>CM039502.1:10604451-10936904 GCA_022432975.1 Begonia masoniana
ATGGCGCCTCAAATGCTAAAAACCGCAGAAAATCCAATCCCAACCAGACAAGAATATTTCAAACTATCTAACCAACATACGAAAATCCAACAAGCGTTAAAGAGGGAAACTAAAATTGCAACTCCTACGTACGAAAAGTACACGTACAGGGCGATACATCACCCTTAACTATGAACTATATACCACAAATACACATAGCTATACAAAAGCATAAAACATCAACAAAGCGATACATATCCCTCAACATTTACAACAGGACATTACAATAAACTACTAAAATACAACGCCCCACATCTCCGAAGAACCATGGGGAGTCGCCAAAACTTCCCGCACGGAATACAGCGTAATCAACGACTGCGTCCAATCCCAGCTGTTCTCCGTCGCTAAACCGTACTCCAGTCGTCAACCTACACCACGAACCCAAAAACAAAACGGAAAATAAAGTCGTAGTACTGTCTGTAATGCGTTTTTTCCCTAAATACTAAACTAAGATTCTGTAGTTATTCTGAACGATCAAAAGTTTTGAATTATGATTTTTTTTTTTAACAAACAAAACTTATGCCTCTCAAGTATTAACAACTTGGATCTTACAGTCAATTTTTCGTTAAATTTAGTATGCATATCTCACCTTTTTTATATAATAAGGTATTTTAAAACGATTTCCAACTCTTTCGATAATTTTAGCTCTGACGATGTCAATTTTGAAGTCAGAGTACGTAATATATTACATCAAATGCCAACCCAGCAATCGATACTAGAAGAGATTGATTAACCCACTCTGTTCTTCATATTAAATGACATTGGCAAACCTCGTGTGCAATAATTTATAGTTCATCAAGACTTCCTCTCCTCAAACATTGCACATAAAAAAAAAAAAAGCAATTTCGTACCTGCATAGCCCTTTTGAGCACAGTCCGACCTGCCCTCGTCTTTCTTCTGAGACATCTTTTCCTAACAGACAAAAGTTGAAAATGGGATTAAACAAGACATTATCATAAGAAAGTGAACTAAAAACAACAACAGTTTACCTCTGACTTTGGAAAAATAGTTTCCCCACCCTTTTCGACATTCAGATACATCAGAACCGTCGCAATCCGATGGCCACCCAGCTCTTGATTAGCCTTGTCGTGAAAATAATCGTAATGGGGTTCGTATTTCTGACCGTTTTCGTAGTGCAGGATTTGGATCGACTCCCCGTTTTCTGATCCAAAAAATAAACCAAATTCAAACAACTCACAACATAAACTCCTTCGCAAAAAGACACAACATGTCATCAAAGTACCTACGGGAAGGAAGGTCCATGCAGCAATCCTAGCCTCAATCTCAGCAACAACACCATCCTAAGATGAAATGGAAATTAACTTCATCCAATCTAAAACAAAACTCTCAGAATAGAGTTAACTTGATCTACACCCACCTGAGCTTTGCTACGGAACATGCCAGAGCTTGTCCGAGCTTGCTTTTTATACTCTCGCCCGACTCGTTATCAGCCACCATTGATATCTCCAGCTTATCCTTTCCCTATCCCTCCATTCAATACAAACCCAGAAACGTATAAACATTTGAATCCATTTTCAACAAACTTTACTTCATAAGATTACATATGAAAATATAAATTCGTAATGCGCCAGTGTGATTAGATGATCGCACTCCTCTTCTGATAAGAATCCCTTGTAGTGGAAAGCCCTAACAATCACAATCAGAGATTGACAACAAATTTGGGAGACAGGGAAATAAAAGGAGGAAGAAGTAGAAAAAGAAAGAACCTAGGATTCCACGAGAGCTGAGTCACCCGAGTTGGATCCAACGCAACTGAAGAACCACCGTGATTCGCCGACAGTACAGACGCATTCCTGCAATTTGCAACTGTCACGCCTCAAAGGGGATTCGCAACAGAACGGGGAACGATCCAATCCGAAAAGAACTAGATCGCCAGACCCTTAACACCAAATTTCACCAATCGCAGCGGAATATTAACCAATTAAGATAAGTCAGGGCTTGAACAGATAAATAACTAGGTCCAACAAGTAACATCAGATGATGTAATAATGTATATCCAATAAAGTAACATGGTAAATTAAATAGAACAAAGTTTACACATCCACAGTAGTGTCTCACCTTAAAAATATAAGATCGTTCTCAAGAAAAATTTATTAAAATAGAGAATTCTGCAAAGTGATTGTTCCCGTGTCGATAATTAAATTCTCCTTGACTGAAATCCTGAAAAATAGTAGTCGTTTGGGGTGAGCCGACTAAACTCAATAGGGGTAGAGTTTATCTCCAGCAGTCATATAATATTATGCATAGATTTAATACAAATGCAGTTATGAAATTTAAATAGATATTCGGTGAAAATGTAGCCTCTCATGGACTCCGAGCACACTGGGCCATAGGCCAAAATATCGACATTCGGCGGTCGCACGCCATAATTACCCTAATCAGTTTTAGGGTTTCGCGCCCAAGAACACGACTCTACAGCTGTCTTACTTCTAGTTAAAACCACACAATTTTTATCAATGATAAAGTATGCAGTTGATAAATGTGTGAATGAAAATAATAGCATAAAATTAAATGAACATTTTATGCCAAGTAAATGAATTTAATTAATGAATTAAAAATAATAATACTTAACCGAAAATAAAATAAACCCCTACCTCGAGTGCATTTACAACAGATCAAATTCAATAAATTCAAGAGTCTAAGCAATGAGTCCACAGCTTAATTCAATAAATTGGTACCTAACAAAGAATAAAGTCATTCATTATTTTTGGGCTATTTTATCCCCCTCTACTCTCAAAGGACGGTCAAAATCCAATTGGGTAAATAACCCATAATTTGGGTCAAAGAAAAGCTCAAAACTTGACCCAACAACCTGCGGCCCACAATGACCCAAATTAGTCTGAACTGCAGTCCAAGTGTTTCAGGACCGCTGTATAGCGTTCTGCAGTTCGCCGCCGAACAGCAAACCGCGTTGTGCTGCGTTATAACGCAACGCATATGTGCTAACGCACAGACTCGTGCCGAGTCCTCTTGGTCTGACGATACAGTGCCCCTTTTACTAATGAAACTGATGGAAGAGTTTCCGTCAAATGTCTCCGATGGTTTAACAACAAAAGAAATCCCAAATTTAAGTTTAACCCAGCAGACCAAAGAAAAGATCGCAGCAACTAAATCGTAAGAAATTGATTCCTAATTTGAGTTTTCATGTAATCAACAGAGACTAAGGAATTACCTCTGAGAGTTGAGAGATTCGCCAGGGTTGAAGAATCAAGAATTTGATTTGGCAAAGGTTTTTCTCCTTGATTTCACTCCCTCTGTTTTCACGTTGTTCTCTGGTTCGCGGCGCCCTCAACGGGAGGTTTTCTGGGGAAAAATATAACATAGGGAACTTTTTAAGTAGAGGAGAAGAATGGTACAAGTGTCAATTTAATTTAGGGAAGGGAAATTACATTTTTGTCCTTCTCTGCTTTCTCCCCCAAACGGGTTGGTGGGTTTCATATTCTCCCTCATTTAATGAAATTTCATCCTCGAAATTTGGATCAATTAAGGTCATATAACTAAATAGTTGGGGATACTTTATTCTCATCTCCGATTCAAGTTCCCAAGTGGCTTCTCTTTCTGTATACTACTGAATTTGAACTAATAAATTCTTTTGATGTCTAAAATTTTGATCTCACTACTCCAAAATCATTTAGCGTGCCATTCATACTAATAATCCTCTTAAATAAGAATCCCTATCTGGGTTATGACACATACCAGATTTGAAATATATATCTTCAATATTAATACATAAGCATATTAAACATATTGAGCTGCAAGATCAATTCCACCTTGTTTGCTATTTAACAAATCAATTTGAAATTTCAAATATTCTAATGCGCTCATAACCAACTTATCTTTACACCAAAACAACATCCTGACTTTCAGAAACACACAATTATGGGTTTCAAACAACACATCTCAAGGGGAAGAATGGGCATTCTGCCCGTAAAAAGCATGGCCGGTCAATCGGCTGTGTTGTAAAACATGGGGGCAATCGATCGCCCCACATATAGCCGATCGATCGCCCTAGCAATCGATCAACATCCAATCGATCGCCCCTCTGGGTGATCGATTGGCACACTCTCTGGATTTTCCAGAGAGTGCCGACTCCTCTTGCCGATCGATCACCTTCTTAGGCGATCGATCGGCATGCTCTCTGGAATCCGAAAATTCCAGAGAGCATACTTTCTCTTTTCTCATTTTCTTCCCCTTGCACACTTAACAATTTTTCTTCCTTTCAACCCTCAACATCTAAACTCCAATTAACATAATAAATATCTTAACATAACCCCACTTTTAACCTCATTCATTTCTCACTTCACCAATCACCAATTAAACGACTCAAAACGTATCCTAAAACCCAATTAACTCGAGATAAACTCTACGAAATTCAACTGCGTGGATAGCTCTAAAACTCGAGTATATCCATGCTTAACCTAAAACGTCTCCAAACATTACTATAAAAATCCAAATAAAAACTTAGTAAAACGTTTTATAAAACAAGTTTACCAAAACATCAAAACATCTTTTTATCAACTATCCAGAACCAAGCATCCTAAAATGTTCTATCTATACAACTTTCCTATGTTTCTATCTATTTAAAACATCAATACATTTACTTACGTCCCCACGGGTCAAAAAACGCACCGACTGCCCAGCACACTCCCACAGGCCATCTTTTTTCAACTGCTCATTCCTCGGGTGGAGGGATCTCGTCCTCACCTGTCTCAAAATCACCTACACCATACAGACAACTATGAGCTAAAGGCTCAGCAAGTTTCGTCAATGCAGATGCATGCTGTGCATATGAGTTTCAGAAATTATGCAGATTATTTAACAGAACAGATCATTACAGATAACAGATAACAGAGATGTCACCGAGGTCTACTCTCACCAGATGGAGAAGGCACGTCCGGCGGTTGGACAGCCCTTTCCATCTACCGGGGGGAAGACATGCTTACATCTGTAAATAGCCATGCCTGAACCCCACCTCGCCATGACCAGATAACAGATTACGTATTTTCGTTTAATTAGTTATTTCATCTAAGCGATGTGGTATTGTGACAATCTCCTCTCAGCCTTCACAATAGATCGATAGCCCTCTTTCGGGCCCCATCACTTTTCCTAAAAACGTAGTGCGGAAATTCATTTTCTATGCTTATTCGAAAATCGTGATGCATGAACAATTAAATGCATAAAGTAAACATACAACATGTGTACCGTCAAGACGATAAAAGCATAACCTAAAAAGAACTACTTCTAACTACCCAACCAAAGCATTTTAAACAAACAAATCACCAACGTTCCTCAACACAACTTCGATGTACAGTGTAGGCCAATCGGCCATAGTAAGTCACGAGAACTTATCTCGCGTCCGTTGCAATTCTAGCTCCGTCCACGAGCATTATTTACCTAAGGCAAATTCACAACAATCGACGTTAAAACGCGTTTAAATCATTAAACGTCCAAACTAACAAAACCCTTAACTCAAGAAATCTCCTAACACTCTAATCTAACTCATTTATGCATTTTATCAAGCAATTTATGCTCGATACCTCAAAACCTCCATTAAAGGAGTTTTTCCAAAGCTCCAATTTTCTGAAACCCTAACATTCTTCAATAAACCAATTAACTTCGTCCAATAACGCCCAATACGTCCATTGTACCCACAAATACAGTAAACCTATCGATTTCAAACTCTAAATCACGTTTTCAACAAAAATCCTAAACAAACCTTAATCGTTTAAACTCTAAAAATCGAAGTAAACCTTCCAAAAACCATAGAATCGTACCTAGGGTCGGGATTGGAGAAGAAAACATGAAGAGCGGGGGTTGATCGGAGAAGGAATCGTCGTCGGAAAAGAAGGATTGCTGCGGGAGGAGAGAAAATCGCCGAAAGAGGAGAGCTTCTGGAGTTTTTGTGAAACGCAGAGAGAAAATGAGGGAAGGAGAGAAACAATTAAGTTTTATTAAATTTGATTTGCAAATTTACTTATTTGCCATTCCTTGTGATTTCTCATTTGTTCCTCCCTTATTCCGTTATTTGAACAACTATTCGGTTTCTCCAAATCTCCTTATTTTGCTAATAAATCCGACTTATTACTAGGGTTCCATCAAAACTCTCCGTTCGTAAATCGGACTTTGTTTACTATTTTACTAAAACATCCTTTATATTACGAGAAACACAAAAATCGTAAAATTAGCGTTATGATTCCAGAAATTCCTGAATTTCTCCTAAAATCCACATTAATCATTAGGATTACAATAACGCTCTCTGCTCACAAAACAGACTTAATTTGACATATTTACAAAAATACCATTATATATTGGAATATTAAAATATCCCGATAAAATCGGGTGTTACATTCCATCCACCTTATTTAAATTTTGTCCTCAAAATTTGATTACACAAATAACTCAGGATACTTGGACATCATATCCTGCTGTCTTTCCCAAGTAGCCTCTTCTACGCCATGGTTCCGCCATAAGACTTTGACTAGCGGGATTTCCTTATTGCGCAAGACCTTGATAGAGGACTCTAAAATTCGCATAGGCTTCTCCACATAAGTCAAGGTAGGCTGTACCTCGATCTCCCTTTGCTTCTACGACATGTGACAGATCACGTATACACTTTCTGAGCATAGACACGTGAAACACATCGTGAATGCCCTCCATGGATGTTGGAAGCTGTAACTTGTACGCCATAGTCCCGATCCTCTTTAAAATGGGAAAGGGCCCCACATAATGAGGGTTCAACTTGCCCCTCCTTCCGAATCTCATAACACCTTTAAACGGAGAAATCTTCAAATATACTTCGTCTCCCTCCTTGAACTGCAATTCTCTCTGTCGAGTGTCAACATAGCTCTTCTGTCGGCTCTAAGCTATCTCGATGCGTTGTCTGATAATGGCAATCTTCTCTGCCGTTTGTTGTAGAATCTCGGGACCAACTATGCTAGCCTCGCCAACCTCGTCCCAATACAGTGGAGATCTACACTTTCGACCATACAATACTTCATACAGAGCCATACCGATGGTAGCTTGGAAGCTATTATTATACGAGAACTCAATCAAGGGCAAATATCGACTTCACGAGCCCTGGAATTCCAGCACGCAAGCTATAAGCATATCCTCAAGGATTTGATTCTTTCTTTCTGTCTGTCTGTCTGTCTAAGGATGAAATGTCGTGCTGAAATTTAGCTGAGTTCCCATAACCTTGTGCAGACTCTTCCAGAACTTTGAAGTAAATCTGGCGTCTCTATCAGAAATAATCAAAATGGGTACTCCGTGCAATCTGACTATCTTCTGCACACACAGATCGGCAAGCTGATCCATAGAATAGGTCATCTTCACCGATAGAAAGTGGGCCGTCTTTGTCAAACGGTCCCCTATCACCCAGATACCATCGTGCCCCTTCGTCGTTCTCGGGAGTCCCACTATAAAGTCTATGGAGACTTGCTCCCATTTCCACTCCGGAATCGGCAGTGTCTGCAATGTTCCGGCCAGTCTTTGGTGCTCTGCCTTTACCTGTTGACAAATCAGACAGGTCTCAACATACTTAGCAACTTCCCTCTTCATGTTCGGCCACCAAAAGTGTTGTTTTAAGTGCCGGTACATCATGGTACTTCCCAGGTGCACAGAATAAGCTGAAGAATGTGCTTCGGCCAAAATCTCTTTCTTTAACTCTTTGTCGTTAGGCACGTACCATCTATGCCTGAATCTCAATACTCCATCTTCCGAAAGATTAAAATCGGACGAGTCTTCGGATGTCATACTCGACCGATGCTCCTCACACTCCATCTCTTTCTGTTGAGCTTCTCGTATCTTGTCCAGAATTGTTGGCCTAAGAGAAATGTTGGCGAGCATAGTGGACAACTCAGCCACAATCTCCACGTCAAACCTCTCAATCTCAGACCTTAGCATTCCCGACATCGATGCAAGCGAAAGTTGACTAGTAGAAGGCATCCTGCTCAAAGCGTCTGCAACTTTATTCGCCTTTCCTGAGTGGTACTTGATTTCAAACTCGTAGTCTTTGACAAATTCCAGCCATTTTCGCTGCCGCATGTTTAGTTCCTTCTGCGTAAACAAATACTTCAAGCTCTTGTGGTCTGAGAATATCTCACACTGTTGCTCATATAAATAGTGTCTTTAGATTTTCAGTGCGAAGACCACGGCTGCTAATTCCAGGTCGTGCGTAGGGTAATTCTGCTCATATGGCTTTAAATGTCGAGAAGCATAAGTAATGACCCTGCCCTCCTACATCAACACACAACCGAGTCCGATCTTTGAAACATCACAGTAAATACTGAACTTATCGCTCTCAACTGGCAATGTCAAAACTGGAGCCGTAGTCAACTTTTGTTTATGCTCATTAAAGCTCTTTTCACATGCAGCAGACCATACAAACTTTTCATTCTTTCGTGTCAAGCGTGAGAGGGAAACTGCGATCTTTGAAAACCCCTCGATGAACTTTCTGTAATACCCGGCCAATCCGAGAAATCCACGTACCTCTCGCACGTTCTTAGGCTGTGGCCATTCTTTAACAACCTGTATTTTTCTCGGATCAACAGAAATTCCCTCTTGAGATATAATATAGCCGAGAAAACTAATTTGATTCAGCCAAAACTCGTACTTAGAGAACTTCGGATACAATTGGTGCTGACATAGAATTCTCAGAACTATTCTCAAGTGCTCCTCGTGTTCTTCCTTCGTCTTTGAATAGACCAAGATGTCATCTATAAAAACAACGACGAATTTATCCAAATACTCCTTGAAAACACGGTTCATCAAGTCCATAAACGCTGTAGGGGCATTGGTAAGTCCAAAAGACATAACAAGAAACTCATAATGCCCATACCTCGTTCGGAAGGCAGTCTTCTGAATATCTTCTCTTCTGACCTTCAACTGATAATAACCCGAGCGTAGATTAATCCTCGAAAATACTTGGGACCCTGCAGTTGGTCAAATAAATCATCTATTCGGGGTAGTGGATACTTATTTTTCACGGTCAACTTATTCAGCTCTCTGTAGTCCACACACATCCTGAGCGTCCCGTTTTTCTTCTTAACAAATAGAACAGGCGCACCCCAAAGAGAAAAACTGAGTCGAATGAAACCCTTATCCAACAACTCCTCAAGGTGGGATTTCAATTCCTTCAATTCGGCCGGCGCCAACCTGTAAGGATCCTTGGACACAGGCGCCAAATTATGATAAACATTAATCACAAATTCAATCTCCTGGACTGGTGGTAAACTGAGCAGATCGTCGCGAAAGATTTCCGCAAACTCTTTCACGATGGGAAGGTCACTCGGCTTTACTCCATTTAGCAACTGAGTATCAATTGCTACGGCCAAATAAACTGAGCTCTCATCTTGAAATTGCTCTCTAACTTTCATGGAATAGGAGGTTGGCAGGCTACTCAACTTATTCATTGCCTGATAGGCAAACTCCTCTCTATCCGGTGGTCGAAAAGTCACTAACTCGGATTGGCAGTCAATAGAGGCGAAGTGGCAAGATAGCCAGTCCATTCCCAAAATAAGATCATACACCTCTATGCCCATAACTATCAGACAAGCATAAAGGGTATTACTTCCCACTGAGACGACGTTGCCTTGGAAAACACGATCAAACTGTATACACGCTCCGGAAGGCAGCGTTCCTCTATAATCATAATCCGCTAACTCAGATTCTAATCTCAATCTAGCCATGCAAGCAATTGAAATGAAGGAGTGCGTAGCTCCCGTGTCTATCAATGAAAATATTGGTACACCCATTACTAAAGATAGTACCTGCAATAACCGCAGGCTGAGCCTCGTCGTCGACATCACTAGGCTCGATAAAGGCGAAGATCCTCGGCATAACCCTCCTCTGATCTCTGCCTGGCTGATCTCGACCCGGCTTCGGACATTCTTTGACGTAATGGCCGACTTCACCACACCTATAGCATTTACTAATGCCCATTCGGCACTCACCACTATGTTCCTTCTGACATTTAGGACACCAAGGTATTTGAGGAGTCCCTTGTACCTGCTTCCCTTTCCCTCGATCATTACCTCCTTCAGAAGGTCTCTTTACATCTCTTTGCTGTTGTTGCTGGGGTTGTTGTACTCTAGGCTGCCAACCTCGGTTCTGTGACTGAGGACGGATCTCACGGAAGAAGCCCTTAGCTAGCTCCCTCGGCCTAACACAAGTCACCCTGGCAGCCTCGAAATCCAGAGCTCTAGCTGCGATGTCAAAATAGGGCACATCTATAATTTCCGATACAATAATGTTCATCTGGATCTCCGAGTTCAACCCCTCTATAAACTGGTGCACCTTGTCTTCGTTATCACTTACTAAGCGTGGTGCAAATCTCGATAAGGCTTCAAACTTCCGTATATACTCTGCAACTAAACCCGTCTGCTTCAGCTGCGTAAACTCATTCCTCTTAGCCACTCTCACAGTGCGGCTGAAGTACTTATCGAAAAACACGATCTTGAACCGTTCCCACGTCATAACTGACACATTCGTGGTTGACTTGATCGAATCCAACAAAAAACGGGCATCCAACGCTAAATGGAAGGTGACGTAGGCAACTTTTTTCCCGTTCTTTATGCCAGCGTACTCTAGCATGTCTTCCATCATTCGGATCCACTCCTCGGCTAAAGTGGAGTCCGATGATTGTCCGTTGAATACTGGGGGTTGCAACTTTTGAAATCTCTCCATGCCCTGATGGTTTGGAACGACCATCTCTCGGGCCTGACGATCCTCACGGTTTACTAAACGCTCAATTTGTTATGCTTGCCTGTCCATATGCTGGGCCTGACGGTCTAGCAAATCCGTAAGTCGGTCTAGGGCTTCATCCCTATGGTCCTTTCCTCGAACCATCTTATATAGCTCCTATAAAAGTTAAAACAAATAACCCTAAGAAATCGAAATCAAATAAAACTTTTAAACATACTTACAGTTGATGAAGGATGTCCGTGTAGTGGCTATGTAGTCGAGCAGTCTACAGAACAGTTTTTAAAACCCGGGGGCTCCGATACCATAACTGTAGCGACCCTTAAACTATTCCCTTAATTTCTCGTATAAAATTTTTCTTTTCTTTTTTTTTTTAAACATTAAACATTTTTAATTTAACCTTTTTGTTAAATCGTTAAATCAAAGTATAAACAGTTGAAATGGGTTTAAAAACATTTAAGAAAACACAGGAAAACAAACAAAAATTAAAATCTTAAAGGCACAGAACACAGGGGGGCAGAATGGGCATTCTGCCCGTAAAAAGCATGGTCGATCGATCGGCTGTGTTGTAAAACATGGGGGCGATCGATCGCCCCACATATAGCCGATCGATCGCCCCAGCGATCGATCAACATCCGATCGATCGCCCCTTTGGGCGATCGATCGGCACACTCTCTGGATTTTCCAAAGAGTGCCGACTCCTCTTGCCAATCGATCACCTCCTTAGGAGATCGATCGGCATGCTCTCTGGAATCCGAAAATTCCAGAGAGCATACTTTCTCTTTTCTCATTTTCTTCCCCCTGCACACTTAACAATTTTTCTTCCTTTCAACCCTTAACATCTAAACTCCAATTAACATAATAAACATCTTAACATAACCCCACTTTTAACCTCATTCATTTCTCACTTCACCAATCACCAATTAAACGACTCAAAACGTATCCTAAAACCCAATTAACTCGAGATAAACTCTACGAAATCCAACTGCGTAGATAGCTCTAAAACTCGAGCATATTCATGCTTAACCTAAAACGTCTCCAAACATTATTATAAAAATCCAAATAAAAACTTAGTAAAACGTTTTATAAAATAAGTTTACCAAAACATCAAAATATCTTTTTATCAACTATCAAGAACCAAGTATCCTAAAATGTTCTATCTATACAACTTTCCTATGTTTTTATCTGTTCAAAACATCAATACATTTACTTACGTCCCCACTAGGTCAAAAAGCGCACCGACTGCCCAGCACACTCCCACGGGCCATCTTTCTTCAACTGCTCATTCCTCGGGTGGAGGGATCTCGTCCTCACCTGTCTCAAAATCACCTACACCATACAGACAACTATGAGCTAAAGGCTCAACAAGTTTCGTAAATGCAGATGCATGCTGTGCATATGAGTTTCAGAAATCATGCAGATTATTTAACATAACATATCATTACAGATAACAGATATGTCACCGAGGTCTACTCTTACCAGATGGAGAGGGCACGTTCGGCAGTTGGACAGCCCTTTCCATCTACAGGGGGAAGACATGCTTACATCCGTAAACAACCATGCCTGAACCCCACCTCGCCATGACCAGACAACAGATTACGTATTTTCGTTTCATTAGTTATTTCATCTAAGCGATGTGGTATTGTGACAAGCTCCTCTCAGCCTTCACAATAGATCGATAGCCCCCTTTCGGGCCACATCACTTTTCCTGAAAAAGTAGTGCGGAAATTCATTTTCTATACTTATTCGAAAACCGTGAAACATGGACAATTAAATGCATAAAGTAAACATACAACATGTGTACCGTCAAGACTATAAAAGTATAACCTAAAAAGAACTACTCCTAACTACCCAACCAAAGCATTTTAAACAAACAAATCACCAACGTTCCTCGACACAACTTCGATGTACGGTGTAAGCCAATTGGCCATAGTAAGTCACGAAAATTTACTTCGCGTCCGTTGCAATTTTAGCTCCGTCCACGAGCGTTGTTTACCTAAGGCAAATTCACAACAATCGACGTCAAAACGCGTTTAAACCATTAAACATCCAAACTAACGAAACCCTTAACTAAAGAAATCTCCTAACACTTTAATCTAACTCATTTATGCATTTTATCGAGCAATTTATGCTCGACACCTCAAAACCTCCATTAATGGAGTTTTTCCAAAGCTCCAATTTTTCAAAACCCTAACATTCTTCAATAAACCAATTAACTTCGTCCAATAACGCCCAATACGTCCATTGTACCCACAAATATAGTAAACCTATCGATTTCAAACTCTAAATCACGTTTTCAACAAAAATTCTTATCGAACCCTAATCGTTTAAACTCTAGAAATCGAAGTAAACCTTCCAAAAATCATAGAATCATACCTAGGGTTGGGATTGGAGAAGAAAACGTGAAGAACGGGGGTTGATCGAAGGAGGAATCGTCGTCGGAAAAGAAGGATCGCCGCGGGAGGAGAGAAAATCGCCGAAAGAGGAGAGCTGCTGGAGTTTTTGTGAAACGCAGAGAGAAAATGAGGGAAGGAGAGAAACAATTAAGTTTTATTAAATTTGGTTTGCAAATTTACTTATTTGCCCTTCCTTGTGATTTCTCATTTGTTCCTCCCTTATTCCGTTATTTGAACAACTATTCGGTTTCTCCAAATCTTCTTATTTTGCCAATAAATCCGACTTATTACTAGGGTTCCATCAAAACTCTCCGTTCGCAAATCAGATTTCGTTTACTATTTTACTAAAATATCCTTTATATTACGAGAAACACAAAACTCGTAAAATTAGCGTTATGATTCCAGAAATTCCTGAATTTCTCCTAAAATCCACATTAATCATTAGGATTATAATAACACTCTTTGCTCGTAAAACAGACTTAATTTGACATATTTACAAAAATGCTATTATACATTGGAATATTAAAAAATCCCGATAAAACTGGGTGTTACAATATCTCCTGTACATTTGAGGTTGATAGTGCATTTTGAGCTCGCATCGAGCTGCCGTGGTTGTAGGTTGTCGTCAGTGACAACTGACCCACGTAAATCGGGTTGTCTTTTTCTTTACTTTTCTGCATTTCTCTTTTATTGTCTTTATAGATCTGCTATAAATCTGTGAATCTAAGATCATGGAACTCACGCCTAAATATAACAGTGGTATCAGAGCCTGTTGAATCGTTACCTGGACTCTTTGTTGTGTCTGTAAACTTTCGCAGATTTAGGTTCTTGAGTTTTTGATCTTATATTCTTTGTGCTTTAATCTGATCTTGTTATTGATTTTGCTTCTGTCGAGTTAATCTTCTTAATAGTGTAATTCTCGGTTGATAACTAGCTTCTGCCATCCTATTGTATTAATTTCATATTGTTTGCCTCTATAGTTTGCCTCAATTAATTGACTATTTTGTTTGTGTTAGAATTCTGGTTGCCATTAAATACAGCAATCTGAATACACTAACAAAATTGTTTGTTTTCTCTATTTTTGAACCACGTTACTCTATGGCTGCACGTATAGGAGATATTGCCGTTTGATGGCAAACATGACTTCAGGTCATGGAAAAAGAAGATGCAGGCTCTTCTTTCTTTCAACAAGGTGGTCATTGCATTGGAATCAAATGAGGACAAGTGGACCGAGGAACAAAAGGCCAAAAAGGCCGAAATAAATGAAATGGCATACAACTTAATAGTACTCAGCTTATCAGATGACGTGTTAAGAAAGGTAGATGGCAATGAAACCCCTCTTGTCATCTGGGGTAAACTTGAATCCCTTTATTCTGTTATTTCTATGAATAATATAGTGTTTTTGAAAGGTGCTTTGTTTTCTTATAAAATGGATAATAATAAAACACTAGATGAGAATCTAAATGAGTTTTTAAAATTAACATTGTCTTTAAAAGGAACAAAACAAAACTTGGATAATACTAGTCTTGCAATGATTCTTTTAAATTCATCGCATGAACGTTATAAGGTTGTTAAAGACTCACTTCAATACACTAGTATTGTACCTCAATTGGATCTAGTGATCTCTGGCCTTAAGGCTAGAGAGCTTGAGGTAAATCAAATGAAGCGTACTGGAAATAACTTGTTTGTTAAAGGGAATAACAGTTTTGACAATAATAACAAAAAGAAAGAGAATATGAATAAAAAGGATAACAATAAAAAGAAAAAGAAAGAAACTAGGAGCTGTCATCATTGTGGAAAAAATGACATTTAATAAAACAATATTTTAAGTACTTAGAAGAACAAAAGAATATGGATAAAAAATGAAAATAATGTAGCTTGCATGCTAGGTTCTGATTCTGATTTGTTTGAAGTACTTAATGTTTCTGATATTCCGTGTGATGACCGTTGGATTCTAAACTCAAGATGCTCCTTTCATATGACTCATAATAAATCATGTCTTGTTAATTTTAGTGAAACTTGTTCTGAAACTGTTTACATGGGAAATAATCAACCTTGTGAAGTAAAAGGAATAGGTGATGGGATTCTATGTTTACATGATAACAAGAAAATAAAATTAACAAATGTTAGGTATATCCCTGAATTAAAAAGAAATCTAATTTCTCTTAGTACCTTAGCTGATATTGGTTGTAGTTATAAGGCTGAAAAGACTTTTATGAATGTGTTTAAAGGTAGCAAACATGTATTGTCTGCTTCTAAACTTTCTGGTTTATATATTCTTCATGGTTCTCATATTTGTGCTAATATAAATCATGTTTCCTTGAGTACTGACCATGCAGATACTGACAAATAGCATCTTAGACTCGGCCACATGTGTCATAAGTGTTAGCTTAAAGACGTTTTAAGTAATTATGTTTTGATGATTAAGTTTAATATAAATTATTATCTGATAAGTGGTTATTTGCGTTTTTCTGGAAATGCCCTTCGTAAAGGGTATTAAGTTTTCTAATGAATTTTTGGTTAAGTGTTTTAAGTCCACAGTCAATCGTCCATGTGAAAGAAGATAGAAATAAACGTAGTAATCTTTGGAAAACAATCGTCCAAAGTGTCACGTGAGAATCAGGTGACTTCAGCCAGATTCAATTGTCCAAAGCTAAAGTAGTGAGATTAGTCGTCTAAAGCTCCACGTGAAAGTCAGGTGGCTTTAAATCAATTCAAACGTCCAGACAAACACAGTCATCCACGCTCGAAGGAAAGATTGTCGTCACTACTTTTGGTTCTATATTCTTCATGGTTCTCATATTTGTGCTAATATAAATCATGTTTCCTTGAGTACTGACCATGCAGATACTGACAAATAGCATCTTAGACTCGGCCACATGTGTCATAAGTGTTAGCTTAAAATACGTTTTAAGTAATTATGTTTTTGATGATTAAGTTTAATATAAAATTATGATCTGATAAGTGTAATTCAATTTGAACTGAATAAATGAATTATTTTGTTATTTGCGTTTTTCTGGAAATGCCCTTCGTAAAGGGTATTAAGTTTTCTAATGAATTTTTGGTTAAGTGTTTTAAGTCCACAGTCAATCGTCCATGTGAAAGAAGATAGAAATAAACGTAGTAATCTTTGGAAAACAATCGTCCAAAGTGTCACGTGAGAATCAGGTGGTCCACGTTCGAAGGAGACGTTGTCGTTTACAATCAAAGTTTACATCCACTGATAGCTAAACGACAAAGTCTTCCAAAGAAATAGATTACGAAAATCAATTAAAAATAAATGAAAAGAAAGATGAAGTGGATTACGATGCAATACATTTGCTTGTTTTCAACAAATCCTGGGAAACGAATCGAAGAACGAGAAAACCCAGGAGAGAAAAATAAGAAACAGAGACAAAGATCGACAAAAAATCGAGAATCCATGAGTGAGAAGTCGCCTCCAAATTCAAATCTAGGATCGGAGAAGGCAACCGGCGTAGTGGATCGACAATGGAGGAGGAAATGACGAATGAGATCAAATTTGTTGCAGAATTCAACTTCTCAACCCAAATCGAGAAGACGACTTGGGTTGCCCAATGACTAATAGAAAATCCAAATATCAGTTTTTCAATTTTTTTTTAGGATAATTACGAAAATAGATCTCAAGAGTATTTTTAATTATATCTTAAATTTTTAATTTTGTGAGACCTCATATTTGATGAGATTGACTAAATTGATCTTGAAACCAGCTCATAATAAGAACGGAGGAATAGGCACCGACGAAAGTGAAACCCATGGCATCGGAAGAATTTGAGAGAGAATCAAAAGTCGAGCAAGGGAATGAGAGTGAAGATTAGATGGTGGGTGTGCGTGATTAATAGGATATTGATTTATAGTTATCATTTATTGCTCATAATACCCACAGATACAGAGATTTAAGTGAAAATTAGCAGAAATACGAGGTTCTCAGGGACTGTGGAGGCCATTCTCTTTAGCTACCGTTCCACTGCATTTGTCGTCATGTTTGACTTCCACTTCCTTCCTTGCTCTCTCTTCTTCCTCCCCCTTCTTCCTTGCTTCCTCCTCCTTCGCCATTTCCAGAGCTTCGACCAGGCTCATCAAACACGTATCTGCATCGTCATCGTCCGATTTGGGCGTCAAATTCTCTGCCACATCGGCCGGACTCATGTTGGTTTCCTTCATCAACCTCTCGATTCTCTCGAACAACTCGTGCGACTCAACATCCAAGTAGTTCTTCGCAAGAATTTTGAATCCTTCGAAGCAACAGTATGATAACTCGATGTGTTTATCCATTCTTCCTCGCCTGATCAGAGCAGGATCGAGCTTCTCGACGTAATTTGTTGTGAATACGATGATTCTCTCTCCCCCGCAGGAAGACCATATTCCATCTATGAAATTCAGTAGCCCAGAAAGTGTAACTTTACTTTTGTCTCTTTCATCCGAGTCTTCCCCTTTTTCAATCTTCTTTGTTGCAGAACTTCCGTCGTCTACTTCCTCTTCATCCTTCTGTTTCTTCTTTTTACGCTGTCCCGTCAGATCAAGCGAGCAATCGATATCCTCTATCACTATTACAGATTTTCTCGGCGTCTTGATCAGTAGCTGCCTCAAATCTGCGTTCTCTTTGACTGCTGTTAGTTCAAGGTCGTAGACATCGTAGCTTAAGAAGTTAGCCATGGCCGCTATCATCGTCGATTTACCAGTGCCTGGTGGACCGTGAAGAAGATACCCACGTTTCCAAGCTTTTCCGATCTTCGCGTAGTAATCTTTCCCTTTACTGAACTTTCGAAGATCGTCGACAATCTCCTTCTTCTTCTTCGGATCCATAGCAAGAGTTTCGAAAGTTGCAGGGTGCTCAAATGGCATATAGTTCCACTTCGACCGCTTATAACCATACCAATTGTTGCTCGGATTGTTGGTGTAGAGCTTCCTCTGCCTGTTCTCCACTGCAATGGATTGCCCTCTTTTCAAAACGAAATCTAAATAGGACCCAATAACGATCTCTCTGTGTCGTCTATGGAAACTGAGAGAGTAGAATTTTTTATCGTCTGGAGCAGGATACAACGAAAACCCCGTGCTACTTCGTGTCGTACTGCTGGAACTCCACCATAGCTTAACTCCTTCAAACTCGTCTGTAACTTCTTCGTTCTCTTCCATACTGAGGAGCAAAGATTGGGTGTTTTCTACCAACTCCGCTTTCAGCCGCTGAGCCTTGGTGGAAGAAGTGGCCATGAGATAGCTTTTGACGGCGGCGTACGCTTCGCTTCGCTTCATTCGCTCGCCTGTATATTCATGGAAGGTGATATGAGCATAAGGGTAGCAAAATTTCAGCCATTTGCGAGAGTATTTTCTCAAATAGCCACGAATTTCGAAGGGCACAAATTGTTGAACCATGGCCCAGATGAACATGAAGCTCGCCATTAAAGAGCCCAAGTAACTCCACGTTTCTCCCATCGTCGCCATGGTCATCTCTTTCCGGCGAGTTTTGATCGAGTGAGGGATTTAGTCCCGTGAACACGTCCTTTATAGCTGAAAGCAGAACCTCTATTCCTTGAGGAGGAAGAAAAAATGGCCATCCAACGTCATCATCATGATTCATGGTTGCGCAAATCACAGTGACGACAGTCGATTACAATAGTTGAATTAATATTTTATTAATTATTACTTATCTTGACGGCTCTGTAATCAGTCGGAAAATGATTGATTTGGATCTATTTCGTTGTTAATCTACACTTTTGATTATAATTTAGAAGCTACTTTCTTTATTAGTTGTTCGTTTGCTCGATAAAATTAAAGAATAAACGTTCATTTGTTGGATTAAATCCCTTCTTCAATATTTCTTGCAGATGCTAATTTGAGTAAATGAGAATAAAACTATGCAATAACATAAAATAAGATTAGGCGTGACAATAAATAATTTTATTTTTCTAAAACAAGAAAACATTCCTGAGTTAACGAAAACGACGTAGAAGTGGTGGGGCAGAGTAGGATGGTAGGAAAGCGTGAACCCGCACCAGGTCAGATGACTGCTCCGGCCCTGAAGGGCAGGACCAGACCCTGGATGAAGGCCATAGTGCAAAAAGTAAGGCCTGATTATTATGCGGCCTAGTCGAGATTTCAACCGGCTGAAAAAGATGGTTTGGTACAGTGAGTACTGTGACCGATTCTGCCTACCGACATGGATGGTTTTTGCGAGTCGGCTTTTAACGATTAACCTTTTATAATATTTTAAGATGCATTCGTCCCATGTTTGAAGGATTTGTCATATTATTCATCGACTGTTCTGAGTCTCTTGTACGAACTAAAACACAAATCTGACATCAGGGAACTGCAAGAGAAAAACCGCAAAAGAGAAAATAGAGGACGAAGAAGAAGAAAATGGGGTGGCCTGAAACTGAAACTAGAAAGTTAAATTGGTAGTAGCTCTCATTCAACGTTGATAAAGAATCTGTTCATATTCTGAATCAGAATAGCGTATATCGCCCATTTCAGGCATGTAATCACAGAGCTACTACGACGGAGCCGGGTCAGCCGTCGTTAGGAGAAGAGAAATCATAAGAGACTAAGACGCCGCGACTCGCCTCATCAGACGATGAGAAGTCGACAGAGCGAGGACGAGAAGAGAGGAGTTAAATTGGTAGTAGCTCTCATTCAACGTTGATAAAGAATCTGTTCATATTCTGAATCAGAATAGCGTATATCGCCCATTTCAGGCATGTAATCACAGAGCTACTACGACGGAGCCGGGTCAGCCGTCGTTAGGAGAAGAGAAATCATAAGAGACTAAGACGCCGCGACTCGCCTCATCAGACGATGAGAAGTCGACAGAGCGAGGACGAGAAAGAGAGAGAGGAGGCGCTAGGGGAGAAGATGATTATGGTAATAGATTATATAGTGCAGAGAGAATAAACCCTAGAACCATTCCTTTCTCTACGGCGTCGTTTTGAACTTGAACCCTATACAGAAAAGTGGGCCTGAAGCCCAATGATCTGGATTCAGAAAGCCCAGCTTTACCAAACGACGTGTGAATTGTGAAAGGTTGAATGCTGTTGTGGGGGGAAAGGGATGCGACGTGGGTACGTAGCATTTTTCATGGTCAACATTCAACATAAATACTAAACTAAGATTCTGGTTTTGTCAGAGTCAATAGTGTGAACCAACAGCTTTGTCACTTGACACCAGGACTCTCTCCCTTGAGAAATAAGTTGATTAGAAGGAAATGAAGTCAATGAAACGTAAATTGTAAACTAATTAGGTTGAATTGTCATCGTGCATGGACTGAAAGAGGGCTCTTTTTTTGGAGCAGTCAAAGTCCAAAGAAAAGAGCAAACTTGTAGGATTTGTGGGGTGTAGTTTCCGTCTAGCTTAACCCACCTTCCTTTGAATTATTCTTCTCCTTCTTTCGTCCATAAAAGCTTCAAGTTTTTTCAGGCATGGAGGCCAAACCCAGACGAGTAAACAGAGAGAGGTTTGAGGGATGATGTCGCAGGAGAGATGGCAATGTGGCCGACCAATATCCTCCACCAAATGCCATCCTTTTTGTGACATTACCCCTCTCAATCTCTTCCCTTCCATCCTCATAACTACCCTCCTCTTGTTTCTTTCATGGAAATGTATGCTTTTTTTTTTTGGCAGGACAAGACATAAGAGAAGACGCGGTTTCACCACACGGTATCCTCAGTAGATTTATACGGTAAAGCTCAGCAAATAATAAAAGGTTCTTCTTTGTTTACCAATCATACTTCCATAACATGAAATTTCGATCATGTTAGTATAACACTGTCTGTTTAGAATTAAAATTTTGTGAAGGTTTATTCTTGAACTGATTATAGTATATTTAAAAGGCAACTCTAATCATGTATCATTAACTTCTACGTCTTTTAAAACGATGGTCGATTGTGCAATTTCTCTTTGAATGAGTAGAATATTCATAATTAATAAAATATGGAGTAGTTTTTACGTTCACCGATGCCCCCAAAGTTGAACCTTTCTGGCCTGATGATCTGGCCAGACCTTGTCAACTGACCCCACAACATGATTAAATAGGGAATAGTACAGAGTCAAAAAACATCCAATGATGGTTGATTGCGTCACCCATCTGAGATAAGTATGAGGTAGGAGAAGAAAATGACAAATCTGAGAACCCATTGAAGGCCTTTGTTTATTGTTTAGGAGGTACTGTCCTTGCATAGTTGCTTCACTTCAAAAACTACACCTACACAAGCTCAGATTTTTAAATCACAAACAGCCTTTCCTAGATCGACCCAAACCCAAACAAAAAAAAAAAAAAAAAAAAAGCATAAACGATGAATGCGGAGTTAGATCTCACCTGTATATAAGGATAATGGGTTCACCGCGTTCCAGGTACTACTCCAAGAAAAGGTTCTCCGGGAGCGAACAAGATGACGAGCAGAGAGAGAGAGATGTAAGGCGGCTTCTGTCGCAGGAGAGACAGCGCCTAATGCTAAAATTGGCAGCATAGTCTCCGTCTCTCCTGGGCCGAAGCCACAAAGCGTCTCTTCCCAGGACTCATCTCTGTCCTCCTTGTTTCTTCTGCAATCAATGTAAAGACTATAACTCGCACCCACTTTCTGCTCCTTTTTTGAAGAATTTTTCAGCATTTTAATTTGGATCTGCATTCTTCAATTAACTGTTCACTATTCTTGCACCTATAGTTTTGCAACAGACAGGTCTAAGATTGCACTTTCAAAGAACAATCTTACCCACAAAGAGTCTAGTTACATTAGTTACAAAAAATTCTCTACTTAAAAAGGATCGCGTAACACAATCAGGTGAGTTTTATATATGTAACACTTGTCATGATTGTCTTCACCAACAAGCAGAGCTCTTTAATGTTGCGTTCTTCCTCCAACTAAACAACATTGTTACCTGGAAGTGGAAGCTGTACTTTGCTGCAATATCTTCCCTCTTAGAAACTTGATTCTTTTTTTCTTCAATCTTTGATTCGTCCCATAACATCTTTGAGGTCGGTTTTATTTGCATTGTCTTGGTCGGAATTTTTCGACTGATAGGAGAGAGCTGACAAGAGTTTCCAGTCTCTTAGCTCCAGGACTAGGCCTGAGAACTGTGATATCACCACTAACAGAACACGGGTCAGTCCCGTTTTCGCGGCTTCCTATGCACCAACCCCCGGGAACAAGCCTGTCATTGCCACGGAACAAGAGATCCGAGTCAATTTTGTCAAGCACTGGATCATCTCGAGGGAACTTACGAGCAAATGGGGCGTTGCTTTTGATCATGCTTTCCATGTCTCCAACGTTGAGCAAGTGAGGATGTTGCTTGGGAGGGTTATCCCATGATATGAAGTGAAGATCACTGTTGACTGTGGTGTTTCTAAACTCTTGGGCGTTGCAGATGACAGTGTGGAAATAACCTTCTGGCGAGGATATGAAGTTAGCGTAATACATTAGGACGGTTCGAGGAAGGTTGTCCCATCCCCAAATGCAATAATCGATAAAAGGCCGAGAAAGTGCCATCCAAGCGGAACCTGCGAGAAGGAAAGGAGTTAAAGTTTTATTCAAACACTTGATTTCCATGAAGTCGTCTATACAGATAGATATACGCCACCCAGCAAATAAAAATACTTGTTACCAAATATTAGAGTAAGTAATCATTTGGTTCCACCACTCGACAAACAATGAAACCTATTACCAAATATTAGAGGTGCCAATCATTTTTGTTCAAATTCTAATAAGAAAAAATAGCTTCATTTCATTTTTGCTCCTTCGAAGATTTTACCTGATTTTTCTTAAGGTGATGGATAAAGTTTCCAGCAATAGGAATCCATATAAACTGACTCCAAGATAGTATATGTACATCAAAGTTGGAAAGCATTAGCAATGGAAACCAAGAAAACTAAATCTGACATTCATACATGTGAAATTCTTCTCCAGCTAAACTTTTTCAACTAATTATATCACAGTCATACTATACTAGCATATTGAATTTTTCACAACTGAATCACAATCAACTGCGGGACTTTGAAATGACTTTCAATGTTTAGATGTTGCTATGCGTTATAGATGCGACACTTCCAATGTCTAATTCAAATGTGCTAGGAACTCTTCATACTCTACATGGTACTCCTTAAGTGTCAAATCAGTATTTTTCGCAGCACAAATTCAAGTAGCAAATGTTGTTCCATAAGCAATAAAAGGAGATCATACGGTAGAATGTAACACATTCAATTTATGTTTAAAAACGGTTATTTTTCTTGTTACACAAGAAAATCCAGACAATTTGATGTCATTTTGATGGACACTTGGCTAAATTGACACAACAACCTCGCAGCTCTGCAAATGACCACAATGGTAATCCAATTAATTCATAGATAATTCCCTCCCACTGAATAGAAACTAAACCAGAATGATTATTACTAATTTTTGTTCATAAGAAGAATGATTATTACTAACAACGCGCCAAGTTTTTCTCGAATAAAAAAATTGAAGTATAAAGCAGGAAAAATGGCAATTTGAGGCACTACGCCAACAGCTTATGACTAATTAATCTGAAAGAAGATGCATTAACAGGACGGTTTAATGGACTCGGCTTAATCTCTTCTGTTGAGCGTTTTTTATCTTTCAGAAAGCAGAAATAGAACTTCATTTCAGAGCGGAGATTAGACCTGTGAAAAGTTTGAAGGCTGTTGGCACACTTCTGCGCTGTGTAACATGAAAAACATCAGCTTTCTTCAGTCAGATATAAACCCGGATCAACAATGATAGGTTTGGCTCTCTGAGACCTGTCGAGAGAATTCAGAATAGCAGTGATAAATGTAGCTTCCTAAGAAGAAAGAGAATCAAAGTTGCATTGAAAAATAATTCAGTAATGAAACGATCCATACTCTTTCCACCCGATGTCACTTGTATGATCAATGAAATTAAGATCACGAGGCAGGTACGAAAAGGTGTGCAACAGATCTAATCAACGAAAATCCACAAACAGTTGAGTAAAAAATTTACAAATTAATCGAGAGAAACCATCAAAATTCGAAAAAGATTTAAAATTTCTACCATCCTGAGTAACGAGAGGGTAATCAGACGCACTGAGATTGATAAACCAATCCCAATCGCCGCCTTCTCTCAGTAAAATTGCCGCCGCATGGAGCGTATTGGCGACCATAGTTGGTCCTCTATACGTAACGAGATTGGCCTTCGTGATCATTCTCACGTTCCCAAATTTCGCAAAAACAGGGTGGTTCTGGACGTATTTCTGTAGATCCAATCGCTCTTCCTCTCCAGATTCGAGGTCTAAATGCACGACGTAACGATTATTTGGATGGTACAGAGCTTGGAGAGTGCGTTTGAGCATGTTTTCATCGCCGACAGATCCTGAAATGAGATAGGCAAGGCGAGGCGGCGGGGGAAGGGATGAAATCGGGATTGGACGCAATTTGGATTCAATGAAAACGGAGCTTGAAGTCGCCATTGACCGGTAAAACGGAAGAAGAGGTGGTCCATTGTTCGTGGAAAGCGTAGTAAGAAAGAAAAGTGAAATCAAGACTATGGAGGTCATAGCTACGGGGATCATCCATTTTCGCTCCTTGCTTTGTGAATGCCTCAGGTGCATATAATAGCTTCTCAACTTCTTCATCTCTGGTTCAAAAATTCTCTGTACCTCAATCTCTATTACTCGAAACTTCATAAACAAGAGTCAAAGGCCATGAGAAAAAGCTCGCTAAAAACACGAATCCTATGATCGGTCTTCGATCTTGGCTGAAATTGAGCAAAAGAGAGGGAAACTGAAGGCAAAAGAACGAAACTCGAGAGACCTCGCAAATGAAAATAACGGGTTACAGAGAGTGACAGTTTCCCACTAATGCCGCCCTCGCTCTCTCTCTCTCGATCGACCCTCCCCGATCTTCCGATACGAGTTGGGTGGGAGCACGATGACGTTTCAACCTCGCTGGGAAAAAACTAGTATATCAATTAAAAGTATTTATTAGGTTTAGATCACAGCTTGTATGATCAGATCAGACGGCTGGAAATTAAGATTAAGAGTAAATATGAATTGTATTAGATTATATTGGGAGTGGTAAATATGGAACAAAAAAGTGTTCCTTGAAGCAGGGGATTTGGATTTATCTAATCATACGGTCGAAAATTAAAAGACTGGTTTGATCAACTTGGACTGTACTCTGTAGTAATAAATCACAATTACTAAACGTGATTTATTTAATGGTACTCCTCCGAACCAAGGAGACTTAGTTGTTATTCAGGGCATTAAAGGGATAGCCAATTATCCAACATCTACATAATTAGGTTGGGCAATGCATTAATTGGGTGGATGAGATTGCATATGAATTGGACATACAGTCCGGCTTAACTTAAACTAAACCATTTGATTTTCAATCAACGGTACAGAATAACCTGTTTCTCAAGCAAGAAATCTGTCATAACTTGCGAGAGGGAGGTGACCACTGACCATCGACCATGGCCGCTAACCAACCAGACCATTTGTATTGATTACCTAATCAACAAGAAGAAATCATATTTACAGAGATTTGTCAAACTTACTGTACATATCATGATCTCAAAAGGGCACTTTCCTTCATCCGGGCCATGATTCTGGCCGCGTCGTTGAGTCGATTTGCTCGTTCGTAAATGCTAGCCACAACCAAATGCAATTCCTTCTTGTTTATGTTCTGATCAAGGCTCAGTTTTTCGAAAAGCAACTCGGCTGCCTGAAAATCCTTTCTGGCTCCATACAGACTGAGCATTTGGAAATGAACTTCATCCAAGAACATACAGCCCTCTTCCTGCATTTCCCTATAGACCGCATCGGCCCTTTCGAAATCCCTTAGCTTACCATAAGCATTCAACACCAGAGCGATGACATTCGAAGTCGGAAAATGGCCGGCCCTTCTCATCTTCTCGAACACCTCCACTACGTTTTTGTGCTTCTTGTTTCTCGAAAATAGATTAATCATGCAGCCATAAACTGATATGTCGTTAATTTCTCCGTTGTCAGATGCTTGCCGGAAAACCCACGTGGCTTCTTCGATTCGACCCGCTTTAGCGAGGATCGTAATGGCCACATCCCTCGGGATGTTGTCCGGCTGTTTTAATTCGTGGAGTAATCGCTTGGAGTGAGCAACTAGGCCAGCTCTTTCATAAGCTACAATCATAGTTTGGTATAAAACTTGATCTATTTCAACCCCTGAGCTTCTCAGCTTTTGGAACAGCATGGCTGCTCGATCCAATTTCCCGGCTTTTCCCCATATCGATATAATTGTCGAGTAAGTAATTGCATTTGGTTCAATTCCTCTCTGCTGCATCTCCTGCACGAGATTAGTAGCTTTTTCATGTTCGAGAGATTTTCCATATACCTTTATCATCGTATTATAGGTCACAACGTTCTGTTCGATATCCTTTCGCTGCATCAACCTGAAAAGATGAATGGCTTCACCGAAAAGCTCAGTTTCGCCATAAACTCTCAAAAGGGTATTGTAGCTCACAACGTTTGGTTCAATCCCCATCTTCCTCATGCTCCAAAACAGCCTGTCGGCTTCCTTGGCCATGTCTAGCTGCCCATAAACATCAATCATAATGTTGCAGGTAGTAAGGTCAAGAAGGCATTTCACCTCTTTCATTTCAGAGAATATAGATAGCGCCTCGACGAATTTCTGATTTTCGACAAACATAGTCAGCAGCGTCGAGTAGCTGATTGTGTCCGGAACTATGCCCACTTCCCTCATCTCTTTCAGCAAGATTCTGGCCTCGCGGAAAAGTTTCGCCTTGCCGAAGACATTGATCATCGAGTTATATGCCACCAAGTCAGGTGTAATTCCAGACGTTTTCAATTTCGAAAAGATGGAAATTGCCTTGGAGTAATCGCATAACTTACGGGAAAGTTCGATCAAATTACTATACAAAACGAGGTCACCAGTTACGCGGTCTTGCTCCATTTTTTGCAGCCACGAAAGTGCAGAATCAAACATACCCTCCTTTCCAAAATGAGTTATGAGCGTTGAATAAGTGAATCTATCAGGGGAAAGAGCTTTTTGGAGCATTTCTTCAAACAGGCCATGTGCAAGCTTCCACTGTTTGGCACGAAGTACATTGCGTAAAACAACGTTGTACGCGTATACAGACGGAGTGTAGAGAGCTTCTTCGTTAATCCAATCGAGAAGCGCGACCGAGCGTTGCCAATCAGGCTCGCGAGAAAGAAGAGAAACCATAAACCGCATCGAAAGCTGCCGTCCTTTGTAAGAAGAAAGCAACGAAAAGAGCTCCTGCTCATTCTGCGTCTGCGCCATCGAAGCCAAGAGCTCGTCCATGTCGACGCTGTGGTCTAAATGCGCAGGCTCTTGCTGTTTTCTTGGGCTTCGTCTAGCAGACAGTGGAAGGTGCGTCTTGTGAGGCGACGTTTTCCTCCAAACATCTTTAGTTTTCGGGGTTGATGAGACCGCATGGAGTCGGAATTGGGTTCCGGGGCTTCGTCTGCTCCTCCGGAGTGGTAATGATCTGTAAATGTAGGGTTTAACGAGCGAGAAAAATGGGGAGGAAAGGGAAGAAGATGGAACAGAATCTAATTGCAAAGACGCAGCAGCAGATAGGGAAGACGCAGACATCGTTTAGAGGAAATGACAGATAAGCTCTGCAAGAGTACAGTAATGGTGGGTAATGGGTATGGTCGCTGAAGCCGTTCTCATCTTGCCACGCCAATTCACAGTCCTACGATTACGACGCCATAGAATCGTCGATTAAAGCTATTTCAGCCGGTGTGAGAGGAACAAGGAAAGACGACATGTCGGAAAAGTCAAAATTATGAAGCAGTAAATGGTCAAGTTAAACTACGATGGCTCCCAAGCCGTCGACGGGGGATCTATCCCACGTCCTGCCTCCTTCCATCCTTATCAATCTGGTCACCTCCATTGTCATGGAGTTTTTCAGCCATGCTAAAGTTCTCAGCCTCCAAAGCCACCTCGGAGAGTACCTCCTCGCCGAAGAAGATCAAGAAACTGTCCGCCAGAGCCGCAACGCTTCTTCCACTCAAGTCCGGTGGAACGTCGAGCTCGTCCCCGGAAGTTATCACTCATTCAGGCAAAAAAGCTGCTACGGCAAGTACCTCACCGCCACCGATGAGCCATCTGGCCCCTCATTTCCGAATGGCCGGGAAAAAAAGTGTCGCAGACGACTCCGATTTCTCCAAAAGACAGCTCAGTCGAGTGGGAGCCGAGGAAGGACTGTGATTACGTGAAGCTGATGACGAAATGTGGAAGTTATTTGAGGCCAACGGCGGAACGCCTCCTTTGAGGAACACGGTGACCCTCGGTATTCCTCACCAGACTTCTACTCAAGATTGGGTGCTCTGGTGCGTAGATGTGGTGGATATAACTATCGACGGCGATTCTGCCCCGGATGAAATGACACCGTATTCGAGTTGAGTATGAAGAAAATGGAAGCTGTCGCCGATTTGGAATATACCAGGTCTGTATTTCTACCTTCTCTCAACACAAAGCTTTTATACATCTGTGGTCTGTTTTCTCTATCTTTATTACAAGCAGGCTATGTGCCATTGACCATACAAAAATCTAACGTACCTTAATCTCTCCAATGTGTTTATATACAACTCCCATGATGCTGTACAATTGGCAAGGCTTGTCTCCGTTATTATCTATTTTACTACAAAATTCGACAGTCTTGTATCAGAAAACTGCTTCAAAGAAGAGAATTTGGGGCTGGAAATGTCTACTTTGACACATGACGACGACTTTGTCCCAGTTTCCGGTCACCTGCGTTGTTTCAAATGGATCTTATATCAACTTAGTAAGATTGAAGAGTAATACTGCATTTATTTGCTATTTAATTTGTATACCTGATGTTGTGACAAATTGTTAAAATAAGTCATTAATTGCATCAATCAATATTTGTCACGTCAAAAACTAAGATTAGAGAGTAAACATAGCATTATTCACGATGAAACCCGGACTATACAGTCGTCAACATTTTACCGTAGTTACGGTGTCCTCACAGAGAAACCATCTTTTAATTGTTTTGTTGTAGCCAAACCAAACGTAACGCCATCTAAAGCAACACACCTGCAGAGGAAAAAAGAAACATCCTCAGTGAGGTTTATATCAACAAACTCCATCTTTGCTTGGACCTGAAAGTCTCAGTGAGTTCAAGTTGCCGTACCAGTGAAACTAGGCAGTATTTTGTTTCTTTTTCCAGACCCTCGTAAACTAAGCTCATATCCATGTCAGCTGCAAGGCTGGCTAAAGTTGCAGATATATTTTCTGGGCTTTCTTCAATGGTCTGCCAACCAAGAACTGAAAGTTTCCATATTAAAAAAACCACGCCCCTCAAACGACTCCTTTTCTCTTCCTATCAAACTAAAACTCTCCTCTCCAAATGACTCTTTACAAACCTCGTGGAAGAATGAACATGATTCTGAAAAATTTGCCACTAACCTACAATAAAGTAGCGGGGAAGGTTTGTGATACAACGGCTCGGGTGGTGTGACTCACCGCAGCCAAGGACATCCGGCTCACATCGCACTTTTGGCCCATCCGTGTACACAAGCTTCAAAAGTTCTGAAAATGAGCTACTCCCGTGAGAAATCTGATGGATAAAAAGAAAGACACTATAAATTTTCAATCTCCAAAAAGGGAAGAAGAAAAGCATTCATTTTATCATATCTTGCCTTCATATCCCTGAGTTTCTTTGCGTTTAGATGGTGAAAAAAGTAAGTGTAATGGGAGAATCTGGACAGAAGGTCACAGTCTCCACATCTCAGACTTTCAAATATATTCGTCACGAATAGTGTATGAACTAAACAGTCACAGCTTTTATAATCCCCTGAGCCACTTGTTTCCCTATCCTCCCGAAGGATGATCTCATTCTCATCCAAAGCTGAAGTAACTGACAAATGAAGACAATGAAAGATTGATCCCAAAACTTCCGAAGCATCGTTCATTCGTCCCTGTAAATTTAGCATGTTTTGATCAGACCCAAATCGATATAAGTGAAAGATACTCAGAGAAACTTCTTCGGACTTACTTTCTGGAAGAAATTACGGTCCGGACAAAAATAACTCAAAGCATATCTTAAAGGGCTTGGATCAACGACTTTTTTCGACTTCTTTTTGGCTGCCTTCCTCAGATCAGTAAATATATCAAACAGACAGCAGATGACGCATGGATCACCGGTATGACCGTGGACTGATGATATTTTCATGACCTCGTCTTGGAAGGTGCTTAGATGCCATAGGGACTGCACCACAAAAAGTCGACAAGATACTGAGAAAGTTGGGTAGGATAAGGTCTTAAATGGTTTCATACAGAATTATCATGAACATCAACCTGGATGATAACATTCAGAAAGCAATTGTACTCTCGAGCATCATTTCTGAGTCCGACTTGATTTAATTTCTTCGTGTCGAAATCGACATCACAAGTGAGGCCACCGAACGCAATGTCATAAGGCTTGCGTTGCTTTTTAAATTCTGGGTCGGTCTCTGTCATAGAAACAGAACTCAATTGTAAAATGGCATTGCATAATAATACAAATGACCTCTCGAGAAGCCGACTTACCTTTCTTTGCTTCGATCTGGGAGTCATTTCGATCATTGATTGGGTTGCGCAAATCAGAGGAACTGATCACATTCCTCTCAATGTTCATTTCGAAAAACTCTGATGAATCGCCCAACATTTCATAATCATTCAATCTCATGCCTGCTGCCAAAATGTCTGCAGTGTCACTGAATTCTGACATCTGAGTCTGTTTAAACTTGGAGTCTCTTCGACCATCAATTGGCATGCGCAACTCAGAGGACTTGATCATATTCCCATCAAAATTCTTTTCAGCGAAGTTTTTCTTCCTATTCTTGTTCTTCCATTGTTTGGTTTTTTTTCCTTTATTTTCTTCTCTTTTAGGAAGGCTTCTCTTCGCATCAATTGGCATGCCCAACTCATAGGAACTGATGAAATTCCCATCAAAATTCATTCTAGTGGCCTCTGGTGGATCTCCCGACAATTCTGACCCACTCTGTGCCACAGCCAAATTGTCTGCAATAACACCATCTGCCTCCACATCAGAATCAGACATCTCAAGTTGTTTAAACTGATTGTCAAGTTGTCTAACATCTTCCTCCTCACACTTGCCGACCTCACTCATATCCATTGGACCGGAGTCATGCAGAGGAGGACCTCGTAAGTCCATAGCAGAGTGGACGCTAAGGAGATGATGGAAAATACATTAAAAAACAGAATGTGATGGAAATGAAAGACAAAAAAATGAACGATAAGAAGACTTGCTTTTGCTTTACAGTATTCTGATGCTCCTCCATTTCAGGAAGCTCCTGCGATGCTACAAAAACTTAGTCTAAGTGACGAATAATTAAACAAATATTATTACGAGTAATAACTATAAAAACCTTAGAGGCCTTGGCCCCACTGAAGTGTTTCTTCCACTTCTTGTTCTTCGACTTTTTGGGTCTCTTTCCTTTACTTTCTTCTCTTTTTGGGACACTTGTCTTGGCATTAATTGGCATGCCCAACTTAGAGGAACTGACCATATTCCCATCGAAATTCATTTCAGTGGCCCCTGGCGCAGTGCCTGCAACTAAATTGTCTGCAATAACACCATCTGCCTTCTCACTGGAATCGGACATGTGAATTTGTTCAAACTGAATGTCAAGGTGGCTAACATCTTCCTGCCACTCATCAATGGCTGATCCCAAAACAGCCTCCTCACTCATATCCATGGGATTAGAGTCAAACCCGGGAGGACCTTGGATGTCCAGAGCAGAGTGGACGCTAAAGAAGATGAGGAAAAATATATTACTATTATTGTAAATCTACAAAAACAGAATGTGATGGAGAAGACTTGCTTTTGAGTTACAGGACTCTGATGCTCCTCAACTTCAGGAAGCTCCTGTTATTATACTACAAAAACTTAGTCCAAGTGACAAATAATTTAGCAAATATTATTACAAGTAATAACAATAAAAACCTTAGAAGCCTTAGCCCCACTGATGTTTTTCTTCCTCTTCTTTTCCTTCGATTTTTTGGGTTTTTTCCCTTTATTTTCTTCTCTTTTATGGACACTACTCGTTGCATGATCCTCAAGCTCTGCCAAAAGTGCTTCTCTTGCAGCTTCAGATTTCTCAGTAGCATTCTTTAGAGCCAGATCCTCCAACCGCATCTAATGGTAATAATCAACATTTGAGAATCAAAAGGTCAAAATACTTTTAACTTAAAAGTCGAGCAAATTCGGTGCATACCTTGGAAAAACATTTCAAAATAGGAAAGATGAAGTCCCGATAGTCATATCCAGTTAATGCCTTCAATTCGAGCTCCAGTTTACCAACTTCGAATGTAGTCCTCCTTCGCTTTGCTTCAGTTATGCAAGACTATAAGACAGAACATAAAACCTTCGAATGTATTCAGACATTTTTATTTTCAGTAATTCGGCTCAAGCAATTATATTAAGACAGAACAAACAGTACACTTGCCTCTACAGACAGTTCAGTGTCCAGTTTGCCTAGTGTTTCTTTAATGCTTCTGTTGCGTCTGTGTATGCTTGACTGATCAATTTTCTCAGATTCTCTGCGTCCACCTTGAAGAATTTCACCAATAAAACTAGACTCAGTCTCGTCACTGATCATTTTCATCTCACTTGGCTCCTCCTTACCGAGCTCTTGTCGACGCTTCAAGAGGATAGACTCCAAATCGTGTAAAACCAATTTACTCTTCCTAATTCCCTCGTTAATTGATGCCTTAGTTTTACGAATTACCTGAGAACGACGACCTTGTCGATGAATTTTTGTCCATATGTCCCTTAACTTCCCTAGCCCTATCTGATAATTCCTAAATGTTATCAGAGTTTGACGCTTCTTTTCTTCTAACAGGCGAATCCAAGAAGTGGTATGATCTTCTATTGTCGACTCCGAAAGCAAAACAGTTAAAAAGTCAACTGATTCGGACACAGCTTCATGTTCATGATCATCAGTCTCAGAAATCACAGCACAACCGTCATCTTGCACAGAATCATAGTCTAGCATATTATTCAGATCTATGGCCATCAATCTCTTGTCCAAAACAAGACTAGAAAAGTCTCGACTAAAAACAACTCTTTCCCTAGAAGGAAATTTTGCGTCATCTGTTGAGTCATTCTCCTCACAGAAAAGAGAAAGATAGAGAGAATCAGATAACGTAGACAAGGAATCTAGAACTCGGTCAAGCTTGGAGGTCTCTAGAAAGCATATGGACAATGGGCTTTTGTACAAGGAAAATTTTGAAATCAATGCCCGGGGAATAACTGATTCAAGTTCTATAACGGCTATTCGTAGAATCCAACAAAAAAGCTTAAATGAAAGATAATTGTTATTAAGAAGCGCAAGGAACAAGATCTTAACTCTGTCAAGGATCTGTGCGCGATCATCGTCATCGGAAAAAGGCCACTCACGATCATCACAATCTATCACGGACGACTCACCTTTTCCGAGAACGGGAGTTTCAGCTGGTTGCATAAAGGTCTCGTGCACTGAATCTATCACAGACAACTCATAATTACCACTTTCTTCAATGTCTGCGTCGGTACGATCCACACTGCATTCTTCTGATAAAACTGACGAGTCCTTTGATTCGAGTTCCATCATTTTTAGGGCCTTCTGGGTATCAATTGGCTTCCATGGGCAACTAATCAACTTATCAATCCACGCGCTGTCTAGATCTTCGGGCACAATTAGTATGCCTGTTGAAGGTATTTCATGCAAATGCTTCTCCCAGCAATGATGTCTGAGTAAATCCCAATCCTCAAATTTTTCGCAACAATCACTGCATTCCCAATACTTCCAGCTCTTATTGTCCATGGCAAATTGCACAGCCGCAGAAAATACTTTCAGAGGCAACTTGTCTTTCAAAGAACTTAAGTGCTTATGTATATCTTCAATTCTGGTTTTGAGGAAGTCCTGCTTCTTATCAACACTAATGGTGTTCCAGTATGACATAGTTTGTCCGATATTAATCACGGATGATACAACCTTCTTTAGCCTCGCACATTTCCTTTTCTCTTCCATTTTATATAATCTTGATGAACGATGGAAGTCCATCTGTTCCGTATTTGTCGACGGAGAGAGATTTTGATCCAATCGATTTGTATCTGTCAATTGATCCACCATCTTTTTAACTTCCGTCGTTTTACCTTCCTTGGTCTCCCTGAAATAATCCTCCAAATCCAAGTCGCAATCATCCCAAAACTCGTCGCTAAAAGTTTTACCCGGGTTTGAACGCGATTCTTGAATATTCTCCAGTAGGTTGCGGAGATGACGTCTGCAGTTATCGGCCGCTCGATAGACCGGATCTTTGCACTCGCCCTCTGGAAATTCTATATTCAACCCACGATGACACTCTCGAACTGCCTCGTCGAATCCTTCAGCGTCTTTAGCAATTTTAAAAAGCAGTTTCGCGTGAAACATAGCGCAAATCAAAGAGCCCGGTGCTAACGATACTGCTCGACGAGAAGCATCAAGAGCGTTCTTGAGGTACTTTTGTTGAAGAGTAGGATCTTTAACATCACAAAAGAGTTTCATGTAAATTTTACTTTGGAGAACGTGAGCGGAACCATGATTCGGATGCCGCAAGATGATCTCCTTCAAGAGCTTGAGAGCTTTTGCTGGGTTTCCCCGGCGGTGAGCAAGACAAGCTCGCATACAGTCGTTTCTGTATGAAAGATCCATCATCTCGTATTTCTGATTATCGAGGCCATCGGGATCGGCGACGGCGGAGGTAGGAGGAGCAGCGGATGGAACTCCGGCCGGCGAAGTTGAGTGGCGCTTCTTGGGCGCCATTTTAGGTAGGCTGATAAGAAAGATGATGCCGATGGTAGAACAAAACGAGAGAGAGAGAGAGAGAATCAAAGAGCCTCGATCGTTTCAGTTTCGTTTACAGTTCTGAGCACTCCCCCTTGTTCGAGAGAGAATGCGCGCGGGAAAGTGACGGCTACGATTTCTATTATTCTTCTTATAAATCAATTAATATTTTGTGAAGGGATTTATATTGTACAGGTTATTATCGATAAAAACTCTCAATTATAAATTAATAAACAAATTCGTCTTAAAAATTATTTTTGTTAACAAAATCAACCTTAAATTATTATTCATTAACAAAACAAGTCTTGAACTATCATTCGTTAACAATTTGTAATCGTCAGCAGTTCAGATGCAGTTGCACAGTTGAAATGAGTGCAAAACACACTCGACAACGGGCGATCTTAGCTCTATGTAAGCGTACCTATGTTGGCCAGAGTAAAAATGCGTCACCTGCACTCGTAATGAGTGTAAAATATGCTTGAATAATTTAACATTTTTTTTTGTTAACGAATATAATAAAATTTTGTTTTACCGCTGATCTTATAATTTAAAATTTTATTTTTTATTTTTTTTGCTATTATTTATTATAATTTTAACATGTAATCTCATTTCATGTAATTTTATTCATCAACAGTGATTTATTATTTTAATTATTTATAATAAGTTACAATTACTTTATTAATAAATGAATTAAATGTCAAAATATAAATTTAGACAGATTTTGAATAGTTAATATTTATAAAAATAATCATATTAAAAATTAGTACCTATCCCCACGTTAGCAAACCAAATAATCAAACCTAAGAGAGGAGATGGGTATTGTTTAGTGGGATCGTCGAACAAATGGTCTGCCATGAATAACCTGCAATAAATGATTTCCAGAGAACCGAGTCAATCCTAGATAATTAGTCATCAAACTGTTATCTCCGTATTTCTGTACGTAAGCATATCTCAGTTTTTGGTCCAGAATTTTTTTGGGCAAACAGCAGTTTAAAATGGCACAACACCAAGTTAAAGAACTACAACAAAATCATCATTTTGATGCCTAATCAACATCGCCAGCAGGTTTACCATTCTCAATTTTCAAATGGACTGGTCAGATTGTATAAGATGAAGTACCAAATCAATTCATGAAACGCCTTCTCATTGGCAAAAGCACTGCTACCAAAAACAAAAACAAAAACAAAAACAATAAGAACAGATGAACGTTGGAAGAAGACGTGTATTTAGCCAGGAAGCCTTATCTTCATGCTTTATAATGATCAAAACCATTAAGGCTTGAGGGCCAAAGCAAGGCCAATCTTCGCACTTTTCTCAATGGACTTGGTATCTACTTCCCCAGATATGGTGAAAAGTGATTTTGGACGCCATTCATGCTGAATGAGAGCACTTGCCGTGCCATAATTGTTTACCCGTGCCTTAACCGTGGTCAACGGGTCAAGTGTGTGTTGCGTTCCAACAGTGATTGTATTTTTGTTAGTTGAAAAGCTATGGGTCACCTCTGCACCGACAGCTGAGTTTGTCAGAAGATTCACTATATGGTAGTATGATGCGCTCACAGAGTCACCCTTGTCATTCCTGTACAATAAAAGGCACTCATCCTATTAATATTCCATGTACCCGCTACTACATGAGACTTTAATATACAAACCAAACACAGACACTGAGAAACAGAGCCAGGCGACTACAATTTTCGATGGAGTTAAATGCACCGGGGACCTTTGCTACTGAACTTTATTAAGAAGGTATAACAAACTAAGATAGCTAACATTGAAGAACATGATATGAGTCCATCAATATTCAATGGAGGAAAAAAAATTAGTAAAAACAAGAAAAGAAAAACTTACAAGGTCAGTGAAGCAACTAGATCAGGGTTGGTAAAGCTTAATCCAGCATTGCATTTGGTGAAGTTACCACTCTCGGTGTCGAAGGAGAGATCAGTGCCAAGTGCAACAACATTAGTACCAATAACGCCGGCAAAATTGACAATAGGTTTTGCTGTCAACCCAACGCTAGTGCTTATCCCTGCATAGTCATGCAAATACTGGAGTTCCACCTGTTCACAAGGAGACAGACAATTTCTTAACCTCATCTACGATAGATGTTACAAGTGATAGATCTTATCCAAGTGGTGATCATATTAGAGAAGCCAACATGATATTTACAGAGTAGAATTCAATAACTGACCTTTCCAGACCTTTGATCTGGAACTTTAAAACTAAATACTGCCTTCAATCCAGGGGCAGGTTCGTCCACTGTGACAGTTGTGGATAGCTGATAAAAAAACACACGTTTGAAATAACTTTTTAAGGCAAGCAAAAAAAAACTCAAATACACAAGTAGGATCCATTTTAAAAAAATACAAATGAACAAAAAGTTCTTCAACAAGTAAAACTTCATATAAATAAATTAGTGTGGCAAAAAAAAAAGCTCAATCAAATAAATAAGATGCAAAAATTTAGCTCTTGTCTGATATTCAAAAGACTATTGTAGAAGTCCAGCTATTAGAAGAAACATGCCCATGTTGCCTTAATTTGCATGAGGACGATTAAAACTCTAAAACCTCTATTCAAAATGTTAAAAGTTGCTAACAGAGAAAAATACTCAAGAGATGTGTATATAAAAAGTAATTGTTCCTTTCTTCACAATAACATGTAAAATAAAGATAAGAGTAATATAAGATGTACACAATAATTCCGCAAATGTTATTCATTTATTGCTACAGATAATATATCATTTTAACTATTTATAATCTATTATAATTATTTTTTCAATACATTAACATGTCACTGTAAGTATAGAAGTGTAAAATTGTAGTATACATCTCACAGTATTCCAAAAATACAGCTCCTCAACTCGCTCAAAATGTGAAATTATTATGTGATAATTTCAAATTCATTATAAGATCAAATTGAAGGTTAGGTAATCTACGTAGGTTTTAGAAAGAGCAGTTGTTCACCCATAAGTTTTGCTGTTTTGAAAATTACTTTCTAGCATAAGTTTTTAAAACTCATCGTAGAATTTCCTATTACAACCAATACTAATAAGCTACCAAAACTAAAAATCAAATATCCATCAGAATGATTACGATACTGCAGGGTGGAAATTTTCAATCATAATAACAAATATATCCAGAAAGGAACGTGAAACAAACAATAGTAAACTAAAAAGTGACAATATGTACTAAACGGAATCCATATCACTGACATTGGAGCTTGTGTCAACTTTGATATCAGTTGTGATATTTTTGTTCTTCAGCTGAGTATTAACATCAGCTAGAAATAGATCTCCCTTCTTTGTTCCAGAAGACGTGATAGCCTGAAATTACAAAGAAGTGGCCCTATAATTATTCCTATTGACAGAAAAATGATTATCATCCAACAACAAAACTTCAATCCCTAGTAATGCACTTGGCATCAATTAAAGATGGATATAAATAACGCATGCTAACAGGCTCAGCCTCACAATATCTATAGTTAAATTGCTACAGAGAAGGAAAGAAAATTTAAATCAATCACAAACTAATTACAGCTAACAATTCACCGAAGTAGTTTCTACTGTGGATTACAAGCGTAGATTACAAGTCACACTTCATACGCTCTTGAAACTGATTATCAGAAACCGGCTCATAAACTACGCGTAAAGGAGAGAATGAGAGACAAACTCACAACTCCAGTGGGAGAGTAGGTAGTGATGGTGAACTTCTGGTCGCTCTGGTAATCTTTGTACAGAAGATCTACCGTCATTCAAGAAAACATCCAAACAGATAAAATTACTCACGGTGAACACAAAACTGACCAAATAACAACGACAATAAGAACGCATAAACTATCAAACAACGTAGAGAGAATGGATTGGACACCTCTAGCTCGTTTGCCAATATCAGAGTAGAGGCCAGGTCCCTTGCCCATATTTCCTGCGAAAACGGAGATGGTCTAAAGAAAAGAAGAAGATGAGCAGCACTTCTCTCAATTCACAGCTCCAAGAAGCTGAAAACGGGAAGAACTCGGTTGCTTTTATACTCCGCGCCGAAAGCCCTAATTTCAGCTTCTTTGTTAGGTATTTTCGGGACTTTTCTTTACCACAAAGGGCAATTTTGGGATTATCTTTCTTTTTTTTAATATTTGTCAATTTAGCACTTGAAAAGACTAAAACATCCTTTAGCTTTTTCAACAAGTTCTCTAGAAGCTTCTTCTTGACTTGCTTGACAAGTTTATCTAATATTATTTTATTTATAAAATAATAATAATAATATCATTACCTTCGATTTTTTTATGATCATAATAATTAATTATTTATAATTTACTATATTAATTACAGTAATCATATTCAATTGAAAATAATCACATGTCGGTGGATAGGTGTTGAATGATTTCTCGTTGTACTATAAAGTTGTGTTCTTGAGCTGAACAGATAAATGAGTCATTTTAGTTTAATTCGAAGTATCGAATTCAGTTTGACCATCTTAAGATTAAAATATGTGAAAGTTTGTCTTTTTAAAGTCAACCCCATCTGTTCTATTTCTTGTTCTTCAGTTGGAAATGGTTTTATTTCATGCCTTGTAAGAACATTCTTAAAATTAATCAAGATCTCAACTTTGAATACTGTTGGCTCCCCCACTTTGTTTTGTTCACCGTGGTTTGCAGTTGATTTTGTATCTTGCCAATCTATCTATGACTAAATGTCAGATCATTTGGTAGTCAACGTGTGGGCTGGATGCAACAGATTGTGTGGTGAGAGAAAGACAGAGCACGCTTCAATTGTCAAATGTTTGTGCGCGCACACCAACTGTTTGCTGAATTGTCTCAAAGAGATACATGCAGGGTGAAGGTAAGTCTCGGCTTGCCTTTTCTATGCAGTCTTGTCTTTTGTCTTGATTGTCGTTTTTTAATACGATATTGCTAAATTCTGCTGCTGTTGTACGCAGTGGAGGTGATGAGATTTTTCTTTCGATTTTCATGTAACGCGTTGTTAAGTTGCAATAAGAACATCTTATTCTTGTAAATCGGCAAAATACTTGGATGAAAACGAGATATATTGCAGGCGACTGGAGAAGTTACATCAGTTTCCGCGCCCTCTTTCCAATTAGGAAATCTTATTCTTTTGTTTTGCTCCTTTGAAATCAAAAGCTATATGTTAAATTTATACATGCATTTCTAGATTCCTTATTCATGCTATATCCTGCTGGTTGCTAAAACTCTCACCCATATCTAATGTGCAATCTCTCTTCAATCACGAGTTGCGTAACACTGCAAGATCATCTGAAAACGTTGTGTTAATGGATATAATGCATCTACAGAATTTGACCTTTTTCCTAATCATCGAAAATAACTCGATTTCTTATTTTATGAGTCGATTTGGTTTATAAAGAGAGCAGTGAGTAATAGACCAATGCCACTGGCAAGGCAATGAGCAAGCCAAATATTACCCTGTACAGAAAAGAATCTAAACTCAGAATTTAGTCGTTGGACAAGCAGATTACGTAGAGATTAAATCGAGTTGGTTTTTGTTACCCGGTACTGAGAATGTCTGGATTTACATTATACTCTTTAGCGAAAACAAACGAAACAATTCCTTGAGGAAGTGCTGCCTGTCAATGACAAAAAAAAAAGAAGAAAAAGGAAATTACTCAACTCTTCCCATTTGTTTTTTTTTTTCAATGTTGCAGGCTAAGAGTGTTGAAATCATGTGCACCTGAACAATGGCTACTTTGAGAAGTGTGCCCCTCATACCGAGGGCGAAAGAACAAGCAGCCATTAAAGCAGGTCCTACGAAGAATTTCATTCCCATCGCTACTAGAGCCATTCGGGTCCCGCAGGCGATGATGGTCGACTGTGATGCCATGAAAAGACCTGGGAAGCATTGGGAGGTGAATAAACTAGATTTTTCTTAATGATTTGCTTGAAATTTGATGGAATTTGCTGACAGGAAACTTCTTATTACCTAAACTGAACATTGCCATGCCAAGTCCTCCATTTGACATTATCAAAATTGATTCTTTGACAATTTCCGGCAATTTTACGTCCCATCTGCAACATATTCAATTATATTCCACTTGAAAAGAAAACACCAAGGAATTTTACTCACTATAATACTTCTTCTAATTTACCTGAACTGTATGGTAGACCAAATAAGACCAAGCAATGTTGCATGTGTATTGGGATTGATTATAAGCTTTTTCCCTTCTGTTAGAAGAACGAACATAGCCTTCAACCTCATTCCACTTCGGTTTCTTGCTTCCTCCCCGTCTTCTTTAGGTCGCCCTTCTTGTGTGCCATTTGCTTCCACTAAAGAAGACAAGTTGCAGATTTCCAACTGAGGTAAGATGCAAAAAGATATTTTTCTTTGCTTTGTGTGCTTCACTATTTTCTGCATTGTCTATATTTCAGATACTGTTTTTGAATAGCATATTTTCAAAATGCCTACCTGTGGAGTCTGATAGTGGTGCTAGAGAAGCTGCTTTAGCGGCACCATACTCGAACAGAAATAAGAGCATATTGTTCCAAATCAAGCTCTGTAAAACAATTATCTGGGATAGAAACACATTAGCTTCATTACCATACATGGCCTTCAACAATGGAAGTCCTAAGATGAGAGTGTTCGGCAAAGTCGATAAAGAGAGACCCGTAATGATACAATTTAAGCCTCCCCGGGAGGTGATTTTAGAAATAGCAGCCAATAATAGAATGGCGAATAGTTTCTGAAGAAAGTCAGAGAGAACAAGTGTCACATTCATTTTGTAGATGTTGTTTGAAGAGATCACTTGAAAAGACAGCAGAGGGATCGAGAATTTCGCGACAAATTTGTTTATGCCAGAACATTGCTCGGGAGTGAAGACCTTCCACCATCTTACAGAGACGTAAGCTAATATCATGGCAACATAAAGAGGGATGGTGGAGGCCACAACATTGTAAACATCAGATGACCCAATCATATTGATCAGAGGATGAAGAATTCGAGATTTCCATCGAATTGCTGGTAAATATAGCTCTTTCTTATGCTTTCTCGATTGCTTTATCACAGAACAAAAGCTGATATAGGATGCCTGTTTCAGTGGAATCCTCTGAAAAGGTCATCTTATTCCCCACAATGACCTTAACCTTTACTAGAGTGAAAATTTTGCCTATAAACTAATATATATATCACCCAAATTTACATGTCTCAGATTTTCCCTTGTCTGATTATTAAATTTGGTTAGTTGTTGATGAAAATTCAGGGTAGTTTTGTAAATGAATCAAAAGGTGGATTCCAATTTATTATGGCCATGTCCATGAAGTTTATCAGTTTTTAGCTAAATATCCTGAAATCAAACCTCTAATCTCTGATAATTTGGCTTTTTAGCTTGAAATTTGTAATCTTTCCATCATTTTCAAAGATGGCAACAGGTTCATATAATCTTTTGTTAGCCTCCCATGTTGATTTTTACTCTTGTTTCATGTTGTAAAGAAATGAAATTTGAAGTAGTTATTTTATTTATTTTCTCTGAAACTTTCTTCTATATTCTCTTGACAGTAGATAAAAGGAATAAAGGACTGAATTGCAAGGGAAGTAATGAGAGGTGCAGGGCCTATAACAGTGGCGAAGGAATTTTTGCTAAATATGGTCAAAGGTATGAGAATAAGTGTCATGGTGAATTTGCTTTTAAAAAATGCAAAATTTTGCAGAGAAAAGCCTTATTTTCTGCATAACTTCTTTTCCATTAACTTAATGATTTCCAAATGTTAAACACCACATTTAAATTCACCATTCCCATTGTTAATCTACTCATAACTTCAAAAATAATATATAGTTCTCTTATAGATCGAACATAGAATATAATTGTGACAGTCCGCCATATAAAAAAAATGAGGTATAAATGCGAGAGCCCAGCCCATATCAGTGGGGGTACACAATCTCACATCTCTTGAGATTTCTTGAGAAATGTATGTTTTATAAGTAGAGTTATTCTCTCTATATAGTATAACGCGTTTTGGTCTAACTCCATTAACAAAACCGGGTGAACTTTGGTTTAAAACTGACAATTTTGTATTACGAATTACGAAGATTGGGTACGTTTCAATAATCTTAAACATGATAAATCCTGAACCGAATGACGAGTTTTCTTAGGTCATACATTCTACCTCCTGTTTATTTAATTGAAGTATAGAATGTTTAGCAGGCTCTTTTTGTGCGAGGAAGTAATTGAAAAATCAACAAAAAAACGGGGCATGATCTGGGAAAGTCCATTTTATGAAAACTTCCCATAATTGAGCATGTACTTGTCAATTTTCTAGGCAAATTTTCCTTCGATTCAAACAGGATTAGCTTCTGCAAGTTGTTTTTTAAGAACTGGACAACTATTTATGAAGCTTTTCTTACTCTGCAGATCTTCATTCCAGCTCTTTTCAATGGGGATTCTCTGATTTACTCTAATTTTTGGTGCAGTTATGAACCTATTACCAAAACCCTTCTGTCATGGAGGTAAACAGAAAAAACAGAGCAAAACAGAGAAGAAAGAACAATGCCAATGGCCATCGTTGGCTCTCCTACTTCTACGATCCTATTTTTAGTCATTTATTTCCTCTGTTTGCTTCTTTTATATAATCTCTCCTCTTTTGCTCCATTCATTTGCACTAAGATCCCAACACATGGTGCCAGCTTAGAAACTAAAACCTTCTCTTTATTCACCAATTTATACTGATTGAGCTGCATCTCTTCACAAGAGAACAACCCAGATGGCCGGAGCAACTCATCTGAGCGCCATCTTTTTGCTTTCGTTGGCTCTGTTGATCCCTACCCTTCATGCTGACATTGCTGAGTTCGATGAGTATTGGCTCCACCGAGCGCAGGAAGCCGAGAAGGCTGCTCTCGAGGCCTACCAACCCGATCCCTTCAATGTCACTGATAACTTCAATATTCATGTCCACAAGTAAATCCATCTCTCAATTCTTTCAGTTTGATTGGTTGAAGTCTGAAGAATAGCTTTTTGTTATGTGTTGATTAAACTTTTCAGGGCTGTGGCGGCTGTAGAGGGGACAAACAGCACAAGGAGGAACCTGAGAAGATCAAACAAACACAAAGGCCCCTGCAAGGCCACCAATCCGATCGACCGGTGCTGGCGGTGTGACAAGAATTGGGCCAAGAATCGAAAACGGCTGGCCAAGTGTGTGCTTGGATTCGGCCGGAAAACAACCGGAGGACTCAAAGGCAAAATTTATGTCGTCACCGACCCATCAGACTCAAACACCCAAAACCCAAAAAAGGGAACTCTCCGTTATGGAGTGATCCAAAAAAAGCCGCTTTGGATCATTTTCAAGCACAATATGGTCATCAAGCTGTCCAAGGAGCTTATGATAAACAGCCACAAGACAATCGATGCAAGAGGGGTGAAGGTTCATATAGCTCACGGAGCCGGCCTGACGATCCAATTTGTGAAGAATGTTATAATTCACTGGCCTCCGGATACATGATGTGGTCAAAAAACCAGGTGGAATGATAAGGGACTCCGTCGAGCATTACGGGCTAAGAACAGAAAGTGATGGAGATGGCATCTCCATTTTTGGAGCGACCAATATTTGGCTTGATCATCTTTCTATGTGGAACTGCCAAGATGGATTAATCGATGCAGTTCAAGGATCTACAGCCATCACAATCTCAAACTCTCACTTCACCGATCACAACGATGTAAGTTCGTAGTTTTCATCGCCATTGATGAGTAGTTTAGAAATTTTTTTGAAAACTTGTATCAATGGTGCCACAGGTGATGCTGTTTGGAGCAAGCGACTCGTTCAAAGGGGACAAGTTAATGCAGGTGACAGTAGCATTCAACCATTTCGGGAAAGGATTAGTGCAGAGAATGCCGCGATGCAGATGGGGATTCTTCCACGTCGTGAACAACGATTACACACACTGGCTAATGTACGCCATCGGAGGAAGCTCCCAACCCACCATCATCAGCCAAGGGAATCGCTTCATCGCGCCCCATAACCAGGCCGCCAAGGAGGTAACCAAGAGGGCCTACGCCCCGAAAAGCGTGTGGAAAAACTGGACATGGAGGTCTCAGGGCGACCTTCTAAAGAACGGAGCTTTCTTCGTCCAATCTGGAAAGGCATTGAACAAAAAGTCATTCGGTAGACGCGAGATGATCAAGGCTAAGCCCGGGAAGTTTGCGGAGAGGCTTACTCGATTCTCTGGGTCGCTCAGCTGCCAGGTGGGTCGGCCATGCTAGGAGAATCGAACTTCATGGGACTCTTGTCCACAATTAATGGAGGATGTCCAAATTGCCGAACAGAGGTGGAACGAAGAGGGGCCGGGTAGTTTCTAGGAGATGATAACTATATCAAACTTAAACACTGACTGGTTTATTAAATATTATGTCATTGCGAGTAATCTCCTCATCTCTCTGTTCATCTCTTCCACCTCGAATAGGCTTCATCTCTCCATAAACCAGATTATAAATGGGCAAACAACTTCAACAAATGTCTTCCATTCTTCTCTACTTGATTTCTGTCCAAAGATGAGAAAATCACATTAACTTTCAACAACTTCATATGTTGGATCAATCAAATTAAATTCTGTACATTACATCAAATCTGATCATGCAATCATGAAAATTTAACAATAACACCAACGATTAAGGAAAATGCTCAAGCATTTCTCCCACAATTATCATCGAGAAATATGAAATGGCGATAATTCCCACAATTATTAAGATGGAAAATGCTTAAAGACGAAGAGAACCTGGGAAAAGGCACCAATTTTGGTGGCCGAAAAATGAGGCAGAGTCTCCGAGATGTGTCAAAAGGCAGTGAAGAAGCTGACTGATCGGTGCAGCTCCGGATGACTGTGATGATAACCAGAATCGGAAGCAGCAAATTGATCAACTTCTGCTACCACCACCACAACCAAGAGAACTTTCAAGATTTCAAGGTGTAAGACTGTATGATGACACTGAAGATATAAGAACTTCAAGATTCAGGCTATCAGTAAATTAGTATCTTCTTCCTCAGAACTTTCATTTCTAGAGAATTGGTAGAGAAGAACTTACCAGTCTCCAAAATTTTAACAGCAGATCTTCTCCTCGTGCTATGATGGCTCTGGAGCATCCCCATAGAGAAGCATGTTTTTTGTTCATTCCATCAAGCCTGCTTTCATGGAAATCATCTGAGATCTGAAAGCTTTTTTTTTCCTCAGTTCCATCCCGGGATTTTTTTTTTCTTGGAGATTTGCGTGCATACATACCTGATGGAAAATTACTCCAACACAGATTATTAGACATTTCCTCGATGGCATAAGACAAAGATGTTCGAGGAAGAGTATCGAAACCCAAAAAAAGAATGTTCAGTTTAATCCGATTTTTCCTATAAATGAACTGAAGGGTGAGCACCTTTATAATTTAAGATAAAAGATGAACTACATATCCAGAGCGAAAATGATTTAAGAATCAAGCAAACAGATCAAACAGGAAAAATGGCACTAGCAAACAGAAGCTAATCTTATGAAAAAACTGAAGACAACAAACCTCAAATTAAGTCTCTAATTGGACATCATCAACTCTGTAATATAATCCTCAAATAATACAAATTACTCTCTCTAAGCCAAAGTTAAAATTGCTTCCTTTTATTTTTAAAAAGTTTCTCTCTTTTTGCATAAACATAAAAGAGAGCAAGAACACCTATTGAAAAAACTGAAACAGAAGCCCAGGGAAAAGGTGGGTCCTTAAAACAAACCAATGAGGCCTCTAGCTCTTGCGACGCATAGTAGACGAGAGAGTGAATTGCATAGAGATCGTGGTCCGAAGATCTCAAGTAAAATAAAGCCATCTCAAAGTCGAAATGCGATAATGCAGATACTGCTTTGTCGAGCTTGTACTTAAATAAGTTCCACCTTTGTAAGAACTCCACTCTTTGCTTCGATTTGAGCAGATTTTTATCACCCCCATGAGCAGCTATGGAATGAAGAACATCAATAGCACTTGTGATGGTATAATTCAATGATGTCAACAAAACATTTCTCCGAGATGCATCCTTTTGGACAAATGATAATGATGTAAGCTCGGAAAATGGTCCAAATGGAGTTTGCCCAACACTCCAAGTGTAATCGATGATAGTATCGTTATGCCTTGAGCTCCACAATAGGTGGGTAGGGGAGACTCCCCACATACTTTGCAGGATGGAGCCGACAAGAGGCCTTTCTAGCTCTCTAGTTTGTGTAAATACATGCTGGCCATTGCAGCTGTAATCGCTCACAGTCTGCGAGTTCTGCGTTCTCACTGCAATAACCATGTCTTTGAAGGCAACAGACTGGTGATAACGATCGAGCAACAAAAGAGTGCTGAAATCAAGATCGAAAACATAGACCGGAAGAACTCTTCCAGACTCTTCCTTGGGCAAACCCGCCACCCTACTAAATTCTCCAGCTGAATCGGACAGAATCTGATGCAATCTTTTCGAATCCAAATACTCATTCACAATCAAAGTGTAGTTGTCGAACAAAAATCTAGAAGTGTATGAATTGGTAGACCGGGAAATAGCAAAGGAACAAATGGAGCACCCAGCATAATTCACTTTATAAGTTTTGAACCTAAGGGTTTGATCCTTAAACAACAGTCCAGCAGTATTAGCCTCGTCCATGAAAGTCTTCTCAACTGACTTCCAATCTAAACCATGCGAGTCCTTACTCTCTGAACCGTAAACATGTACAAACTGAACTATCAACGAATTCTCGAAAGGAACAGGAATTCTGAGAGAAGGCACAACAAGTACCTGATAAGCACTCCAAGTCAATGATGCCAAGTCTGCTAGCAACGCCTTCTGAGATTTGGGCCCCCCATGCAAGGCCGCCAATGGGTGAAACTCACCTCTTGGCAAAACACCGTCTCCAGACAACGCTGGTCCGTAATCAACCGGCCCTGCACCCAAATCAATCCACACATATCTCTCTCCCCCAGTCCAGATATTGCCCAGACACTTCGTAAATCCAGGAGATGAGTCCCCAGAACCATATCTATAAGCATACGGCTTCGATTGAGAACCTAAATTGAGCAGATATACATATACCCCTTGAACAGGTTTCTCCTTTTCGAAATCCTCTTGATAATTTGATCGACGGAACTATACGGGATTGAATGAAGTGAAGATCGGAGACTAGATGGGGTATTGGCGATTTCAGATTTGACAGTTTCCGATAAAGTAGCAGCCAAGGAAGGAGCGTTGGTGACTTCGAGATGGAGAGAGTGTTTAATGGCGAGGCGATTTAGAAATGATTCAAAGGGCGTGATGACATGAAAGTGGTCAGAGGGAAGAGAGGCGGAAAGGAAGGAGTGTAGGAGGGAAGAAGAATCGGGCGGAAAAGTACCAACAAGGCGAATATTGACGGAGAAGGAGAGGGAAAGGGAGAGGATAGAGGAGATGAGGGAGGAGATATGGGGATTGGGGGAGGATGAGAGAGAGAGGGACTTTTTCAGGGAGGAAGAAAGAGAGGTAAAGGAGTCATTTGAGGCTTGTGGGTCGAGGCGGGATCGTTGGGCAAGGAAGGAGTCGAGGCCAAGGATCGGAGCTGAATTTGAAGTGAGTGGAAGAGTGGCGATGGAGATCAGAAAGAGGAAGAGAATAGAAGTGGTCATGATGGAAGTGAAGAATCTCGGCAACTTAAAGCCGTGAAAAGATGAAGAGGGCGGTGCTACGGCGGCGTAGGAAGCAAACCGATCCCTGATAATCTGACGAGGAAGGGTTAGGGCCGAGAGAACTGGAACTGTTTCTTTGTTCAAGTCATCGTCAATGGAAGAACCACCATAAGCAATCCCCCGACATTTTCAGCCCGAGGAGGTTTTATATGCCATAAATTGTTCTATTTTCGGTGTTTCCAAGATTACCCTTTTTGTGACAATATCAATAATCATATTGTTGCTTAGATTAACCTATGATTTTTATTTATCAAAATAATTATTACTTTTAATGAAACTAGTACGACACAAATGGTACGCACCTATCGCGATTAAATGTAATATAAAAAATCTCGTTGCAAAGTAAAATAATGTTTTTTTTTACTGCAAAAATTTATGAGTAATAATATGCTTACTCTCTTATTTTATTTTGTTAAAAAATCTGATGAAATATTAAACAACTATTGATATAATTAATGTAATAAATTATAAATATGAAAATCTTTCAACAATTAGCCATTTAGATCTACCATCAATTTCGGTTAAGTCAAGTACATTTATATTGAATTCTTCAAGTAAAACTATATTTTAACCAAATTTCTAATTCACATAGCAATATTTAACTCAATTAGAAATTGTCAGAGAAGCTAGAAATTAAAATTGAATTAAAATATTTGATTAAATAGAAAACGTGATATATAAGTACTATATTTAAAAAAAAAATTGACGATAATTTTTGAATCGTTGATAACTGAAATATTAAGATTTGATCAGTAAGAAAAAATAATATATTTATAATTTGTAAATGACTTTTAGAATCAAATTTGCACTTTACCAAAATATAAATTATTTAATTCAAATAAAATAATTACAAGAAATCAATATCCACACTTTTATTCGTAGGTAGAAATCTTAGATGTCATCATTTATATGCAGATTATACAGCTACCCGTCGGAGCTATCCAAGTCTGAGTTATTGCTATCGCCGGAGCTATAATATTGCGGTAGCCAAAATTTCTAAGATCGGTCATCCTCGTTAGTCGTTCATTACAGGATGAGAAGCATTGGTGTAGTCCGTTGAGCAAAAAAAAAACCTACGACCTTCTCCATGGCCAGCAGTGACTATGTGATATCCATTTACGGCCAAAGCAGAATATTCACAGGTCCTTTAATCGAATGGCGACCAACAACCAAGGAATTTGTTTGCGTGCCAGTTTCTGTCTCCCAGTTGAGCTACCCGTAACTATTTTGAAGCGATCGGTGTGTAAGAATAACACTGGTCTTGTATGTCCATCCAATACAGCTACTGGTGACAATTTTTTTGTTTCCTGGTTTCTTCTTATATCCCATAGTATGGCTACGTAGAAATTGCAATCAAGATTACTGAATTTCTTATATTGAAGATCAAAATCAGAACTAGCACAAAATATCTGTACTTCGTTTACCGGTCGTCGCCACCAGTCCAAATCATTGAATTCGAAGGCATTATCTCAAATGAATACAACATAGGTTGAGATATAGCTGGAGTAATCACTTTTTGTCAAGGCTGAGTTGGCAAATGCAATATTTTTCCAAGAAAAACAACCCACTCACCTGTTGACTTAAATGGTGTTTTAAGTCTAAATTGTTTTTGATGATGTATTTATATGATTAGCTTGGTAATTTGATTATGTTTATTGAATAAGATTTATAAATTATGCATATGATTTTAATTTGTTGGAAATGCCCTTGGTAAGGGTATTTTAATGTTCTAACAATTGTGATGAAGTGTTTAGGGCTGAAAATTTAATAAATTTATTTAAGTCCACTGGTCTGGAATGTGTTACAAAATGTCTATGTCCACCAGTCACTAAACGACAAGGCGGATGAGCTAACACGAAGAAGTCCTACGCTAGCTAAACGACAAAGGCGGATGAGTAAACCAAATTACTCTTCCGGCCACTAAACGACAAAGGCGGATGAGTAAACCAAATTACTCTTCCGGCCACTAAACAACAAAGGCGGATGAGTAAACCAAATTGCTCTTCCGGCCACAAAACGACAAAGGCGGATGACCTCAACAAATTGCTCTTCCGGCCACAAAACGACAAAAGCGGATGACCTCGACAAATTTCTCTTCCGGTCACTAAACGACAGAGGCGGAAGACAACTACGAATCAATCATCCGATGCCGGGTCAAGAGTGTAAAGCTTTTGTCATCCGATGCCGGTTCAAGTGTTTAAAGCTTTTTCATTCGATGCCGGTTCAAGATTCTTAAGTTGCATCATCCGATGGTGGTTCAAGACTAAATCAGCTTTGTCTTCCACCAGAATTCAAATTAGCCGCGAAGCTACAGTGACGTCGTTTTCAGCATTAACTCCAGAACTTTAATGGCGACGACGAACAGCGACTTTAAATGCAACGGATATCTGCTTCAGTACGAATGCTTCCCAACGGTAACTTTTACCATTCCAAGAAGAAGCATTCAATTCTGTGAAGCAAAATTCAGACAGAGTATTTAAGCCGAGCTTAGAGCACGAAGGAACAACTTTTGCAAATTTGAATACTGAGCCCTAAGCTGCGAAAGTGATAATACTCTGTATTTCCTCTACATCTCTCAATCCTACCTTGAGATTCAATTACTGTGAGAGTGTAGTCTGTACTTAATTTTACAAACTCAAATCATTTGTAAAGGCAGTGGATTGACGCCCGTGAAGTTCAATCCAGATCTGTAAAGGCAGTTGATCGGAGCCCGGAATCCCGATCTGTGTATTCTCGTGAGGAGAAGGGTAAGGATCTTCAAGGGGTGAGCCTTGGAGCGTGGACGTAGGCAGTTTGGCCGAACCACGTAAAAATACTGGTGTCGAATTTCTCTCTCTCTCTCTTTACATTATTTGATTACTTGTGTTAAATCTATAAGTTTAATCAAGGGACAAATTAGGTTGACTTGTAATTAAAATTAAAAAGTCTAATTCACCCCCCCTCTTAGACAATACCGATCCTACATCACCTTCCACCATAGACGACTGGAGTGGTCAGAGCTTGAAGTTACCATGATATTTTTTGCTCTCTGCATTTCGCTTCGAATTAATGAAGTTTATGTAAAATCAAAGACAAACAAACTTAACGATCTAACCATTCTCAACGTGAAAGAATTAGATCTAGTGCGGAATTGATTAATCAAACGTATCTCTGGCCATTCCCGTTTGATGTTGAATTTTGGTTCTTCTAAACCAACTAATCTCTCTCTCTCGATGGTGTTTATCATAATTGATGGAGATTGTGGCTTAGGGACCCAAAATCGTTTATACGTTCCCTTTACTTTCTCTAATCATTAGAGAGAAAAGGACGTGGAATATGGGCAGTTATACACATGTTATTTTCTATATTTAAATGTATTTATTAAACCACATAAGAAGATAATTACTTCCAACATTTCTCCTGTAACGACCCCATATCCCAGCAAGATATTGTCCGCTCTGGGGATTGGCCACCTCACAGCTTTGTTTGGCGAGAACTTCCTAGAAGGTCACCCAACCTGGAATTGCTCTCGCCGAAGCACTTTTAACTTCGGAGTTCTTATGGGATCCGTTGCCAATTGTGCTCCAAAACGCGTCTTGCTATGTTGGAAGGGTCTCTTTACATATGTTTCATTTTCACATACTTCCCCAAGCGATGTGGGATTGTAACGACCCCCTTTTTACGACATGTCACCTTCCGGTTCGCCCGTGCGGACGCACCGCCATCCGGGTTTTGGTTCGTGCAGCCATCGTACCCATACGTGCATATTCGGGTCATCATAATCACCCCCCCTCGGGGGCCCAACGTCTTCGTTGGCCACATTTCCGGTTGGGTACAGGCTCTGATACCATTTATAACGACCCCTTATCTCATCAAGATATTGTCCGCTCTGGGGAGTGGGCCGTTCACCACTATCTCCCATACACACGGCTTTGTTTGGCGAGAACTTCCTAGAAGGTCACCCAACCTGGAATTGCTCTCGCCGAAGCACTTTTAACTTCGAGTTCTTATGGATCCGTTGCCAATTGTGCTCCAAAACGCGTCTTGCTATGTTGGAAGGGTCTCTTTACATATGTTTCATTTTCACATACTTCCCCAAGCGATGTGGGATTGTAACGACCCCCCTTTTTACGACATGTCACCTTCCGGTTCGCCCGTGCGGACGCACCGCCATCCGGGTTTTGGTTCGTGCAGCCATCGTACCCATACGTGCATATTCGGGTCATCATAATCACCCCCCCTCGGGGGCCCAACGTCTTCGTTGGCCACATTTCCGGTTGGGTACAGGCTCTGATACCATTTATAACGACCCCTTATCTCATCAAGATATTGTCCGCTCTGGGGATTGGGCCGTAACCCAATATCCTCCCATCACGGCTTTGTTTGGCGAGAACTTCCCAGTCGGTCACTCAACCTGGTACTACTCTCGCCGAAGCACTTTTAACTTCAGAGTTCTTATGGGATCCGTTGTCAATTGTGCTCCAAAACGCGTCTTACTATATTGGGAGGGTCTCTTTACATATGTTTCATTTCCACATACTTCCCCAAGCGATGTGGGATTGTGACGACCCCCTTTTTACGACCTGTCACCTTCTGGTTCGCCTGCGCGGACATACCGCCATTCGGGTTCCGGTTCGTGCAGCCATCGTACCCATACGTGCATATTCGGGTCATCACATCTCCCACTTGGTTAATAAATCCAAACATGTACCACAATGAGAAATATGACACATGAATCATAGCGATAAGTCCTCTAAAAAAATGAGTATTATCTTCCATGTATTACAATGCATCACATTTCTCAACAATAACTCATAAAACTTAATGAATAAACCCTATGTTTATTCTAGGTCCAAACTTTAATGATATTTCTCAAATAATCAATATGTGCATAATAAAAAAATCAATATGAGAAATCATCACTAATAGAGTTTCACTAAATCATTCGTTCTTACAACGAAATAAAATCACAAAACGGAACTAAGTCTCATTAATTTTACATGATCCTTGAATTTCTTTGGTGGCATGTCTTTAGTCAAAGGATCTGCAATCATCAACTTAGTGCTAATGTGCTCAATGACCACTTTCTTTTCCTTAACACGCTCTCTAATAGCTAAGTATTCAATGTCGATGTGTTTACTTCGACTACCGCTCTTATTATTCTTAGTCATAACGATTGTAACTAAGTTGTCACAAAACAACTTCAATGGCCTAGAGATAGAATCTAGAATCCTAAGCCCAGCAATGAAACTCTTCATCCATACACCATGCAAAGTAGCCTCAAAACATGATACAAACTCGGCTTCCATGGTGGAAGTAGCAGTTAATGTCTGCTTCGCACTCCTCTACGATACAGCTCCATCAGCGAGCATGAAAATATAACCAGATTTCGATTTTGTAACGTCCCTTATTTCCTATACCTTAAAATTCCCGTAAAATTTTTCATTTTTAAACTTTAAATAAATTTGACTTTTACAACCATTAATCGAAGTCTAAGATCGCTGAAAATCGTCGAAAAATCATTTAAACAATGTCAGATACAGGAAAGAAGTCAGTCGATCTTTGGCCCCTTTTAGCCGATCGATCAGCTAGCGTTCTGGAAATTCCAGAACGCTCGCCTAAACGTTTTAATAGCCGATCGATCGGCACCTTTTGGCCGATTGATCGACTAGCGCTCTGGAAAAACCAGAGCGCTTAGCCATCCTGTAACTACCCAAAACTAAGTCGAGACAGAATACATAACTTTATGACTTGTTATACCTTTACACGTGAAAACTAAAGATATTAAGGAAAACTCGTGGACATTCAACTCAGGTAGCATAACTCAGTCATTTAAATCTTAGAACAACTACTTGTAAACATTTTATAAACTCGTGGACGTTTAACTCAGACAAACAACTGAACGTTCTGAGGAGGTTGATATCTCAAACTCCCAGAACTTAAATCCTTCATACATCGGACTTCGTATTTCTTCTCAGAGTTGGACGACATAAGTCGGGAACAATCTTGTCCACAAGATTGATCAACTTAATTGCCCACGGACTACTTTGACATTTTCGTCCACTGACTGTTGAACATTATCGTCCACGAACTGTATAGACTCCTCGTCCACAGACCAGCGTCTAAAAATTTACTTAATTTTATCGTCCACTGACCACGTGATGCCCACATGATTTCATTACTCACGGGTTACATAGGCTCGTCGTCCACGGATTAACGTCCATAGACTTACTTAAGTTTTGTGCCCACAGATCACGTGACTTTATCATCCCAGTCCACGTGACGTTATCGTCCACGGATTACTTAACTCATTCGTCCACGGACCCTGACGTCCACAGACTACTTTGCTTAATCGTCCACAGACTCCAAAGTCCACAGACTACTTAACTCATTCATCCACGGACTCTGACGTCCACAAACTACTTTCACTTACAAAATCATCCAGACTTCATTATCTAGACTTCATTGTCCAGATTTCATTAACCTTTTTAACTTCAACTCTCTGTTTTTCTATAAACTTAACTCTCTTTCCCAAAAATCCTCATACACATAAACATCATAATCCTTAACTTAAATACGTAGCAGAAGACTTAACACCGAAAGAAAATTATTTAATCTTAAACCTTCTTAAAACTTAAACTTGTACTGAATAAGTCAAATACTTGTTAACATAAAGAAATTCTTTCTACTTATACTTCTTATCTTAGATCTTACTCAAATGTGCTAAGAGCAACACTCCACGGGTTAAAATCGCTTCTCAGCCACAAATCCACGCCATGAGCATCATCTAGCAACCAAACTTAAACATCATCATTCGGTTTGAAGTCCTCACCTTCCAACTCGTCGCCTACATCATAAAGTTTAAACTATAAGCCTAATGCTTAGTAAGGAGTGCAATGTATACATAAATACTCACGAATGCATACTCAATAAAATCGTGTTCAGATTCTTCATTCAAATCATGGAAGTCATATTTATATTTGTGTTCTTGATCATATCATGAGAATCATATTCTTGTTCATCGTTCATTTATGTGCGTGTACTTGGTCCTTGCGGACAGAAATCTTGGTACATTGAATGGACAGTGACATATACATGTTCGTTTACTTGTTCTTGTTCTTTTCATGTTCTTGTTCATCATTCATAAAAGAGCATGTACATAAAACATTTTCGCATTCTTGGAAGACAAATCATGATGCAGGAACATGAATGCACTTAAATCGTCAGACTATGGAAGGAATCATACTAGAACAAACGACTTCACAAACTCTAACAGAACATCACATAACATAACTCTCATTCATCCATAAATGATTAAGCAACATCAAAACAGATTTCTTAGTACCCTTGTGATGTAGGGCCCTAAAGGCCAAAAACCTAGCACACTCACTTACCTGACTTCCTTAGCAATTTGTGCACTTCTCTTTAGACCTTCTTTACCTAAAGAATTTCACATTACAATGTTAAAATCAATCCTTAATAATCTGAAATCAAAACCGGTTAAGTTCCTAACTAAGGTAACCTCTTAAGAATTCGGTTTATAGTTATTAGGCATTTCATCGAACACCTTGAGTGCATATCTTAATTTCCAAAAGCATCAATGGCATTCAAATCCTTCATCCACCAGAACTTAAACCAGCATTCAGTATTTCTCAACCTGCTATCTCTAACAATCACCAATGCACTATTAATAGTTATTAATATGAAAAATCCCACGAATGCTACCAATGTACTAACGTTAGCCGATTCTAGAATCTCAAACATTAACCAAATGACTACCCCCAAATTATAGACTTAATAAATGAATCATCTAAACCTTACCTAGAGTTTAGATTTCAAAGGAATGAAGGAAGAATCAATGTTGGTGGAGGGAGAACTATTGGCTGGCTTGGCGGCGGGAAAAACGTCGAGAGGTGAGTCTGCTGAAGGAGGAAGTTCCAGCAGAGAGTGAGAGAGGTTCTGTGAGGGTTTATCGGCTCTCTTTACCTTTTATATATAACAGAATCAATCATTAATTACAATTCTGCCACTTAACCTTGTTTTCTCATAAACGTTGCAAAACTCGTCGTCTTAGATCCTCGTAACTTTTCTTCTTTTACTAAACATCTCAATTAATACACGGGATCCTAACAGAACTTCCTACTCGTGAAACGGACTTAAACTCTTTTATTACAAAAGTACCCTTAACGAGTGGAAACCCGAAATCTCGGCATCCAAAACCTAATAAAGATAGTCATTACATAATAGTGATTAGTCCGGGTCAGTGAATTTCGGGATATTTACATGACCATAAATGCTGGGTGTTACACATCCAGTTGCCGATCAATTGCCCTTATTGGCGATCCATCGGCAACTGCTCTGGAATTTGAATTCCAAAGCGATGCCTCCCTTTTTTTCTTCAACACCCTGCACCTCACCTACGTCACATTTTTCTTCCTCCACCATTTCTTCTTCATTCAGCCAACACTCAATTATAATTCAACATAAAAACTCATCTACCCACATGCATTTCTCAATTTCATCAATCACCTAAAACACGACACGAAACGTAGCCTATATGTATTCAAAATTCATGAAAACAAACTGCATTGATTGGTTTGAAAACTAAACAATTTCCTTCGTTTAAAAGAAATCTCCAAGTAGTTCCAGTAAAAATTCCAAAAGCATCAACAACTAACCTAAGCAACGAAAACTATCAATCACACGAAAACTACTCAAAAAATGAATCCATCCATATAATTCATCAAAATATTTTCATTAACAACATCAAATAAATGTACTATCTATGCATTTTCTACCCATCGTAACCCAAAATACCTATACATCGTTTCCCCATGGGTCAAAAGTAGCCTTAACTGCTCAGCGTGCTCCCACGAGCATCCTTCTTCAACTGGTGCGATCATCATGGGGACGAAAGTCATCCTCACTTTCTTCTACATCACCTACACCATAGAGACATTCTCTGAGCTAAGGGCTCAGTAAATCTACGTAAATGAGAATGCATGCTATGCATATGTTATTCGTAAAATCATGTGTTCATTTTCATTCTTTCGTTACATAACATAGGGTGTCACCGGGGGTTGACTCTCACCAGATGGAGAGGGCACATCTGGCGGTTAGATAGCCTTTTCCTTCTACAGGAGAAAAAACATGCTCCTCCTCTTAGGATAGCCATGTCTGAACCCCACCTCGACATGACCATAATTACATACATTCTTATCTTTTATTAGTCGTTTCTTTTCATGAAAACATAGTGCGGAAAATTTGTTTTCATGCTTTTTCGAAAACTATGATGCGTGAGCATGAACAATGCATTAATCATAAGAAAGTAAGAAACAATGCATAAAACTTAGAAAAGACGTTCTATAATCATAAACATCCTAACTACCCATCCAACCTATGCTAAAGCAATAAAGTCATCAAATCCTCGATCAAGAGACTCTCTTATAGTGTAGGCCGGATCGGCCAAATAAGTCACGAAGACTTACCTCGTGTCCTTAGCGCACCGAGCTCTGTCCACGAGCGTTGTTCACCTAAAGAAATTCATAACAATCGTCATTTAAACCGGGCCTAAATCGTTGAGTTTCCAAAATTGACGAAACTCCTAACTAAAGGAAATTTCCTAAACCTCTAATTTAACTCATTGAGGCATTTCGTCGAGCAATTCGCGCTCGACATTTCTAAACCTCCATTAATGGAGTTTTCAAAACCTCTAATCACCAAAATTCGCAATAACAACCATTAAATCGCCCAGCTACGTCCAATAATAACTAATGCGCCCATTACAATCATAAATACTGTAAACCTAACCGTTTCTAACATAATCCGACAAAACCATAAACGAACCCTAACCGTTTAAATCCATGAAAACCAAAATCTAACGTCCGAAAACTATAGAATCTTACCTAGGGAGTGATTCTAGAGAAGAAACATGAAGGACGAGTTGTCGAAGGAGGAATGTTCGTCGCTGGAGGAGGAAACGCGTGAGGGGGAGAGGGGAAGTCGCCAGGAGGGTGATTTGCAGAGGAGAGAAATCGTTAAGTATTGAGGGAGGGAGGGTTTTTGTGATTTTAATGAATTTTGACATGCAAAATTACTTTTTTGTCCTTTCTGTTTAATTATTCGCTTAGTTAGTTATTTAGCTATCGATTCGATTTCTCCAAATTTTCTTATTTCACCTAATATTCTAATTTATTACTAGGGCTATAATAAAACTTTTCGTTTACAAAACGGACTTAGTTTACTATATTTACTAAAATACCCTTTATATTACGAGAAATATCTAAAACTCGTAAAATGGGCGTTATATCTCCAAAAATTTCCTTATTTCTCCAGATACTCCAATTCACCCATATAGTTCTAATAAGACTTTCCGCTCACAAAACGGTTTAGATTCACAATATTTTCAAAAATGTCATTATATAGCAAAATTCTAAAATCTCGTAAAATCGGGTGTTACAGATTTACGTGAATCAACACATCCGGCAAAGTCTGCATCGGAGTAACCCACCACCTCTAGAGTATCAGTCCGTCTGAACATAAGCATGTAATCCTTCGTTCCTTGAAGGTATCTCATCACTTTCTTTGCAATCTTTTAGTGGTCCAAACCTGGATTACTCTGATATCTTCTCAATACCCCAACAACAAATACAATGTCAGGTCTTGTGCAGACCTGAGCATACATCAGGCTTCCAACAGCAGAAGCATATGGAATGTTTTTCATTTGTTCTCTTTCGAGATCATTCCTTGGGCATTGGTCCAAACCAAACTTATCACCCTTAACAACGAGAGCTATATTTGGTGAACAATCTTTCATCCGAAATCTCTCTAAAACCTTATTGATATAGGTTTCTCAAGATAGACCCAAAATTCCTCTATCTATGTCTCTATGTATCTTAATGTCAATGACATAAGATGCATCACCCATATCCTTCCTGTCGAAATTCTTAGAGAGAAATTGTTTCACCTCATATAACAAACCCTTGTCATTAGCTGCAAGTAAAATGTCATCCACATACAGAACAAGGAAACAAAGCTTACTCCCACTGATCTTTTGGTATATACAATGATCCATAACGTTCTCTACAAAATCAAACGAAAAGATAACATCATGGAATTTCAAATACCATTGACGAGAAGCTTGTTTCAATTCATATATGGATTTTTTAAGCTTGCACACCAAATGCTCACCACTACTAGAAGAAAATCCTTCAGGTTGTTTCATGTATACCTCTTTCTTCAATTCTCCATTAAGAAATGTTGTTTTCACGTCCATTTGTTGCAACTCTAAATCAAAATGTGCAACTAATATCATGATTATGCGAAGAGAATCTTTCTTAGATACAGGAGAGAATGTCTCCTTGTAGTCGATTCCTTCCCTCTAAGTGAATCCTTTAGCAACGAGTCTAACTTTATATCTTTCAATGTTGCCCATTGAGTCTTTCTTTGTCTTAAAGACCCATTTCCATCCTATGGTTTTTACACCATCAGGCAACGTGACAAGATCCCAGACTACATTAACAGTCATAGAATCCATTTCATCCTTCATGGCATCATGCCAGAATCTTGACTCTGCACAACTTATGGCTTGGGAAAACGTTTCAAGATCATTTTCGCCTCCGACATTAAAATCCGATTCTTGCAAATACATAACATAATCACTAGAAATCGCTGACTTCTTTACTCTAGTAGATCTCCTTAATGTTGGATCAACATCATCTTGTAGAATCTGTTGATCAACCGGTTGCACAACTATTTCAAGTAACTCCTAAATAATCTGATCTACTCGCTCATTATCAATAACTTGTAGAATTTCAGCGATTGTTCTCACAAAAGCTGGTTGGTCTCGAGAGTTGTTATGAATAACAATCAATCTATTACTTGAGCTTGACAATTGCGCTTCTAAATGATCCTTATCTGGAACGGTATTCCAGGATCGATCGCTCCCACTGATCAAGTCATTCTCAAGAAATTTTGCATTTCTTTAGTTCACAATTCTAGTGCTATGAGAAGGACAATAGAATCCGTATCCCTTAGATCTTTTAGCATATCCAATGAAATACCCACTAATAGTCCTTGGGTCCAGTTTCTTTTCTTGCGGATTATAGACTCTTACTTCACACAGACATCCCCAAACGTGTATATGTCGCAAACTCGATTTCCAACCTTTCCATAATTCAAATGGTGTCTTTGGGACAGCCTTGGTTGGAACTCGGTTTAATATATACACAGTCGTCTTAAGAGTATGAATCCATAATGACTTTGGAAGGTTGGAGTTACTATGCATACTCTGCACCATATCCATCAATGTTCGATTTCTTCTTTCCACAATACCATTCTGGTCTGGAGAACCAAGCATAGTGTATTGGGGCACAATCTCATACTCTTGAAGAAACTTTCCAAATAGACTAGTTGATTGTCCCTTCTCGGTGTATCTACCATAATATTCTCCACCTCTATCTGTTCTCACGATCTTAATTTGCTTATCGCACTGTTTCTCTACTTCCGCCTTGAAAATCTTAAAGGCGTCTAAAGCTTCATCTTTAGAATGAAGAAAGTAGATGTACATATATCGCGAGTAATCATCAATGAAAGAGATGAAGTATTTCGGACCATGCATATCCATATCAGGACAACAAATATCTGAATGGATGATCTCTAAAATGATTATACTCCGCGTAGCACCTTTTTTTGTATTTATTGGTCTGCTTTCCCTTAATGCAGCCCACACAGGTATCAAAATCAGTAAAATCTAAAGTACTAAGTACTCCATCTTTTACTAATCTCTTAATCATTTCAAAAGAGATATGTCACAATCTCCGATGCCACAAAGTAGAAGAATCCTCATTTATAACACAACGTTTTATGCCAAATTGAACATGTATAACATTATAAGCAGTGTCATTTTGTAAATTAATAGAGAAAAGACCATTCATCAATGTACCATTTTCAACATTACTAGATTTATAAAACAAATCAAACGATGTTCCATAAAAGTTGAAAGAGTTTCCCAAAGATACAAGTTTTGAAATAGAAATTAAATTCCTAGAAAAGTTAGGAATATGAAAAGTCTTTTCCAAATACAAATTAAAATCACTGCTTAAAATTAAACAACATGTCCCAATTGCCTCCACACGTGATTGCATCCCATTTCCAGAATAGATTCCTTCTTCATTTGGCATTGGCTTCCTTAGGTTTCGCATACCCTGTAAGGTATTAGAACATGGATTGTAGAACCAGAATCAATCCACCATGTATTATAATTAATATCAACCATATTAGACTCATAACAGACAAAAGAGATCAAGTTATCTTTCTTCTCAAGCCATATTGGAAACTTCAGACAATCTTTCTTAATGTTCCCCTTCTTGTTACAAAAGAAGCACCTTATTTCCTTCGGGTATTTCTTAATCCCTCCAGTTACCGGCATTTTTCCTTTTTCCTTTGGCTTACGAGCTTTCTGGTTCTTCTCATATGTAACTGTAAGTGCACTCTCGCCCAAATCCATAGACAGCCTATTCTCTTCCTAAACATACATGGTTATAAGTTCATTAATTGACAATTTATCCTTATGTGTGTTATAGGAGATCTTAAAGGCTCCATATGTTGATGGAATGGTCGCCAGTATGTAATGCACCAAGAAAGACTCTGACATCTCGACCTCAAGTCTTTTAAGCTGAGCCGCAATGTCCCGTAGCTTTATGATGTGCTCACGCACACCTTTTACTGTAGTGAGCCTCGTGGATGTGAACTTGTTTTTAAGGGTACTGGCAAGAGCTTTATCAGAAGTCACAAACTGCTCATCAATCGCCTTCAGTAATGCTTTTGTTGACTTATAGAGTGTTTAAGTCATAATATGTTTTTGATGATGTATTTAAAGGATAAATAATGTAATTTGATTATGTGTATTTAATGAGAATAATGAATATGAGGTTATTTGGAAATACCCTTGAAAAGGGTATTTTAGTTATCTAATAAATTGTATTGAGTATACAGGGCTGAATAGTTAAACAGGGCTAAAATTAGTTGTTCCTTGTGCCGATCACAAGACGACAAAGAAATGAAGGCTTCTGCCGATTGCTAAAGACAGAAGAAGAAGTCGTTCAGTGCGTGCTTGTGCCGATGACGTGTCAAGATGCAATCTGCCGATAGCATTTGAAGCTACTCTTGCCGACACTGTTCAAGGATTCTCATGCCGATAGTATTTACGGTTGTCTCTGCCGATGGAGTTCAAAGTTTACATCTGCCGATGGCATTTTAAAGAAACTCGTGCCGATGGCGTTTAAAGAAACTCGTGCCGATGGCGTTTAAAGATGTTCATGCCGATTGCTTTGTAGCTGCACCTGCCGATGTCGTTCAAGGTTTCTCATGCCGATCACTAGACGACAAAACTCCAAGGACTCATCTGCCAATAGCTTACGAAGATTCAAATGCCGATGGCATTCAAAGACTCATCTGCCGATGGCCCTACAAGATGCAAATACCGATGGGGTCTTACACTCCAAATACCGATGGCATCCAAAGATTCTTATAACGATGACATATGAAGACTCTTTTGCCGATGGTATTCCTGCTGATGACATATTAAGTCAGCTGCCGATTACATTTGAAGCCTCATATGCCGATGGCTCTACAAGTTGCATTTACCGATGACGTGGCATTATTTTACAAGCTGCATCTGGTTATGATCTTCCGCCAGAATTTAAAGTTAGCCGCGAAGCTACAGTGATGTCGTTTTCAAGCATTAACTCCAGACCTTTAATGGCGACGACGAACAACATTTTCAGATGCAACGGATAGCTGCTTCAGTACGGATGCTTCCCAACGGTAACATTTTTTATTTGGAGTAAGAAGCATTCAATTCTATGAAGCAAGGATATACAGAGTATATAAGCAGAAGAAAAGGCTCGTAGACTAACTTTTGCCAATTTGAATTCTGAGCCCTAGCTGCAAAAGTTTTTCATACTCTGTAATCACTGTACATCTCTCTAAACTCGAACTTGAGATTTCTGCTGTGAGAGTGTAGTCTGTGATCTATTTCACAAATACAAATCATTTGTAAAGGCAGTGGATTGACGCCCGGCAAGTTCAATCCAGAATTGTAAAGGCAATTGATCGGAGCCCGGAATCCCGATCTAGTCATTCTCGTGAGGAGAAGGTTAAGGATCTTCAAGGGGTGAGCCTTGAAGCGTGGAAGTAGGCAGTTTGGCCGAACCACGTAAAAAGTACTGGTGTCGAATTTCTCTCTTTCTCTCTTTACATTATTTGAGTACTTGTGTTTAATCTAAGTTTTAATCAAAAAGAGAAATTAGGTTAACACTTATTAAAATTAAAAAGTCTAATTCACCCCCCCCTCTTAGACAATTACGGTCCTACAATTGGTATCAAAGCAAGGTTTATATATTGTCTAAGTTGTCTATCTGAGATATACTGTGATATCTGTAATGGCATTCAACACACATTCTGCACAAATGGAAGGTCAGTCTACCACTAGACCTCCATTCTTTGATGGTATTGATTATGTGTACTGGAAGACTAGAATGAGAACTTATGTTCAGGCTATAGACTATGACATATGGAATAACATAGAAAATGGTCCATATATAGCTTTTAAAACAGAAAATGGTATTAGGATACCCAAAGCCTCTCACGAACTGAATGATAGTGATAAGAAGAATTTGAGCCTGAATGCAAAGGCAATAAACACCTTGTACTGTGCTCTGAATAGAGACGAGTTTAATAGAGTACAAGGGTGTGAGAGTGCTCAAGAAATTTGGCACTTATTAGAGGTCACACACGAAGGCACAAATCAGGTCAAAGAGAGTAAACTGAGCATGTTAGTTCATGAATATGAACTGTTTTCTGTGGAAAAAGGGGAAACCATTAGTTCCATGTTTACTCGATTTACTAACATTACTAATGGTCTTAAAGCTCTTGGTAAGATTTACTCAGGTGAAGAACAGGTAAGGAAAATTCTGAGATGCCTACCGAGAGCATGGCAACCAAAGGTGACTGCCATTCAGGAAGCTAAGGATCTCAAAACTTTGAAGCTTGAGGAGCTCATTGGATCTCTCATGACGCATGAGATCACAATGAGGGAAAACGAAAAGGAGGACCTCAAAGAGAAAGAGGTCTCTAAGAGAAAGGATATTGCCCTGAAGATCTCCTCTGCCTCCTCCAGTAAACATGAAGAATCTGAAGAAGAAGAAGAAGAAGTTGATGAGGACATAGCACTCATCACAAGGAGATTCAGCAAATTCCTGCAAAGGAAGAGGATGCAAGGAAGAAGATTTCCGAAAGGTGAAAGGCCACAAAAGGAGAAGGAAATTACATGCTTTGGATGTGGAAAGCCAGGACATATGAAGGCCGATTGTCCACAGGCCAAGAAGTTTCCCAAAAAGTTCAAGAAGAAGGCTATGAAAGCCACGTGGGATGAAAGTGAAGGTGACACCTCTTCTTCAGAGGATGAGGAGGTAGCTAACCTCTGCTTCATGGCTCACGAAGATAAGGTTAGCTCTTTATCTCCTTGTACGTTAAGTGACAGTGAAACTGATGATGATGATGATGATGGAAACTTGGTAGATGCTTTTAATGATCTAGTGAAACAATTCAGTATGTTAAAAACTAAGTACATTGCATTGAAAAAGGAAAATGCATGTTTTATTGAGAAGCACGCAAATGAACATACTCAGCATGAAAAAGAAGTGTCTGAACTGAAAAAGAAAAATGAATTCTTAAACTGGTTTGTTCAGAGAATGACTCTTAGTAGTAATAAACTGAAGATGTTGATAAATGATCAAAGAATGACTTTTGATAGAGCAGGCATTGGATATAATGGGGATAACAAAAAGAGAGAATATAAGACTTTTTTTGTTAAATCTGTTGTTTGCCATGCGTGCAATGAAGTAGGACATAAATCATATGTATGTCCATTCAAAACAGGAAAAAGTAAGCCTGAGTGTAAACTTCAATGGGTTCCTAAGGGAACCAGACCTAACTCTAGGACCCAACAGGTTTGGGTACCAAAGAAGACAACTTGATCTTCTGTTTTGCAGGTTGAAGGTTCTCCTGAAAGAAATCAATGGTACCTCGACAGTGGATGTTCGAGGCATATGACAGGAGACTCAACCAAGTTTGCAGTTGTCAACAAAAAGAAAGGGAGTGTAACTTTTGGTGGAAATCAAAAAGGGAAAATTGTTGGCATCGGCAACATAGGTAACTGCATTAATCCCATCATTGAAAATGTTTTATTAGTTGTTGGATTAAAGCATAACTTACTGAGTATTAGCCAATTATGCGATAAAGGATATGAAGTGATTTTTAAATCTAACTCCTGCATAATTAAAGATGCATCTAATGATAAAACTCTGTTCACTGGTTATAGAAAAGAAAATATCTATGTTATTGATATGGATGTTGTTGAGCATGTTAATGAGAAATGCTTTGCTGTTAATTCTTCTCATGATGCTTGGATTTGGCATAGAAGATTAGGACACGTAGGAATGGATACCTTAGCTAAGATTACTAAGGATAATTTAGTTAGAGGGATTCCTAAGATATCCTTTGAAAAGGATAAGGTCTGTGAGGCTTGTCAAATGGGCAAGCAGATCAAATCTTCTTTTAAATCGAAGAGTGAAATATCTACCTCTAAGCCTCTCCAACTCCTTCACATGGACCTTTTCGGTCCTTCCAATACAGCAAGTCTAGGTGGCAAATTCTATGCCTTTGTCATTGTTGATGACTTCTCTAGGTTTTCTTGGGTGTTCTTTTTAAAGTCTAAGGATGAGACTTTTGACACCTTCTCTAGTTTTAGGAAAAGAGTTCAAAATGAAAAGGAGCTCACCATTATTGCTATTCGTAGTGATCATGGTGGAGAATTTGAAAATGAAAGATTTGAACTCCTGTGTCTCAAACATGGAATTGAGCACAACTTTTCATCTCCTAGAACCCCTCAGCAAAATGGTGTTGTTGAGAGGAAAAATAGATCTCTCCAAGAACTTGCCCGAACCATGCTAAATGAGAATTCCCTTCCCAAATACTTCTGGGCTGAAGCTGTTGCTACAGCTTGCTATGTTCTTAATAGAGTCTCCATAAGGCCAATCTTAGAGAAAACTCCATATGAACTCTGGAGTGGAAAAACTCCTTCTGTTAAGTATTTTAAAGCCTTTGGCAGTAAATGCTTCATCCTTAACACTAAGGATAACTTAGGGAAATTCGATTCCAAATCCGATCTTGGAATTTTTCTTGGTTATTCCTTGTCTAGTAAAGCATACAGAGTTTTCAATAAGAGAACTCTAGTTGTAGAGGAATCAGTTCATGTAAACTTTGATGAGACTCCTCAACCAATAATTAATGTGGATGAGGATGATTCTTTGGATCAACAACTGGATTCTCCTTCTTTGGATAAGTCTAATGATCCCACTCAATTAGAAAAATCTCTAGAACCATCTTCTACTTCTCTGGAAATCATTTCTGTTAAAGATGAATCTGCAGATCTTCCTAGAGATTGGAAGTATGTTAGAAACCATCCTTTAGGAGAAGTCTTAGGTGATCCTTCTTTAGGAGTTAAGACTAGATCCTCTCTTAGGAATCTCTGTGCCAATGTAGCATTTATTTCTCAGATAGAGCCTAAGAAATTTGAGGAGGCCGAAAGTGATGAAAATTGGATAATGGCCATGCAAGAAGAATTAAATCAATTCGAAAGGAGCAAAGTTTGGGAACTTGTTCCACGGCCTAAGGATCATCCCATTATTGGAACTAAATGGGTTTACAAGAATAAACTAGATGAGAATGGGATTGTCATTAGAAATAAGGCTAGACTGGTAGCTAAGGGATACTCTCAAGAAGAGGGTATTGATTTTGAGGAATCTTTTGCCCCTGTTGCTAGACTAGAGTCTATCAGGATGCTCTTAGCTTTTGCTTGTCACAAAAACTTCACACTCTTTCAAATGGATGTAAAGAGTGCATTCTTAAATGGTTTTATAACAGAAGAAGTTTATGTTGATCAACCTTTAGGTTTTGAAGCTTTCGATAAACCTGAGCATGTCTATAAGTTAAGGAAAGCTCTTTATGGTCTAAAGCAGGCTCCTAGAGCATGGTATGACAGATTGAAGAATTTTCTTGAGGAAAGAAATTTCAAAAAGGGAAATTCTGATTCAACTCTGTTTACCAGGCAAAAGGACAAGGATATTCTGTTGGTTCAAATTTATGTCGATGACATTATTTTTGGGTCAACAAATGTCAATATGTGTAGTGAGTTTTCTTCCCTCATGCAAAGTGAGTTTGAAATGAGTATGATGGGGGAGTTAAAGTTTTTCTTAGGATTCCAAATTAGTCAATCTCCTGATGGAATTTTCTTCTGTCAAGAAAAGTATATTAAAGAACTTCTTAAGAGATTTGGTTTAGAAAATGTCAAATCTTCCAAACTCCCATGAGTACCACAACAAAATTGGATAAAGATGAAAAAGGCATTAATGTTGATATTAAGAAATACCGTGGTATGATTGGATCTTTGCTATACCTGACTGCTAGTAGACCAGACATTCTATTTAGCGTATGTCTCTGTGCTAGGTTTCAAGCTGCTCCTAAAGAGTCTCACTTATCTGCTGTTAAACGGATTTTTAAATATCTAAGTGGGACAGTTGACTTAGGACTCTGGTATCCGAAAGGTACCTCATTTGATCTAATAGGATATTCTGATTCTGACTATGCGGGTAGTCTTATTGATAGAAAAAGCACTAGTGGCACATGTCAGTTCTTAGGAGAGTCTCTTGTGTCTCGGTATTCTAAGAAACAGAATTCTGTTGCATTGTCAACTGCTGAGAGTGAATATATTGCTGCTGGCAGTTGTTGTGCACAAATGCTTTGGATGAAACAGACTTTGGAAGATTTCAATCTGTTTTATGAAAGGATTCCTATTCGGTGTGATAACACCAGTGCCATTAACATTTCTAAAAATCCTATTCAGCACTCTAGAACCAAGCACATAGATGTCAGATATCATTTCATTAGAGATCATGTTCAAAAAGGTGATATCATTTTAGAGTTTGTTAATTCCGTAGATCAACTTGCAGACATCTTCACCAAGCCTTTAGATGAAAAGACTTTCAATAATATTAGGATAAGACTAGGTCTCATTCGGGTTGAGAGAAACTAAGATTATTTCTTTGTCGAAAAATTTCTAAGTATTCGGGTTGACAAATGCTTGTTTTTCTCTTCTGTGTTGGCATCGGCAGATGCTATGCTTTTCAATAGGCATCGGAAGATGCATATCTATAGGAAGGCATCGGAAGATGTTTTTCCTTATTTCTGCCGACACGTGTAATCCATCGGAAAATTATTTTTCTTAATCTGCTGACACGTATGTTTTCTTCGTAAGGCGATGAGTTATCTCTTTTAAATTCATTCTTCTTCGCCGATACACTTCACTCTTCGCGCTCTTTCTGTAAACCCCTGCCCTACCAAATCCTCTCTGTCGAATCTTCTTCCTGCAATGGAATTTCAAGGTCAATCATCTCGTGCAGTTTCCAAACCGGCCCAGAAGAAGGCCAAAGTCTCTGCTCATCCGTCCCGAGAGATTCCTTTTGGAACGGAATGGCCATCGTTCTTCTTCCTTACTCAAGCTGCTGAGGTAAAATACCGCAATACCTTTCAGCACAAATCTTTGATTCTTAGTAAGGGCATTCATTTTGACAAGCTAGCTGGAATGGGCTTTATCGAACCTTTGACAGACCTAGGGCTTATAGGTCTTTTTGAAACCGAATCCTTCTTCTATCCAGAAGCAATTAGGATGTTCTATGCTAACATGAGTTTTACCCCTGACTTCTCCTCCATTAGGAGTTATGTGTACAACAAGCATATTGATATTACCCCTCAGACCATAAATACTCTTCTGGGGGCTCCTCATTTGGATAATCGCCCCTACATTTATATGTCTGGGCCTGAGCTGCCTTTCTTTGGAACGTCAGATGGACTTCAGTTTCTAAGGGAAATTGCTTCGGACCCAAATGCATCCTATGATCAGTTAAAGGGTAAACATTTGACACCTAGAGCTCGTGTATTCCGTCATATGATTGATTTCAATATTGTTCCCAAGGGGGGACATTATGATGAAGTAAGCTCAATGGAACTATTCGTTCTGTTTGCTCTGTATTTCAAGACCCCTTTCAATATTGGATACATTGTCGTTAGACGGATGATTTTGGCAGTATCATCCAAGGCTACATCTCTACCGTATAACCTGCTTCTCATGCGGTTATTTGTCAAGCTTGAAGTTGTTTTTCCTGAAGAGATTGAGCCTGTGATTCTCCAGCCCTCCAACTTTTATTCAGATATTACTCTAAACAGGTTGGGAATCAAAAGAGTCGAAAAAGGTAAACCTGTTTTGGACAAGGCCAAGCAAAAGGCTCCTTTGGCTGCACCTGTCAGGCGTGGGAAGAGAAAGCTTGCTCTTCTTGAGGCGTCTGCTACAGAAGGAGGGGATGAGTCAGGCCTTCCAGTTTTAACTCTTTCCCCCTCTCAATCTCAAGTTTCTGGCACTCCAGAACCTCCTCCTCTGGTGCGAAGGCGCAGAACTGTCCATTCTTCAGGAATAGTGATCTCTGAGACAGTTTCTTCTCCTTCCTATGTGCCTCCTCCTATTTCAGCACCTCCACAATCACATTCAGAACCTCAATCACCTCCACCTTCTCTTATCTTGCCTTCTCAGCCTGCCTTTCCTTCCATCTCTCCACTGATGCAAGCCATTACTTCAATTTTCCAACATGGCCCCCCACCAGCTTCATCAGTCCCTCCATCTCCAGTCCAACTCTCTTCCTCACCAACTACATCTACAGTTCAACTGGCTATACCTTCATCTTCTACATCTTCGATCCCACCAGCTATACCATCAGCACCACCATCTCCAATGCGACTGCCCTCACCTGTTCCCCAGTCTCCCACCAAATCGGCTACGGCTCCTTCATCACCAGTCCAACTTCTTTCTCCACCGGCTATACCTTCACCACCTTCATCTCCAATCCCGACTACTCCCCTCAGTACTCCTCCTTCTACTCCTCCACCTCCACCTCAATCTCCAATCAGATTGCCCTCACCAGCTCCTCCATCACCTGTCCAACCAGCTCCTCCATCCCCTCCACTCCTTCCTGCTCTGCCATCCATACCAACCACTCCTCTAACCTATCAGAGGAGATTCTCACTGAATGAGACTCGATATTCTGAGCTGAAAGCCTCTATTGACCGCATTGAGTCTGCTCTCAGTACCATGGAAAGTCGGATTGAACAGTCTCTGGATGCCAAACTTGTAAAGAATCACAAAGACTTGTCCACTGACTTAGATTCTGGTCTTGGTTTGCTGACTCAAAAAGTGGATGCTGATCGGCGCATGATTGTCAGGGAAATTGAGAAACTCCAATCCTCCATTGCTGCCTTGACACCTGAACCTGAACCTGAACCCGACCTGCCCTCAAGTTCTGTTCCTTGTTTTGAAGATCTATTTCTTCCATTTTCCAGGCCTGAGGTAGCTGACGATGTGCGCCTAATGCCTTTGGATCTTCAGGAGACTGAAGTTGATGCAGTTGCTGAAGTTACTGAAGTTGCTGCAGTTGATGCAGTTGCTGAAGTTGCTGATGTTGCTGCTGTTCTTCCTGCTGACCCTATTGTTGAGCCTCCTCCTTGTCTGGCCATAGTGGTATATCAGCCACCTATCCCTCTGCATAATCGCTCCCTTCCAGAGCTTGTAGATGCTTATATTTCTTCAAATCGTGCCGTGCCATCATGGCTTCATCAAGCCTTTTGGACACGATTTGTAGGTTTCTTCAAGTAGTTATTCCTAAGTTTTTATTTTTTTTGTCTTGTAAACACATTAATTGGTATTCAAATACAATTTCTCTGTTTCTTTCATTAATGCATTGCTTCTGCTCTTTCTATAATCTGTTTTTGATAATGTCAATGGGGGAGAATAGTGTATTTGATGATTGAGTATGACTTGGTTAGCATTCTGAATATATATATTTGCTTTGAGTCTGATTAGTTAGCATTCTGGATATATTTTTTTTGGATATATGCTTGCTCTGTGTTTTTGGATTTGCTCTGTATGGTTAACTGAATAAAATGCATATACTATGGGGGAGCAGCTAGAATTATGGGGGAGTATTTAAATTAATCAAATTCATATTGTCATCATCAAAAAGGGGGAGATTGTTGACTTATAGAGTGTTTAAGTCATAATATGTTTTTGATGATGTATTTAAAGGATAAATAATGTAATTTGATTATGTGTATTTAATGAGAATAATGAATATGAGGTTATTTGGAAATACCCTTGAAAAGGGTATTTTAGTTATCTAATAAATTGTATTGAGTATACAGGGCTGAATAGTTAAACAGGGCTAAAATTAGTTGTTCCTTGTGCCGATCACAAGACGACAAAGAAATGAAGGCTTCTGCCGATTGCTAAAAGACAGAAGAAGAAGTCGTTCAGTGCGTGCTTGTGCCGATGACGTGTCAAGATGCAATCTGCCGATAGCATTTGAAGCTACTCTTGCCGACACTGTTCAAGGATTCTCATGCCGATAGTATTTACGGTTGTCTCTGCCGATGGAGTTCAAAGTTTACATCTGCCGATGGCATTTTAAAGAAACTCGTGCCGATGGCGTTTAAAGAAACTCGTGCCGATGGCGTTTAAAGATGTTCATGCCGATTGCTTTGTAGCTGCATCTGCCGATGTCGTTCAAGGTTTCTCATGCCGATCACTAGACGACAAAACTCCAAGGACTCATCTGCCAATAGCTTACGAAGATTCAAATGCCGATGGCATTCAAAGACTCATCTGCCGATGGCCCTACAAGATGCAAATACCGATGGGGTCTTACACTCCAAATACCGATGGCATCCAAAGATTCTTATAACGATGACATATGAAGACTCTTTTGCCGATGGTATTCCTGCTGATGACATATTAAGTCAGCTGCCGATTACATTTGAAGCCTCATATGCCGATGGCTCTACAAGTTGCATTTACCGATGACGTGGCATTATTTTACAAGCTGCATCTGGTTATGATCTTCCGCCAGAATTTAAAGTTAGCCGCGAAGCTACAGTGATGTCGTTTTCAAGCATTAACTCCAGACCTTTAATGGCGACGACGAACAACATTTTCAGATGCAACGGATAGCTGCTTCAGTACGGATGCTTCCCAACGGTAACATTTTTTATTTGGAGTAAGAAGCATTCAATTCTATGAAGCAAGGATATACAGAGTATATAAGCAGAAGAAAAGGCTCGTAGACTAACTTTTGCCAATTTGAATTCTGAGCCCTAGCTGCAAAAGTTTTTCATACTCTGTAATCACTGTACATCTCTCTAAACTCGAACTTGAGATTTCTGCTGTGAGAGTGTAGTCTGTGATCTATTTCACAAATACAAATCATTTGTAAAGGCAGTGGATTGACGCCCGGCAAGTTCAATCCAGAATTGTAAAGGCAATTGATCGGAGCCCGGAATCCCGATCTAGTCATTCTCGTGAGGAGAAGGTTAAGGATCTTCAAGGGGTGAGCCTTGAAGCGTGGAAGTAGGCAGTTTGGCCGAACCACGTAAAAAGTACTGGTGTCGAATTTCTCTCTTTCTCTCTTTACATTATTTGAGTACTTGTGTTTAATCTAAGTTTTAATCAAAAAGAGAAATTAGGTTAACACTTATTAAAATTAAAAAGTCTAATTCACCCCCCCCTCTTAGACAATTACGGTCCTACAGCTTTGACATTGTTATGCTCCTCAATCGGAATTGAGTAATCGAACGTACCTCTGGCCATTCCCGTTTGATGTTGAGTTTTGGTTCTTCTAAACCAACTAATCTCTCTCTCTCTCGATGGTGTTTGTCATAATTGATGTGCTCACGCACACCTTTTACTGTAGTGAGCCTCGTGGATGTGAACTTGATTATAAGGGTACTGGCAAGAGCTTTATCAGAAGTCGCAAATTGCTCATCAATCGCCTTCAGTAATGCTTTGACATTGTTATGCTCCTCAATTGGAATTGAGTAATCGAACGTACCTTTGGTCATTCCCGTTTGATGTTGAGTTTTGGTTCTTCTAAACCAACTAATCTCTCTCTCTCGATGGTGTTTATCATAATTGATGGAGATTGTGGCTTAGGAACCCAAAATCGTTTATACGTTCCCTTTATTTTCTCTAACCATCAGAGAGTAAAGGACGTGGAATATGGGCAGTTATACACATGTTATTTTCTATATTTAAATGTATTTATTAAACCACATAATAAGATAATTACTTCCAACAATTTCATGGAGAGCAAACGACCTGGAGAGTCAAGATAACACAATACATACATTAACATCACACAGCAGTACCTTCAATCAATGAAGGAAAATAGTTTGCATAGTTCTTAAGTCGATTGCCACTACAGTTAGAGGATCTTAAAATTTGAACTGCTGCAATGCGATATGCCTATCCAAGTAAGCTCCCCTTGCGCCTCCTCATTTTTTAGATAAGGAAGGAGGTAGTAGTTGCTGCCACTTCTCTCTACGCAAGTGAAAATTCAAATTTTTAAATACGAACCTTCGCCAATCACCAATGTCGGCTCCGTATCCTCGGCCGAACAATGGCACTCACCAAAATCCAAATAACTATCCACCACTGATCAAACTCTCCACTAGATAATCATCTTCCATCGTTTCTTTATTGAAACGTGAAATTCAGGCTGAAGAAGAAGGTGGGCTGGAGAGTTGAGTTCATCCACCAGGCCTCATTTTTTCGTATGGGTCAAGGTTTGCCTAATTGAGTTAACCAATACCTATGTAATAAAGCCATTTACAAGAGAGAATTGTTGTTTTTACTTTGTAATCTTACTTGTCCCTGGTGGCGAAGAGCCGACATCGAGGTGTCAAACTTTTCAATCGATGTAGACTCTTGGAGAAGATCAATTTGTTAGCCCAATATTAACTTTTAACCATCGAGCGACGACCTTTCCACTCTGGACCGTCGGATCACTAAGGCTAACTCGTAACAAGTAAATTGAGTTCTTAATTACACTAGTCGATATTTGTCACCTCATGATATATGATTAGAGAATAAACATAATATCATTCGACGAGAACAACCTAGTGCCTCTTCTATCCTGGTGAATCTAAAAAAAAAAAAAAAAAAAATCTCGTATTATAGCTTCAATGCAGATATTACACTCAATATTTGAGTTTGAGGAAAATAAAATTAAGTCTCTAAAAACTAGCAATTTTGATATAAAAATATTGCATTGTGTGCGCATATATAAATACATAGTTTAATTTTCTCCCGTGACTTTACCCTTGGTAAATGATCTGATTAATATTTTATTTTAATTATTTATAATTTATCTTATATTAATTAATAAATAATATATATTTATCTTATATTTTTATATTTTTTAAAAAATTATTAATTAGTGGCATGATTAATCCAAGGAACCTAGATAAATAAAACCGTTGAAGTTGTTTTCCAATTGCCATCACCATCAGAACCGTTAAAAAATATACAAAACTAAAATGTACTTCTTGCCACGTGGTGAACTTTTTCCACGTAACCTTTCCCCATCAGAAACAAAAACAGGAATGCACGTGGAGACATGCGCCGTCGCGTGTATAGTGCATGACGTGGCGTTTCACCTGCTTATATTTCTGCTCTGTAGGAACACAAACATTCCACATCAGTTGAAAACCACGACAACATTGTATGTCAATTGATCTTGAATTAAATTAATAAAAAAAAGTCGTCAATTAATTATTGATGTGAGAAAATTCTTTTTTTAAAAAAAGTAATTCGTAATACGTGATTTAATGATGTTTAACCCTTCATTTAATGGACTGTAAAGTAATTTATATTTTAATTATTTATTAATGAGTGTTGAGTTAATAGAGTTTGTTAAATTAGTTTATATTCATAATCATTCTTTTAATACACATAATTAATGAAATTTTGTTCTTGACGTTTGATCGATCTTTGATGCACGGTTAATTCAAAGTAGTTTGAAAAAAAAAAAAAAATTTGTTACGTTGATTGATTTTTGATGAAGAGTTACCAAAAATAAATTGTCGACTGGCCAACCGCACAGTGGCATTATGAGGGTTGCGGTCTCATCCCGTTGCTGAGGCCGACATCGAACAAACCAACTAGGATTTAACTAACTAAACGACCCTTTAAGTTAACTTTTGTAATTATAATTATAATTTTAATTCAATTAATCAAATCGTTATAATTAGCCAAAAAGGTTAGGCTCTTTACCTATTTCTTAATTATTTTATAAAAATGTTATATATTTATTATTTAAATTTAAAAACATGTTTATTACTACAAATAAATAGCATTTTTTTTAATTTTAGAAAACATTAATAGTCAGAAAAATAAAAAAAAAATACTAGATACATCCATTGGTTTTTTTTATTTGACATTCATGAATTATTATTTATCAATTTTAAAGTAATTAATATAAATTAGAAATAATTAAAATAATAAATAAATTATAGGTGAAAAAGCTAAAAAAAGAAAATGTAGAAGAAAAAGAGAGTCAGAGATTCATCGTATGAAAAATCCGCTGTTTAGAACAGCCCACTGGAAAGCTAAGAATGGCCGCCCCTGGTTTTCTCGTCTTCAAATCGACTGTTTGGCTCAATCAGCTTACCTCTACCCTTGCCCCACCTTTTATACCCTCTCCGATCCTTCCCTTTCAACTCCTTCTCCAGCGGACATGCCTATTTTTGCATCTTTTCTCTACTTTCATCTTCCATCGGGTACAAATCTATCCTGCACATAGTACCTCGTATAGCTCTCAAACTTCCCTTTCTTTGTCCCCTTATACTTTCTTAGTCTTCCGTTAAAATCTTGGATCTTTTTTTGGCTCAGGGGCAGTACCCAGATCGAGAATCATTGCCTGGATAGATTTTATTTTTTGTTGTTTTGCAATACCCTGTTTTGATAAGTAAGCTGAGACCCTTTTTCTGAAGTGTATCTGACTATTGCTTCAACAGAAATTTCGAGGCTTTAGAGGTTGGAAATATTGGGTGTTGTTTGGAATTTACTGAATGGGGATTGAGAGGTCTCTCGCTGATCGAAGAGTTAAGGGATTTTGTGAGTTCCCGAGGGAGACAACTACCGTAATCAAGTCTAGGAAAAACCGGCGGCGGGTTAAGAAGATGACGCCAATTCAGAGGCTATTCGAGACGTGCAAGGACGTTTTTGCTTCGGCGAGTATGGTGTAGTTCCGCCCCCTAAAGATATCGAACGGCTACGTTCTGTTCTGGGTATGTCAAATTGCTATGCATTTGTACTTCATTTGGTTTGCTTTGACATTTTATCATGTAAATTGGCTTTTCTGTTCTTCAAAATCTCGTCTGTCCTTAAATGTATTAGCATTTTACTTATCCATATGACTAATCTTAACTTCATGAAGTTATTTCAAATAGAAACAAGATCAACGACAGTGGGAAGAGTGATAGGCTCTTAGATCGCTATAGTTTCACCTTCAGAAGCACATTTTATCAATTTCTTCCTTAGTTTGCAACTTGAACCTGTTTAAAGTTACAGAGATGCTTGTCATTTGAAACAACTGTTATAATTTTTTTACCAGGTCCTTGTCATCTTAGAATCATCAAGGAAGTTCATGTTTTCAAAATTTGGATAATTGTTCGACATTCAAAATGTTTGTAACTAATGCCACTGATACTGTTTATGTTTCTATTATGGTTATTATATTTCAAAGTATACGTACTTTCATTGTTAAAGAATGAAGCATAATAAGAAGCAACATTTTAAATTACAGGACAAATGTTAAACCCGTTGCTAAATGAACTTTATTTTGACATCTCCATTGATTCGTGTAAAACATATCCAATCCAACAGATGGCATGAAACCAGAAGACGTCGGATTGTCTCCGGATTTGCCTTATTTTCAGGTGACAGCAATGCAAAAAACACCGCCAATTACGTATCTTCATCTTTACGAATGCAGCAAGTTCTCGGTAGGGGGGAAATTCTTGTCATTTGTGTTGTTGTATGTGATCGAAATTGGTCAAGTTTAGGGGAAGAAGTATTGTGTTTTATTAGTTTCCTTGGCTTTTGAATTTTCCTCAGATGGGGATATTTTGCTTGCCACCGTCAAGCGTTATTCCACTTCACAATCATCCTGGAATGACTGTTTTTAGCAAGCTTCTCTTCGGAACCATGCACATTAAGTCTTATGATTGGGTGGCAGATGCTGCTCGAGGAGATTTGTCCTCGAGCATGAACCCTGCACAAAGTAAGAACTCCTTTAGTAATGTTTTAAATCGAGTGCTTCGATCCAATTTAGCATATTTTTTTTGTTTAATACCATGTTTCTAGACGATGAATCTCCTTAAAAGCCTTGAACTGTGATTACTTCAATGCTGGAATCTCATTGCTTATGGTATTAATCCTTTTGAACTTCTTATACATAAACTAATGGGGAAAAACAGGGGAATTCAGAGTAGTTATTTCCTAGAGTTGATACTTTCTTTGTCAAGATCTTTTGATTGCTGATTTGGAAAATTAATGATTTTCATTTTGGTTTGGATTAATCCAGTGCCTCCGGATGGGGTTCGATTGTCCAAAATCATGGTCAATGCTGATTTTACAGCCCCTTGCACGACATCCATCCTCTATCCGGCCGATGGAGGCAATATGCATTGCTTCAGAGCTGTTACAGCCTGTGCGGTTCTAGACGTGCTCGGTCCGCCATACTCCGATCCCGAGGGTCGACACTGCACATACTATCGTGATTTTCCCTTCGCCAAATTCGCAGGTTAACAAATACTTGCAATGCTTGTACTTCTTTTTCGTTCAATAATGACAAGGAAGTAGACATTCTTCCTTACTTTGCTTCTGTTTGATAATTCAGCGGAGGGGGCTCTGATGGCGGATGAGGAAAGAGAGGAGAACTACGCTTGGCTTCAAGAGAGAGAGCCTGTTGAAGAGAGAGAACTACGCTCGGCCATGGTCGGAGCAACGTACAGAGGGCCGAAGATTATGAGAAATTGATTTCCATTTACCGATCAATGACACCCCTTAGATTTAACTTTTTTTCCACCATTTTTTAGCAATTTCTTCTCTTATATTGAGCATGGGTTTGTTTTCACGCCCGTATCTCTTCAGGCCATGTAAATACTCTCAAAGCTGAAAAAACAGAATCAGAGCTTGATTGCACTCTTCCAATTCTTCAAACCAATCTTAAAAAAATATGGTTCAGACCAACTTTAATACTTTATAGCCGTACCACCTCCATTGTCAGCCACCTCGCATGGCCGGCGGTGGCAGCCTTGTTGGATTTTGGCTTCTATGGGAAGAAAAGTGAGTGAAATTTTTCCAACCAAACTCAGTTGCAGCCACTGCTGCCATTTTGTCAATGGTTCTAGAGAACCCGGCCGAACCTTGTCCCCACGATTCTAGATTATTAGGTCCTGGAAACACCCTGAACCGAACCAAGTTTCACGGTTCGTTTTCAATTTTTATTAAAAAAATAGTTGGAGGTGTCTACCGTGAATGTCTTCAAACGTCAAAGTTTAAATTACACTTTATCTTAACAAAAGTTATAATATCTCGTGTCTGTTAATGGTCGAGATTAGTCCCCAAATGTCGAAACTAAGTTATGTTGTGTGGAAGGGTAGATAGTGGAGTCGGCATTATCTTTTGTGGCTATGCACGTTATAAAGCATGGAATGAATCACCCTCACGCGTCACTTGTTGGCAGCATAAATAAGATAAGATTATTATAATTGGTGAAAAATAAATATTTTAAATCTCAATTAAAATAATAAATGAATGAAATTAAGTTTGAAAAATGAAGATTTATGATTATTCAAAACAATATAAGATGTTTTATTTTTAATCTTTTGGGATTTCGTGACATTTAATGCTGACTTTTTAACAATTAAATTACCTTAATTTTCAACACATTCGAGAAGGTCAAGGTTTTCAAAATAAATATTGCGGGTAATCTCGTTGGCCAAAGTTGAATGTATAACATATTCAATCTAGTTGAACTGTGTTGGACTTATATTCAATATTAAAGTTTTGTTGTTTGTATATATATTGATCATAAAATAATAAAATTCGTTGTACCTTGATTTGATTAGTGAATTTCTCTTATCTGTCCGTGATTTTTTTTATTACGTTTTGAAATTTTTACGTAAATATAGGCGTTCATTATTTTCTGTGTTTTCTTTTTCGATTCCGGTTTGATTTTGGTCTATAATCATCAACATTATTATAAGATATTAAATTTATTAGCAAGGATAAAAAAATCAAAATGTGGAAATTATGATTGTATGTTAAGCTTCTATTTTTATCAATATGGAAAAGCCAACGGATAGGACAGTCAAGACTCAAGGCAGACAAAAACTAGGAAGAAGATTCAAAGCTAAAAAGAATACTCTAATCTGCATTATCCATAAGCAACCAAAAAATTGAAAGCTTCCCAATATTAAATGTATGGAGGACCGGAATGGTAGATTGATCGACATGAACAAGGACAGTCGCGAATCTCTCTCCACGAGTCAGTCCAACTTGCTGAGACGAATATTCTATTTTTTTGAAATTTCCACTCCCACTCTTCGCTTAAAATCCTTGAATGTCTGATGGAAATCAGCCATTCGATTGTTTTTTGTTAGCAGGCTTCTCTCCGATGGCCAAGATCTCTCTGCTGCTTTGTTTCTTCATCGTCGCCGCTCTGGGTTCCGCCGATGGCTCGACGGAGAAGGAAGGGGTTGGGTTGTTTGAGCTGAAGAAGGGTCATCTCTCCGTAAAGCTCACTAACTGGGGTGCTACTATTGTGTCTCTTCATGTCCCGGACAAGAATGGTCGCTACCCATTTACCTTATTTACATGCATTATGGCTAATTTTTCATTTTTTCTTTTGTTTACCCTATTTGAGTTCTAAAAATTTCGTGATTTTTTTGCGAGTGTTTGTAGGCTATCCGGCTGATATTGTTCTTGGGTATGACTCGATCAAGGAGTACAAGGTTAATTTTTTTCTTCGATTTCATTGTGAACTGCTCTGTGTTTAGCTTTGACTTCTAGTTTACAGGATAGATCCTTTCTCTCTCCCTCCCTCTTTCATTCTTATACAGAGAAGAGAGAGAGAGAGAGAGAGAGAGAAGAGGGGAAATCTGCAGATTTTTGCACTCATTTTTGAGGATATATCTTCTGTTCTTCTCTATAATTCACGTTTTCAAAAGATTGAACCTTTGAAAGACTTTCTTGCTTATAGAAGATTGTCGATTATTATCTTTACTTTACTAAACTTGAGAGAGCAAGGACTAGGAGAAACCATTTGAAGTCAATAATCCGAATAGTTCGGATTCATAGTTTTAGAGTTTGGCAATCTGAATTATGTTCGGGTTGTTAAATATAAAAGCTCACAATCCAACAAAAGTTTCACAACAAAGTGGCCGTATCGGCCAGATGATCCCTTCGCTATTGTCACGAACCCCCTCGGTGGTTTGAATCGTTAGGGTGCGTTGGTTTAGTTCCCACGTTACAGACCTAATTTATGTTTTTATGCGCTACATATATATTATGCTCAAGTGGCATACTTTGATTTTGATAGTGAATTTTTTTCTCTCTCGTGCTTATGATTTTTTAACCATTAGGGTCGATTTTATTACTATGTATGAGGACTACTAAGTACTATGTTGTGGTGCTAAAAGTTTCGGGTTGTTTGTTGATGTTTTATCCATTTGAGAGAGGGAGGGGGGTTGAATGAATCCATTTTGCTTTTTAATCGGCAAAGAATTCAAGTTTTTCGGGTTTAATTTTCAAACGACCCGTGCAAGCTTACTATGCTTTGTCTCTAATGAATTATAGCAAGAAACTTCCTTTTGTTCTTCCTTTAGTTAGTCAATTGTTAGATCTTCCATTAAGATATGCATCTCAAAACAAGATTATTCCGCTGAGCCGCCGCTTGACCTTCTTCAAGCTAGATTTCTTTTATTTACGACGTGGTTTGAACTTCTCTGGGTGGATTGCATAATTTTTTACTTCTTTTTTTTTTTATCTTTATTGAAAACTCGAGAATAAACATCAAACCTGATTAAAACGATGACAACAACTTTATTTTTTTGTAGAGTTATCACATCTTTTAAATTCGATTTGTTCTTTAATTTTCCTTCGATATTGTTCTTTTATCGATCATGCAAAAAACTAATGTGAAGCTCTATCATTATGTAGAATGATACGACATACTTTGGCGCAATCGTTGGCCGAGTTGCTAACAGAATAGGCGGTGCACAGTTTACGCTAAACGGTATCCATTACAAGCTAGTTGCTAATGAGGGAAAGAACACGCTCCATGGTAACATTATTTATTCTTTGCCGAAAAAACTGTTCTTGCAAATTTTCGACGACTTCTCATCAGCTTTTCTAATTAAACATAATTTACTGGATAAACAAAAATTAGGCGGCTCCAGAGGATTTAGCGACGTGGTTTGGAAAGTAAAGAAGTATGAAAAAGATGGTCAGGTTCCTCAGATTGTATTTGTTTATCACAGCTTTCGATGGCGAAGAAGGTAAGTCATGAATGAAAATTTTAGTTGGATGAAGCTGTTTATTTGAGACAAAATAGTCATTTTTTTTCAGGTTTTCCCGGCGATCTTCGAGTGACGGTAAGCTACAAACTAATAGCAGATAATAAATTGAGTGTAATTATGAAAGCCAAAGCTCTTAACAAGCCTACTCCAGTCAATCTTGCACAACACGCGTATTGGAACCTCGGCGGCGACAACAGCGGAGATATCCTATCCAATCGCATCCAAATTTTCGGGTCCCACATTACCCTTGTCGATAGCCAGATGATTCCCACCGGAAAATTCGCGTCTGTCAAAGGAACACCGTATGATTTCCTCAAACCCCACGAGATCAAGACCAAGATCGACAAGTTACCCAACGGATACGACATCAACTACGTCCTGGACGGCTGGGAGGACAAGAAAATGAAGAAAGCAGCCATTGTTGGGGATGGAAAAAGCGGAAGAGAGATGACGCTCTGGACGAATTCTCCGGGAATGCAGTTTTATACCGGAAACTTTATAAAGAATGGGACGGGTAAAGGTGGGTTTATATATCAAGAACATGCAGGTTTGTGCTTGGAAACTCAGGGCTTTCCAGATGCAGTGAATCATCCCAATTTTCCTTCAACTATTGTCACTCCTTCAGAGCCTTACAAGCATTATATGCTGTTTGAGTTCTCCACTACCAATTAGTATGCTTTCTAGTATTATTGGCTTCAAATTTGACACAAGGGTGTGTACCATTTTTTTGTAGTTGTGAGACTGCAATGCCCCATTGGAATAAATTGTCAAGGAATTTGATGCTGCTTCTCTACTTCCCCTTTGTTTGGACTAGCTCTAGGTTGAACTTTTGTTCCTGCTCGGACCAAAATGAAGGTCCAAACTCCAAGGTTTCGCCCGTTCTAATCCGAAAATATATTTTTTGAAATTTTCAAATTGGGGTCGTGCGACCGCAGCTATAATTTATTAAAAAAGTATAATTATAACCATGTCTAATGGCCAACATACTGACTTGTTGGATAAAGCTCTCAAACTTGCGCTCCATTGAGAAGTAAGTTCAGGTCTGGTTCAAAAATAAAGATTGCGGTAAAATAAGAACGTAAAAATAGAAAGTAAATATATCATTTTTTATTATTAAAATGAAAAAATTTGGTCTGTATAGGCACGCCAACCTTGGACTAGATGATGATGTCAATCACAAAATCACATTAATAACTTCTACTCTTGTCCTAACTCGTCTGAGAACTAATTTGCCTCAATTGTTTGTCTATTGTCTTCAGCTTTATTCAAGTTAGCTTCTGCTATTTTAAAAGTTTGTTGAGCTTCTTGTGGATCAATGTCACTGTCCTTCTCCGCATCATTTACTAAAATAGTGATTTCATTATTGTCTATTCTAGCAAAACCACCCATCAAAGTGTTGCGGATAATAATTGGTGGAAACAATAATAATAATGTCGTCGTAATAATACGTGGAGAGTACTTATCAGAATAATTCTCAGGAAAGACTGTACTGGATAATCTCCTAAATAGAATTACATTTCGAAGTAAATTCCTAGAAAAAACTGAAGGGGTCACAAACAATCTCACTTAAAATCCAGTCTCCTAGACAAAACTTACTTATACAGTACAATTACACCACTAAATAAGCGATACGAGAAACAATAGTAGATGCGATCTGAAAATTACAAGGAATATTTTCTCACGCCATAAAATTATAACGACCAAAAAGTGAGAGAAATAATTGCTAAAATAAACACCGATAATTTTTACGTGAAAACTAAAATTGGGAAAAAATCACGGGGACCGAGTCCAAAAAGATTGCACTACGGAAAATAAGATTTACAATATTTTATTAGATATCGAATATTCTAGAAAATATTCACTGAGAGAAATCATCTTGCTTATAATTCTCACTGTACTCAGAAGTACCTCACCTATTTTTCCTCACTCTTTTTCTTTTCTCTCTCACAAATTCTCATTATTTCATCTTCCTCTTTTCACAAAAATAACTCTATTCAGCAAGATGATCCGAAGATCTTGCTGAAGGGTGAGGTGCAGAAGAAAAAAATTTCCTTCAGCACTTCATTAATGAGGTAAGTACTTCATCATAATAGAGGGACCCAACACAAATTCATGGTTAACCATTGATTCTCAAGGTGCATTTTCAAAATACCTTGAGATATGTATGATAATGGACTTACCGTCTCAAATTCAATCGATTTGAATAGTAATAGAAAATTCACAGCGTTGTAATTTCTCCGTGATTTGAACTACATATCGGGTAAATTAATTATCATTTTTGTATTTTTATGTAATTGACGTCATAACAATTAAATATTATTTATATCGAAACATTTTAATTTATAAATTATTTGTTGATGTGTCATACAATGATTTATATAATTAAAGTATAATAAATTATATCAATTTCTATTTGACATGTCAATAAATATTTAAAAAAAAGTACCATTAGAGTAGAATAAAAGTCAAAATCCATGATTCAGTTCTAAAAGTTTGGAAGGACGAGTCCAACCTTGAAACACATTCTCAAACTACACGTCGGTTGCATGGCATCAGGATTCAGGAACAGATACTACTCCCAAATGAACGGACAGGGACGGACTGTTGGCATCTCTGCGACTGCGACGACGAATAATAAATCAAATGAGAGGGAAAAGAGAAGGCCGAGGCCTGAGAAGGTAAAGCATGGCTCTGATTGCGTCTGCTTCTGCATTTGGATTCCTCAAACTATTCACTTCCTTTACTATTCACTTCCAACGCGAGCCCTCTCTCAAGGCAACCCAGTTGCGCCATACACGGTTCTCACCAATGTGTTCTTATTCTTCCTCTTCTTCAACATCTTGGCAACAAAATGCGAAGAGGGTCTGGATATGGAGCGAAAGCCAGGAAGTTATGACTGCGGCAGTTGAGAGAGGTTGGAGCACCTTCATCTTCTCGCCCAATAATCAGAATCTAGCCGATGAGTGGTCCTGTAAGTAAACTTGAATTTGTTCTCGGTTATTTTCTTTGTTAAGCTCTTAGGAAGATTTGTAAATTTGGGTTTCTTTCTTGTTTGACGTTTGGTGTTGGACAGGACAGCAATTGCGCTGATACGTCCTCTTTTTATCAGAGAGGATGGAATCTTCGATGGTGAGGGTGAACTAATGGCCACAGTGCTCGAGATATTGGATCCCCAACAGTTGAAGAAGCTCCAACCTACATTTGGGCTGGCGGAAAATGTTGTTGTTGATTTACTAGACTGGCAGGTTTGTAATTTCCTACCTTTAGTGTTCATTATCATCTCTTGTCGTTGTCAAATTCAAATGAGTATTTTGGTATAGCAGCCAAATCGAAGAATACTTTTCTCCATTTTAATCTCTTGTTTGTGGATTCTATTAATGATAACATCGAGTAAAATGTAGGTAACCATGAATTTCTTTATCTTGTTGATGCTATTAATATAATAACTAGCTCGTATTTTGCTCCTTAATTATGTCCATCCATTATGTTCATCAGATAATGCCTGCAGAGAATATTGTTGCTTCATTTCAAAGGAGTCAGAAAACAGTGTTTGCTATCTCAAAGACAGCCCCTGAAGCAAGGATATTCCTTGAGGTATATCTAAAATGCCTCAAGATGAAGTTTTATGCTTTAAGCAATATACAGATTTAAGTAAACTGAATAAGCTTGTACTTAATTCTAGGCACTGGAACAGGGTCTTGGTGGAGTCGTTTTGAAAGTTGATGATACAAAAGCTGTTCTTGAGCTGAAGGTAACTTTATTCTGCTCTGTTTCTGAGCATAAAACTCCATTTCAGAAAAATAACGATAACAGAAAACTCCCGTAAATCTAGGCACAAGCCTAAGAAACCATGCTTGGCTCGAACAACCCTAATAAACTAAGATAACATTTCATTCATCAACAATCAAAATAATCCTCATCTCACACCCTCTTTCTTCTATTTATAATAATCTCTTCTGATATTAATTCATAAGGCACCCCCTTAATTTATTTTCTAGCAGTTTCTTCTTTTGCGTTGTGATAATACGACTTATCCCCTATTATTATCAGGAATATTTTGACCGTAGAAATGAAGCACTTAATGTCTTGAGCTTCACTAAAGCCATTGTAACTCGCGTTGAAGTAGTTGGAATGGGTGATCGAGTTTGTGTAGATCTTTGTAGCCTCATGAGACCTGGAGAAGGACTTCTTGTACAGCTCCTCTTTTTTCTTACTTTCCCTTTACTAGTTTTTAATTAAGCTTCTTCATCACAACAATCGTGTTTGCATCTAAATTATGTTCCATAGGTTGGATCTTTTTCCAGAGGTCTGTTTCTTGTCCATTCAGAATGCTTGGAGTCAAACTACGTTGCCAGCCGGCCTTTTCGTGTCAATGCAGTAAGTTTTTCTTATTTTTGATCAATTACGAACAATTCTAAAAACTTCAACTTGTGAGTTGAAAATAATTTAATCATTTATATATTTTTGTAATATCTCATCTCACGTTTATGTCAATTTCTTTTTATTGATCCTTACATGCATATTTTTTCAAATGAAGTTGATCTTTTTGATTTTGACTGTCGAGATTCGAACTTGTGGGATTGGTATTATGATAAATTATCAACCGTCTCAAAATTTAAGCATGTAGGTTAAAAATAATTTAATTATTTATATATATTTTAATAATTTTGACAAGCTAATATTGAGATAACCCAGAAATTCTTTGTTGCAAAAGCTGTATTCTTTGAGTGATGGATGACAGCCTAAAATAAATCTCTATAAGTTACTCAAAGAAAAAGAATAATTGAATTTTATGTCAGGGCAGGGACCTGTTCATACATATGTGGCTGCTCCAGGAGGCAAAACTTGCTATCTCTCGGAGCTAAAAGCCGGCAGTGAGATAATCGTGGTTGATCCAAGAGGTCGGCAGCGAACTGCAATTGTTGGTCGTATAAAGATAGAGACGAGACCACTTATTCTCGTCGAGGCCAAGGTTAGTACTAAAGTAACAAAGACCCAACAGATACATTATGAAAATATTTCTCACTTTTCGTCATTGATAGAGGTTCAATTTTGGGAGAAAAGGAGCTCTCTTTTCTTTACCTTAGAAAAGTTTATCTTACATACCCATTTCTTTGGGTTTTTATAGAGAGAGACTAGAGATAGTCATACGCTATGTAGTACACGAGATAAGAATCCGACAGGTCATCATTAGATGGTTAGTAAAGGCAAGTTACTAAGTTGGGGGATTAAAGAAGTTTAGCAGAGATGGTTTTTCAATTGTTAATTGTAATTAGTTGTAAGACAAGTCTATTATATAAAGAGACAGTGGGGAAAGGGGCGAGGAGATTTGTAGAGAAATGAAATGTTAGAAGAGTAGCTTGGACTGTCGAATATCCAATGCAGTTGTATGTTCATTTTTTTGTGAATAATCAAGGAGTAGTTCTTGAGCAATCTTTAGAATTCAATCTAAATTCCTATCAGAATCATGGGTCTTAATGGATAAAAACCATCTTCCTCTGCATTTTCCTTCATAAAAAAAAGATCATTTGGTGTTGTCGAATGATATTTGTGCGTACACAATTATTTTCCGAAGACGGAGAAGGTAAAGAAATATAAGATTAACTCGATTGAATTGTGTTGGTAAAATGGTATTTGGATATTATTTGCATTGATGATGTGGTCAATCATTACAAGACTCTAAATGTTAAATCTCATGAAATTTCGAAAAAATTCATTCATTTTTATTATGAAATGTTAAATGTAGCCGTTACTACTCGATTAGTAGAATCAGAAAAGGAATTGGTAAGTTTATCAGAGGAGTTTTAGTTGGATTTGCTGGTCCAATTAGTTGAGAGATTGGAGTTTGAGGAATTGACATTGATGAAATACTACAAATGCCTTTGAATGTTGCAGGGAGATATAAACGATCAAAGTGTTTTCACTATCATACTGCAAAACGTCGAGACGGTCGCGATAGTGGGGCCCTGCCCGGGTAAAGTGGGATTATTAAGAGTTGCTTCTTAATTTTTATTTTGGTCGAAATGAACTGGTTTATCTATTTTGCTGAAGCTTACTTCCAATCTGATGCAGGAAATGACTCAGAAAGCAGAGCAATTCCGGTGACTCAACTCAAAGTCGGCGATGAAGTTACGCTCAGACTGCAGGGAGGGGCACGACATACCGGGATCGAAATCGAAGAATTCATCGTTGAGAAATGACGAATCTCTAGTCAACTCTTTGAACTCTATTAATTTATCGGTAATGTTAGATTTACCTTCAATGATTAAATGAAATTCAAAGTGTGGGGGGATGGATGGTGGAAGCCATGAGAGAAAAAGCCCGAGAGGAGACAGACATTCCACCCAATAGAGAAAAACTCCCATTGAACTCTTATTTCTTTAATCAAACTCAGATTTTGCAGACCCATTTTCCTTAATTATAATAATTAATATGTTGACCTGCCACAAATTACAACATATTCCATGTTTTTCTTCTTAACCTGCGTCGCCTGCACGTCATATTCTATTTGTGTTGTATCTATCACATATCCTGATCTGAAATGCATAATAAGATTATAATCATTTTTTTTCAACATAAATATAATTATTTTTTTAATTTAAACATAAAATTGAAGATAATTAACAAAAAAATTTTTAACTAAAGTCGCAATCAAACTATATTCGTTAACAAAATCATCATAAAACTGTCATATGTTAACAAAAATAATCCTTAACGGGAGCCTGTCTGTTCAAAATTCTGGACAACGGGCTCTCGCTGTGTAGTTTAAGGGTTTTTTTTATTAATTGCCTTAAAATTGATTATAATGTCTTTTTACTCTAATTATTATTGTACAAATTTATCGTCATAATACTTTAAAGGATAATTTTTTTTTAAATTTTCAAATATATTAAAATGAAATAAAAATAATAATAAGATTAAGAACTTAATTATAATTTTTATTATTATTATTACTTGGTAGGAAGTTTCAGTGTACTTTGAAAAAACTACTTTCGTATTAAATTAGGCAATATAAAAGCATTGGTTAAAACAGAGGAGTTAATTCCACGCTCCGTAAGTTGTGATGCAAAAGACGCGCCAATTAAAAAGAAGACAAACGACAATTATGTGGGCCCCACCACAGAAACGCGGAGTCAGTCAGTCACGCATCAATTCCCACGTTTCGGTCTACACGCGCTCTATTGATTTTATTTTATTTTATAAATAATTAAATACATTTTTTCGGCCCCTTCAGTTCTTAGCACCCACCGCTGGCTCTGTCTCTGACCTACCCCTTCTCTTTCTCTCTCTAGAATTTTAGAGAGAGACAGCCTGGGCGAGAAGACAACTGGTGGTCGGCCAGTCAGTTGGTCAGTGGTGAATTGGGGGGGCTAAGCTTTAATTTTTCAACTTGGTATTCCATTTCCCACCTCTTTTTCTTCTTTGTCTTCTTCCTCTGTCTTCTGCCATTTCAGTTGAAAAATTCCTCTTCCTAAACCTGCGAGGAGGTCTGGAAATATTCCAAGATCTACTGAGAAAGAATGGAATCGAAGAAAATTGGAAATCTTTGCTTCCATCGTCCTTGCAGATGTCGCCTTGTGAAAAGAAATCGAACCGACGACATTCGGATACTCTAATGTCTGTTTGATAGCTTTCCTGGTCCTCTCAGAGAAAGAACAATGGAAGTTTCTCTTATGTCTTCATCACCGTATCCAATTTTCTCCTGCAACTCGAATTAGATAGCAATTTTGTAGGAGAGTTTCAGAGTTATCGTTAGCTTACTTCTTTGGCAATGAGAAAGATGGGTAAGGTCCTAATTCGGCAAGAACGCTCCTCATTGAATTCTAGATTTGAAATCCAGAGTTTTTATTAGATTCATGAGATTTTCTGGGCGTCTTGTTTAATTGAGCTTTCAAGTTTGTTTCATTGATTTGAATTCAGTCTGGTTGTTTTGTTATTGTTCTTGATTTCCATCGATGGGTTGCGCCACCTCTAAGCAGAAGCTGTGCGATCAGTGCCAGCGGCCATATTCGCCGGCGGTGGCTCGAAGCTATTCGATGCACGTCCATCATCCACCACAGAGCCATGGCGACAGCTATCATGTCGTCGCTCTAACCTCCTCGACCTTGGGCACTCTCAACGTGCAAATTGACGATAAGATTGGTGGCCATACCGACACTTTTGTCGATGACGACGAAGACATGAAGGTCAAAGAGTTTTCGATTGGATTGCTGGAGGCGAAGGCTTGGTCCGATATGATCAATGAGAAAATACCCAAGATTATTCCCAAGACTCCGATCATGACGCCGCCGGGAGAGCCGGAAACAATCAATGCCTGGGAGCTAATGGAAGGGCTTGAAGATGTTAGTCCGCTCCGATCATCCCATCGTCTCCGGAGCTTCTCGTTTGATGTTGGGAAATGTCATATACCGGAAAGTGTTACTAGCCGGAAATCAAATGGGGTGGATGATCAGCCATCTTCTCCGAAACCCATGTGGCTTCAAATGGCGGATCAGGATTCCAACTCACAGCCCATTGTTCCGGAGTTTGATCCGGACGTTATCTCTGAATTCAGGAAAAAAATGGAAGATCTCCCGCCGGAGAATCCATTTTACCTCCGGCCGTTAGAGAATCCAAAATATACAGAAATTGTCGATCCAGATTCAAATAGCATCATTCCAGATTCCGACCATCTTCAAACTAAAAAAAGTAAGAAGAAAGAAAAGGTCGTCTTATACTTTACGAGCCTGAGAGGGGTTCGAAAGACGTACGAGGAGTGCTGCAATGTCAAGATGATCCTAAAAAGCATGGGAGTTCGTGTAGACGAGAGGGACGTATCGATGCATTCCGGGTTCAAGGAGGAGCTGAGAGAACTTCTAGGGAATGCCGGAATCAATGGTGGCTTGCCTAGAGTTTTCGTGGAGAAAAAATACATCGGCGGAGCATGATGAAATCCGGCGACTACACGAAGATGGACATCTTGAAAAACTCTTGGAATCGTGCGAAAAGGAAGAAGACTGGAGCGAAAGAGGCGATCGAGGAGCTTGTGAGGCTTGTGGGGACATAAGATTCTTACCATGTAAAACCTGCTCCGGCAGCTGTAAAGTATATTACGAAGGCGATAACTCTACAGAAGAAGAAGACGAAGACGAAGAAGAAGAAGAAGAAATAACAGAAGATGAAAGTGAGGATGAAGAAGAAGAAGAGTACGGATTCAAACGATGCCCTGATTGTAACGAAAACGGGCTAATACGCTGCCCAATCTGCTGCGATTAGCCATTTCCGACAGTTTTTTTAAGGATCAGAGAGGTACATTTACCATTTTGCGTGTGTTATTTCTCCATTAGATTATCGTTCTGTACAGTGAGTTTAATTTTGTATCTTGTTTTTGGGTTTGATTAGTGGAGAAACAAAAGGAAATACACAACACAGTAAACTATGCTGTTTTAATCATGTTTTCTCGATCCCTCTTCTTAAATTGTGCTCAAAATTATGGTCGTTTAGGATCGCATATCATCTAGTCATAGTTTTGTTCAGTTCAATTTGATTTTAAATACTGCAACGATATATGCTCGATTCTAGATACCAAAAATAAACAAATAGACATTATATTAATTACTTGATTTGGTAGAGAGATGGGGCTCCACTCCCTCACTGATCATATTATTTGATGAACTAGTAGGATTCTATTTACATTTTAATATGGTAAAAAAGAGGGGTTCAGGTGAAGAATGGGTTTGGTCAACTGTGCCCGTTGACCGAGGTTATGTTACCATTTGCTCTAAAATCTAAATCTGAGTCAACAAGTCTAATTTAGTAGTCTTAGACTAATTCCACTTTAATCAAACTCTTATATCATGGTACTAGGATTCCACTTTAATCAAACTCTTATATCATGGTACTAGGATTCCACTTTAATCAAACTCTTATATCATGGTACTAGGATTCCACTTTAATCAAACTCTTATATCATGGTACTAGGATTCCACTTTAATCAAACTCTTATATCATGGTACTAGGATTCCACTTTAATCAAACTCTTATATCATGGTACTAGGATTCCACTTTAATCAAACTCTTATATCATGGTACTAGGATTCCACTTTAATCAAACTCTTATATCATGGTACTAGGATTCCACTTTAATCAAACTCTTATATCATGGTACTAGGATTCCACTTTAATCAAACTCTTATATCATGGTACTAGGATTCCACTTTAATCAAACTCTTATATCATGGTACTAGGATTCCACTTTAATCAAACTCTTATATCATGGTACTAGGATTCCACTTTAATCAAACTCTTATATCATGGTACTAGGATTCCACTTTAATCAAACTCTTATATCATGGTACTAGGATTCCACTTTAATCAAACTCTTATATCATGGTACTAGGATTCCACTTTAATCAAACTCTTATATCATGGTACTAGGATTCCACTTTAATCAAACTCTTATATCATGGTACTAGGATTCCACTTTAATCAAACTCTTATATCATGGTACTAGGATTCCACTTTAATCAAACTCTTATATCATGGTACTAGGATTCCACTTTAATCAAACTCTTATATCATGGTACTAGGATTCCACTTTAATCAAACTCTTATATCATGGTACTAGGATTCCACTTTAATCAAACTCTTATATCATGGTACTAGGATTCCACTTTAATCAAACTCTTATATCATGGTACTAGGATTCCACTTTAATCAAACTCTTATATCATGGTACTAGGATTCCACTTTAATCAAACTCTTATATCATGGTACTAGGATTCCACTTTAATCAAACTCTTATATCATGGTACTAGGATTCCACTTTAATATCATGGTACTAGGATTCCACTTTAATCAAACTCTTAAAATTTCTGTTTGTCTTCTGGGAAAAAGAATCCCGGAAAACAGTGAATCCGGGAAAATTGAAATTCAAAAGCTCTCTTTTCTACGATGATTAAACAATGATTGTGATACGACCTTCCTTAACTTTTTACCTAACTTTGGAGATCATACTCGCAGACTTTATAGATTCTTAAGTCATTCATCGTATAACGAGCAATACAGATTTATAGTCTTGTATCGCCAATAGAAATTTTCTTTTTTTTTTCAACAAAATATATTTGAAGTTACAATTTATACATTCGAGCCACGACTCCAATTTGAAATTTCAAAAAACAATATTATCAAAGGCCTACTTGTGGACTAGACCTTAGACCATAGTCGACTCGGATGAATCAAAGCAGGCTTGGCTACATCTGACTTGATTTCTGTGGATCAGATCATAAAGTTGACTACAAATAGAAAATTCTACGTAAGCTCATAAATAAGATGTACTTCTCGAAGAAATAGAGAAAAAATAGGAGTTACTCATTAACATTTAAAATATAAAAGATACACATAAAGAAGTTTATATAGCTATAGTAAAGAAAAAGAATAATCAAAGACTAAAATACCCTCAGAGCATTAATTATAATAATAATATATGCTAACATCTTCCGGCAAACTCGAAATGCGACAGCTATAAACATTGAAAGTTTGTCAGACAAAAAATAGAATCGCGAAGCGGAGTGTGCCTTAGTAAACAAATCAGCAATCTGCAGAGAAAAATAGACAAAAGGCAAAGTGATGATGCAAAGCTAAAGATGATAGCAAGTGACACGATAATCAATCTCAATATGCTTGGTTTGCTTATGGAAAACTGAATTATGCACAATATGAATAACACTCTGATTGTCACAATGTAACAAAGTAGGATGACTGAAGATAAACACCCATATCCAGAAGCAACCAACGTAACCAAACAATCCCACAAATAGTCGAGGCCATGACACAATACTCAGCTTCAATAGAAGACCGATAAATAACATCTTGTTTCTTACTCTTTCACGAAATAAGTGAATCACCGAGAAAAATACAGAATCCAGTGGTGGACTTGCGATCAGTAGGATCACCAGCCCAATTAGCATCAGAGTATGCACGTAGCTCGAGAGATGACATAGAAGGGAACAAGAGACTCTGAAACTGAGTGTCTCGAAGGTACCTGAGAATACGAAGAACAGTAGTCAATGAACAGTAGTAAGAGCAGTAACAAACTAACTAACTACATGAACAACATTCGTAATATCTGGACGAGTCATAGTAAGATAAACCATCCGACAAAGAGTACCGAGCATTAGTCTCAAGAGGAGTATCAACAATTCTGTTGTCAGTGAGACGTGCACTCTCAAACAGATCAGATATGTACTTTGACTAAGATAAGAGATAACCTTTTGGTGAATAAGCAACCTTAATGCCCATAAAGTAATGTAGCAAACCTAAGTCTTTCATAGCAAAACAACTGGCCAACTCAGATTTTAAAGATTCAATCTCATCACAATTATCACTAGTAATAATCACGTCATCAACATATATGGATAACAAAATGCGACCTGCATTCGTATACCTAACAAACAATGCGGAATCATGATGACTAGGACGAAACCAAGCGAAGTGGTCACTATGGAGAACTTCTCAAACCAAGCACGAGGTGTAACACCCGAAATTTTCTCAGAGCGTGTAACCCTAATCAAAGTCAAGTATGAGTGATTAATTATTCAAATTTAGTGTATATAAAAGGGTATTAGAAGAGAAAGGTGATTGGTGGAGAGTTTGACAAGTCAAACTCAATTGTGATTGGTGGAGAGTTTGAGTTTGACTTTGTCAATGTGTGTTAACCAATCAAATTTGTGAAGGAGATGGGAAGAAAAAGTGGTGTTTTAGAGGTGGGTTTGGCGTTGGATTAAAGTGTGAAAGGGGAGGGTTAAATTGTAAATTTACTTGGTGAATTAAATGAATGAATTAAAAAGAAAAGAAATGGGTTTTTTTATTCATCTTCTTCTCCTCCATCGTGTCTCTCTCTTTTCCTCCATAGCCGACGTTTCCTCTCCTTCTTTCTTCATTTTCTCAAGGCATTTCAAGGTAATTTCTCATGGGTTTTAAGTTTATTACACCAAGGAGTTGATTTGTAGTGTTTTTAGGGTGGTTGTGATGGATTTGGTTAGGGTTTGGAAAACCCTAACCATGAATTCCGAATTTTGGTTTCTCAAGTTGGTTTTCTTTCCAAATTGGTTAGTTAATTGTTAAATATGTTAGTTTAGGTTAATTGAGTGTTTAGATTGAAGATTGGATGGAAGTTACACAAAAACCGGAATTGTGCATCAAAGGGCCGATTCTGTTTTTAGGGAATTCGAGTTGGTTAAGTTGTGTATTTGGTTCATTTAAGCATTTCAATGGATAGTAGACATGTAGAGCTTTCCGAGTTGGGGTGGCACGTCGAAATCTGTTGAAAAACGAGAAAGTTATGGCCGTTTAAAGTTGGACGTCGGTAATTAGTATAGAAATCAGGTTTTGGGTTTTAAGTGTGAAATGTGTTTTAGGTATTGTTAAGTTTTAGTTAGAAAATCTTTTAGAATTTATTGATAGCTTACCAAACTAAGTTTACGTTGTTTTAGGTCGTCGAGCGTGTGAATTGGACGGTAAAAGTAAGCAAGTGGAAGCCGAGCATTCAGGTAAGTAGTGGAATTCTTCTGTTGCCTTAGGCCTACACCATGGAACGGTAGGGTTTAACAGTCAGTTCCCTATTTCGTTGTTTTGTTTCGTGTGGAGCTTCGTTGTTTTGTTTCGTTTTGTATTGCATATCTTTGAAACATGCATTGTGAGTTACAGTACGCTACGCTAGAGATGGGTAGTGTGCTGGGCCTGCGGGAACGGGGTCCAGGTCATTACAAGGCAATCTTGGGTAGTGTGCCTGGGCCTGCGGGAACGGGGTCCAGGTCATTACAAGGCAATCTTGGGTAGTGTGCCTGGGCCTGCGGGAACGGGGTCCAGGTCATTACAAGGCAATCTTGGGTAGTGTGCCTGGGCCTGCGGGAACGGGGTCCAGGTCATTACAAGGCAATCTTGGGTAGTGTGCCTGGGCCTGCGGGAACGGGGTCCAGGTCATTACAAGGCAATCTTGGGTAGTGTGCCTGGGCCTGCGGGAACGGGGTCCAGGTCATTACAAGGCAATCTTGGGTAGTGTGCCTGGGCCTGCGGGAACGGGGTCCAGGTCATTACAAGGCAATCTTGGGTAGTGTGCCTGGGCCTGCGGGAACGGGGTCCAGGTCATTACAAGGCAATCTTGGGTAGTGTGCCTGGGCCTGCGGGAACGGGGTCCAGGTCATTACAAGGCAATCTTGGGTAGTGTGCCTGGGCCTGCGGGAACGGGGTCCAGGTCATTACAAGGCAATCTTGGGTAGTGTGCCTGGGCCTGCGGGAACGGGGTCCAGGTCATTACAAGGCAATCTTGGGTAGTGTGCCTGGGCCTGCGGGAACGGGGTCCAGGTCATTACAAGGCAATCTTGGGTAGTGTGCCTGGGCCTGCGGGAACGGGGTCCAGGTCATTACAAGGCAATCTTGGGTAGTGTGCCTGGGCCTGCGGGAACGGGGTCCAGGTCATTACAAGGCAATCTTGGGTAGTGTGCCTGGGCCTGCGGGAACGGGGTCCAGGTCATTACAAGGCAATCTTGGGTAGTGTGCCTGGGCCTGCGGGAACGGGGTCCAGGTCATTACAAGGCAATCTTGGGTAGTGTGCCTGGGCCTGCGGGAACGGGGTCCAGGTCATTACAAGGCAATCTTGGGTAGTGTGCCTGGGCCTGCGGGAACGGGGTCCAGGTCATTACAAGGCAATCTTGGGTAGTGTGCCTGGGCCTGCGGGAACGGGGTCCAGGTCATTACAAGGCAATCTTGGGTAGTGTGCCTGGGCCTGCGGGAACGGGGTCCAGGTCATTACAAGGCAATCTTGGGTAGTGTGCCTGGGCCTGCGGGAACGGGGTCCAGGTCATTACAAGGCAATCTTGGGTAGTGTGCCTGGGCCTGCGGGAACGGGGTCCAGGTCATTACAAGGCAATCTTGGGTAGTGTGCCTGGGCCTGCGGGAACGGGGTCCAGGTCATTACAAGGCAATCTTGGGTAGTGTGCCTGGGCCTGCGGGAACGGGGTCCAGGTCATTACAAGGCAATCTTGGGTAGTGTGCCTGGGCCTGCGGGAACGGGGTCCAGGTCATTACAAGGCAATCTTGGGTAGTGTGCCTGGGCCTGCGGGAACGGGGTCCAGGTCATTACAAGGCAATCTTGGGTAGTGTGCCTGGGCCTGCGGGAACGGGGTCCAGGTCATTACAAGGCAATCTTGGGTAGTGTGCCTGGGCCTGCGGGAACGGGGTCCAGGTCATTACAAGGCAATCTTGGGTAGTGTGCCTGGGCCTGCGGGAACGGGGTCCAGGTCATTACAAGGCAATCTTGGGTAGTGTGCCTGGGCCTGCGGGAACGGGGTCCAGGTCATTACAAGGCAATCTTGGGTAGTGTGCCTGGGCCTGCGGGAACGGGGTCCAGGTCATTACAAGGCAATCTTGGGTAGTGTGCCTGGGCCTGCGAGAACGGGGTCCAGGTCATTACAAGGCAATCTTGGGTAGTGTGCCTGGGCCTGCGGGAACGGGGTCCAGGTCAAACAAACATAACTGAGAGTTAGAAACTGCATGTGATAGGAGTGAGTTGCATTGTGTGTGTGTGCGTGTGTGTGCATTCATTTTCCCTACTTGCTAAGCATTAGGCTTACGTTTTGTGTTATGTGGTGTAGGTGGCAAGATTTACTCAGGTGAGGTGGCTGAGACAGCCCAGGGCTAGGCAGCAGTTGGTGATGCATGCAGTATGCCGGTGCGGGCTATTGTTGGGGCGCCTCGACCATAGTCTTCGGAAAGATGTGGGTGGAACAGTATTTTGGGTCTTGTATAATTTATATTTACTTTGGTGGTTTGTAAAGTTGTCTTTTTGGTTGATGTTGCTTTTATAGTTATTTGTATTTGGTGTATATAGTCATAGTTAAGGGTGATGTGTCGCCCTGTACTGTAGACTTTCTTCATTTAGGGATGTTAGTATTTTAGTTTCTCTCTTTACTGCTGTTGGAGATTTCGTAGGTTAGTTAGATGTTGAGAATATTCTAGATTGGTTGAGATTGGATTTTATGCAGATATTTAGTAATTTGGAGGCGCCATATTCAGGCGTCACTTTGTCAAAATTTTGGGAGACTTAGAGTTAAATTCCGCGGTGTCCGGTTTTTTTTTTAGTCATAGTTAAGGGTGATGTGTCGCCCTGTACTGTAGACTTCTTCATTTAGGGATGTTAGTATTTTAGTTTCTCTCTTTACTGCTGTTGGAGATTCGTAGGTTAGTTAGATGTTGAGAATATTCTAGATTGGTTGAGATTGGATTTATGCATGATATTTAGTAATTTTGAGGCGCCATATTCAGCGTCACTTTGTCAAAATTTTGGGAGACTTAGAGTTAAATTCCGCGGTGTCCGGTTTTTTTTTTTATGTCTTAGGGTTCACGAATGTTATTTTAACGCGGGATAGCTTAGCAAAGTAGCGCACCGAGCCATGGTGGGTTCGAGGGCGTTACACGAGGTGCTTGTTTGAGACCATAGAGAGCCTTACAAAGCCGACAAACATCATCGGATTTGTGGGCGACCAAGGGGCATCATGTAGACTTCTTCATGAAAATCACCATTTAAGAAAGCATTCTTGACATCCATTTGAGATATTCTCCATCGACGAATAGAGGCAACCACAATCATAGTGGGAACAGTCGTCATCTTTGCAACATGGACAAAAGTTTCTTGATAATCCATTACATACTTCTGAGAGAAGCCCTTAGCAACAAGTTGCGTCTTGTATAGTTCAATGGATCCATCGTACTTAGTTTTAATCTTGTAAATCCAACGAGAACCAATTGTACATTTTCCAGATTGGAACGGTACAAAATCTCATGTATGAGTCTGATGAAGAACAATAAGTTACTCAGCCACAGCATCCTGCCAAAGTGGGTCACGAACAACCTCTCTATAGAACAAAGGCTCAGAAAGACAATGAACAAAAGTAAAAAAACTAGAATAGGAAGAGTAAGCAAAATCAGGTAGTTTAATAGACTTACGAGATCGAGTGGACTGACGAAGTGAAGGAACATCTGCAATCTCAGGAGTTGATTGAGTGGTCATAGGAGTAGAAGAATGAGAGGTAAATGTCTCGAGAACCAAAGTATCAGACTCTGTCAATTGATCAGTAGGAGCAACTTTCCGAGTGTCAATATCGAAAGGATCAATGCGAATGAGATCTGATTGAGACATATGATGTGAATTAGCAGGAATAGAGAAGAAGAGAATATGCTCTAAAAACACAACATGACGAGAGACGTATAATTTTTTACTAACATGATCAAAACAACAATATTCCTTTTGACCAACACCATAGCCCAGAAAAGCACACAAGACGGATCGAGAGGACAATTTATTACGCTCGACGTGTGGTCAAAGAACAAAAGAAGTACAACCAAAGACTCACAAGGAGAAATAATCAGACACATGTGTAGGATCGAGTTTGTCTAAGAGGGGGGTGAATTAGACCTTCTTAAAATTTTCTTAATTACTAAACACAAGCAATCAATCAGTAACAGTAAAAGAGAGAGAGAGAAGAAAAATCAACACCAGATTTTTACGGTTGAAAGCCATCGGCAGATGCAGCTTGAAAGCCATCGGCAGATGCAGCTTGAAAGGCCATCGGCAGATGCAGCTTGAAAGCCATCGGCAGATGCAGCTTGAAAGCCATCGGCAGATGCAGCTTGAAAGCCATCGGCAGATGCAGCTTGAAAGCCATCGGCAGATGCAGCTTGAAAGCCATCGGCAGATGCAGCTTGAAAGCCATCGGCAGATGCAGCTTGAAAGCCATCGGCAGATGCAGCTTGAAAGCCATCGGCAGATGCAGCTTGAAAGCCATCGGCAGATGCAGCTTGAAAGCCATCGGCAGATGCAGCTTGAAAGCCATCGGCAGATGCAGCTTGAAAGCCATCGGCAGATGCAGCTTGAAAGCCATCGGCAGATGCAGCTTGAAAGCCATCGGCAGATGCAGCTTGAAAGCCATCGGCAGATGCAGCTTGAAAGCCATCGGCAGATGCAGCTTGAAAGCCATCGGCAGATGCAGCTTGAAAGCCATCGGCAGATGCAGCTTGAAAGCCATCGGCAGATGCAGCTTGAAAGCCATCGGCAGATGCAGCTTGAAAGCCATCGGCAGATGCAGCTTGAAAGCCATCGGCAGATGCAGCTTGAAAGCCATCGGCAGATGCAGCTTGAAAGCCATCGGCAGATGCAGCTTGAAAGCCATCGGCAGATGCAGCTTGAAAGCCATCGGCAGATGCAGCTTGAAAGGCCATCGGCAGATGCAGCTTGAAAGCCATCGGCAGATGCAGCTTGAAAGCCATCGGCAGATGCAGCTTGAAAGCCATCGGCAGATGCAGCTTGAAAGGCCATCGGCAGATGCAGCTTGAAAGCCATCGGCAGATGCAGCTTGAAAGGCCATCGGCAGATGCAGCTTGAAAGCCATCGGCAGATGCAGCTTGAAAGCCATCGGCAGATGCAGCTTGAAAGCCATCGGCAGATGCAGCTTGAAAGCCATCGGCAGATGCAGCTTGAAAGCCATCGGCAGATGCAGCTTGAAAGCCATCGGCAGATGCAGCTTGAAAGCCATCGGCAGATGCAGCTTGAAAGCCATCGGCAGATGCAGCTTGAAAGCCATCGGCAGATGCAGCTTGAAAGCCATCGGCAGATGCAGCTTGAAAGCCATCGGCAGATGCAGCTTGAAAGCCATCGGCAGATGCAGCTTGAAAGCCATCGGCAGATGCAGCTTGAAAGCCATCGGCAGATGCAGCTTGAAAGCCATCGGCAGATGCAGCTTGAAAGCCATCGGCAGATGCAGCTTGAAAGCCATCGGCAGATGCAGCTTGAAAGGCCATCGGCAGATGCAGCTTGAAAGCCATCGGCAGATGCAGCTTGAAAGGCCATCGGCAGATGCAGCTTGAAAGCCATCGGCAGATGCAGCTTGAAAGCCATCGGCAGATGCAGCTTGAAAGCCATCGGCAGATGCAGCTTGAAAGCCATCGGCAGATGCAGCTTGAAAGGCCATCGGCAGATGCAGCTTGAAAGCCATCGGCAGATGCAGCTTGAAAGCCATCGGCAGATGCAGCTTGAAAGCCATCGGCAGATGCAGCTTGAAAGCCATCGGCAGATGCAGCTTGAAAGCCATCGGCAGATGCAGCTTGAAAGCCATCGGCAGATGCAGCTTGAAAGCCATCGGCAGATGCAGCTTGAAAGCCATCGGCAGATGCAGCTTGAAAGCCATCGGCAGATGCAGCTTGAAAGGCCATCGGCAGATGCAGCTTGAAAGCCATCGGCAGATGCAGCTTGAAAGGCCATCGGCAGATGCAGCTTGAAAGCCATCGGCAGATGCAGCTTGAAAGCCATCGGCAGATGCAGCTTGAAAGCCATCGGCAGATGCAGCTTGAAAGCCATCGGCAGATGCAGCTTGAAAGCCATCGGCAGATGCAGCTTGAAAGCCATCGGCAGATGCAGCTTGAAAGCCATCGGCAGATGCAGCTTGAAAGCCATCGGCAGATGCAGCTTGAAAGCCATCGGCAGATGCAGCTTGAAAGCCATCGGCAGATGCAGCTTGAAAGCCATCGGCAGATGCAGCTTGAAAGGCCATCGGCAGATGCAGCTTGAAAGGCCATCGGCAGATGCAGCTTGAAAGGCCATCGGCAGATGCAGCTTGAAAGCCATCGGCAGATGCAGCTTGAAAGCCATCGGCAGATGCAGCTTGAAAGGCCATCGGCAGATGCAGCTTGAAAGCCATCGGCAGATGCAGCTTGAAAGCCATCGGCAGATGCAGCTTGAAAGCCATCGGCAGATGCAGCTTGAAAGCCATCGGCAGATGCAGCTTGAAAGCCATCGGCAGATGCAGCTTGAAAGGCCATCGGCAGATGCAGCTTGAAAGCCATCGGCAGATGCAGCTTGAAAGGCCATCGGCAGATGCAGCTTGAAAGCCATCGGCAGATGCAGCTTGAAAGCCATCGGCAGATGCAGCTTGAAAGCCATCGGCAGATGCAGCTTGAAAGCCATCGGCAGATGCAGCTTGAAAGCCATCGGCAGATGCAGCTTGAAAGCCATCGGCAGATGCAGCTTGAAAGCCATCGGCAGATGCAGCTTGAAAGCCATCGGCAGATGCAGCTTGAAAGCCATCGGCAGATGCAGCTTGAAAGCCATCGGCAGATGCAGCTTGAAAGCCATCGGCAGATGCAGCTTGAAAGGCCATCGGCAGATGCAGCTTGAAAGCCATCGGCAGATGCAGCTTGAAAGGCCATCGGCAGATGCAGCTTGAAAGCCATCGGCAGATGCAGCTTGAAAGCCATCGGCAGATGCAGCTTGAAAGCCATCGGCAGATGCAGCTTGAAAGCCATCGGCAGATGCAGCTTGAAAGCCATCGGCAGATGCAGCTTGAAAGCCATCGGCAGATGCAGCTTGAAAGCCATCGGCAGATGCAGCTTGAAAGCCATCGGCAGATGCAGCTTGAAAGCCATCGGCAGATGCAGCTTGAAAGCCATCGGCAGATGCAGCTTGAAAGCCATCGGCAGATGCAGCTTGAAAGGCCATCGGCAGATGCAGCTTGAAAGCCATCGGCAGATGCAGCTTGAAAGCCATCGGCAGATGCAGCTTGAAAGCCATCGGCAGATGCAGCTTGAAAGCCATCGGCAGATGCAGCTTGAAAGGCCATCGGCAGATGCAGCTTGAAAGCCATCGGCAGATGCAGCTTGAAAGGCCATCGGCAGATGCAGCTTGAAAGGCCATCGGCAGGTGCATCTTGAAAGGCCATCGGCAGATGCAGCTTGAAAGGCCATCGGCAGATGCAGCTTGAAAGCCATCGGCAGATGCAGCTTGAAAGCCATCGGCAGATGCAGCTTGAAAGCCATCGGCAGATGCAGCTTGAAAGCCATCGGCAGATGCAGCTTGAAAGCCATCGGCAGATGCACGCCTTGTACACTTAACCAATATTATTAGAACACTAAAATACCATTTTCAAGGGTATTTCCAAAGGATTAAAATCAAATGCATTATTCAATATTCTCATTTTTTTTAAACATAATCAACATAATCAAATTACTTACTTATCATTCAAAAACATCATCAAAAACATATTTAGACTTAAATCCTATTTAAGTCAACAATCTCCCCCTTTTTGATGATGACAAGATACTAATGTAAATTTGATTAATGGTTACTCTCCCCCATAATTCTAGCTCCCCTATAACACATGCATATATTCTAAAAACAAACACGGAGCAAGCAGAGTTTCACAAACGTGCATATATCGAGATTTTTTCAGATTTCCAAAAACATAGTAACTGAAACATGCATATCGTCCAGCAATCAAATATAAATCTGAAACATGCATATCATCTAGCAATCAAATATATTCTCCCCGATTGACATTATAAAAAACAATCAGAGAGATAACAGAAATAATGGATTCAACACAGTTCAGAAAAAAACATCAGAGTAATTGCATTAGAGAAGCAAGAAGGGTGTATACATTAAATCAAGTCTTTTATTTAAAGAAAGCTACAAAATGTGTCCAAAAAGCTTGGCTAATCCAAGCGGGCACTTCACAGTTTGAATTGAGATAAGCATCTACAAGTGCTGGAAGTGAGTGAATATCAAGAGAGAGAGGTGGCTGATAAGGCACGAGTTCCAGGCATGGAATAGTCTCTGGCTGAGGAGCAACAAAGGTAGAGGGGCCTTGATACACCACCATGTCCATACATGGAGGAGTTTCAACAGAAGGAGCAGCAGTAGACGCATCAGGAGGAGAGAATGCAAATTCAGCCTCCTGAAGATCCAGTGTCGTGAAACGCACATCTTCATTAACTTCAGGCCGGGAAAATGGAAGAAAGAGGTCTTCATAACAAGCCTCTGAGACACTGATGGAACTAGATGAATCAGGTTCGGGTGCAGGAGTCAGATTGTCAATTGAAGATCGGAATGACTCAAGTTCCCTGACAACCATGCGCCTATCAGCATCCACTTTCTGGGACAACAAACCAAGACCGATATCTAAATCAGTGCGTATGTCTTTTTGATTCTTGGCTAGCTTGGCATCTAAAGACTGTTCAAACCTACTTTCAAAAGAATTGAGAGCTGTCTCAAGGTGATCAATAGAGACCTTCAGCTCATTATACTGAGTCTCACTTATCGAAAATCTCCTCTGATAAGTTAGAGGAGTGGCAAGGAGGGACTGAGGGAAGTGGTGAGGATACTGGTACTTGAGGAGTGAGGGGGATAGGTGGAAGGACATGTAGTGAAGGCATCAAAAGTGCAGGTGAATGAGGTGAAGGGATTGGGACTTGAGAAGCAGTTGGACTTGGAGGAGGTAAGTGGACTGAAGGAGATGGTTGGACTGGTGATGAAGGAGCAATATCCTGTTGGACTGGAGATGGAGGAGCAGGAGGCAGAGCCGGTAGTAGAAGGGCAGGTGGAGGAGATGGAGGATTCTCTGGAAGGGGTTGAGGTACAGATGAAGGAGTAGAGATGACCTCTGAAACATGGGCTCTTGAGATAGGGGCACGACGCCTTCGCACAAGAGGAGGAGGTTGGAAACTAGACGCCTGAGATTGAGAAGGGGAGTTATTGAATGCAGGTATCTCAGATTCATCCCCACCCTCAGCAGTGGACTCCTCTGGCAGGATAAGTTTTCTCTTCCCTTTCTTGGCAGCTACAGCCTTAACAGTACCTTGCTTAGAAACATCCAGAACAAGATTCCCTGTTCTTGTTCTCTTGATTCCCATTTTCTTAAGAGTGGTTCGAGAATAATAACTTGAAGGTTGAAGACGGAAAGGGTCTTCATCCTCTGGAAAAGCAACCTCAAGCTGCATAAATATCTTCATGAGCAGCAGATTGTAGGGTAAAGAGGTAGCCCGGGATGACACTGCTTGAATCATCCTTCGAACAACAATAAATCCAAGATTGAAGGGTGTCTTGAAGTAAATAGCAAACAGAACAAAAAACTCCATTGCACTGATTTCATCGTGATGACCACCCTTAGGGACAATATTGTACCCAATCATTTGATGAAATAACCTGGCCCTTGCGGTCAGGTGTTTACCTTTAAGAGGATCAGGAGTGTGATTGGGGTCATTTACTATAAGCCGTAGAAAACTCTCACCATCAGATGTACCAAAGAAAGGAAGCTCAGTGCCGGATACATACTTATAGGGGCAGCTATCCAAATGGGAGACCTCCAGAAGAGCATTAATGAATTGGGGAGTAATTTCTATGTGTTTGTTATACACATAGCTCTTAATAATGGAGAAATCAGAGGTGAAACTAAGATTGGCATAGAACATTTTGATGGCTTCCGGGTAATAATAGGATTCTACATTAAACAGACCTAATAACCCGAGATCCTTCAAGGGTTCAATAATGTCCATCCCAGCTAAATCATCAAAGTCAATCCCACGACTGGGTATTAGAGATTTGAATTGATAATCTTCATGATACCTTAATTCCGCAGCTTTAGTGAGAAAGTAGAGAGAGGGCCACTCTTTTGCTCGGGGAATAACACGTGGAGGACGAGCAGAAACTTTGGCCTTCTTCTTGGCCGGTTCCTTATCAGCGCGAGAAGATGAACCCTGAAACTCCATTGAAGGAATAGAACTTGCGAGAGAGAAAGAACTGGTAGGGCAGGGGTTTTTAAGAAAGAGCGCGAAATGTGAAGCGTCTTTGAGAAGAAACAAAGTTTAAAGGAGAATAGGGCATTGCCCGACGAGATGGAGTCACACGTGTAAGACAGATTAACCCGATGGGTCACACGTGTCGGCAGATTAAAAAAATCCAAATACATCTTCCGATGCCTAGAGAAAAACACAGCATCTACCGATGCCTTCCAATAGACATGCATCTTCCGATGCCTATTGAAAACCCAGCATCTACCGATGCCATCACAGAAGGAAATGCTCTAACACTCAAGAATTTTCAACAGAGGAATAAACTTAGTTTTTCCCAACCCGATTGAGGCTTAGCCTTATTCTAATATTATTGAATGTCTTTTCATCCAAAGGCTTGGTAAAGATGTCAGCTAGTTGGTCTACTGAATTAACGAATTCTAACGATATATCACCTCTTTGTACATGATCACGAATGAAGTGATATCTAACATCAATATGCTTAGTTCTAGAGTGCTGGATAGGATTTTTGGAAATGTTAATTGCACTGGTGTTGTCACACCTAATAGGAATCCTATCATAGAATAGATTATAGTCCTCTAGAGTTTGCTTCATCCAAAGCATTTGTGCACAGCAACTGCCTGCAGCAATATATTCACTTTCTGCAGTTGACAATGCAACAGAATTCTGTTTCTTAGAGTACCAGGAAACTAATGATTCAATTCATGTTCCACTGGTGTTTTTCCTATCAACTAAACTTCCTGCATAATCAGAATCTGAATATCCTATCAGATCAAAGGATGTGCCCTTTGGTTACCATAATCCTAAATCATGAGTCCCACTTAAATATTTGAAAATTCTTTTGACAGCAGATAAGTGAGATTCCTTAGGGGCAGCCTGGAATCTAGCACAAAGACAGACACTAAATAGAATATCTGGCCTACTAGCAGTCAGATATAATAATGATCCAATCATCCCACGATATTTCTTAATATCCACATTTATTCCATGTTCATCTTTGTCCAATTTTGTTGTGGTACTCATGGGAGTTTTAGAAGACTTAGCAGATTCTAATCCAAATTTCTTAAGAAGTTCCTTAATGTACTTTTCTTGACAGAAGAAAATTCCATCAGGAGATTGACTGATCTGGAACCCTAAGAAGAAATTTAACTCCTCCATCATACTCATTTCAAATTCATTTTGCATGAGGGAAGAAAATTCATTGCACAAGTTGACATTAGTTGATCCAAAAATAATGTCATCAACATAAATTTGAACTAACAGAATGTCATTATCCTTTTACTTGGTAAATAGAGTTGAATCTGTATTTCCCTTTTTGAAATTCATTTCCTCAAGGAAGTTCTTCAATCTATCATACCAAGCTCTAGGAGCCTGCTTAAGTCCATAAAGAGCCTTCTTAAGTCTATAAACATGATCAGGTTTCGCATAGTCTTCAAATCCTAGGGGCTGCTCTACATAAATTTCTTCCATGATATATCCATTTAAAAAGGCACTCTTTACATCCATTTGAAAGAGTTTGAAGTTTTTGTAGCAGGTAAAGGCTAAGAGCATTCTAATGGATTCTAGCCTAGCTACAGGTGCAAAGGTTTCCTTAAAATCAATTCCTTCTTCTTGATTGTAACCTTTGGCAACTAGCCTAACTTTGTTTCTTACTACAATCCCATTTTCATCCATTTTATTCTTATAAACCCACTTAGTTTCAATAATAGGATGATCAATAGGTTTTGGAACAAGTTCCCAAACATTGTTCCTTTCGAATTGGTTTAGTTCATCTTGCATTGCAACAATCTAATTTTCATCCAATTCGGCTTCCTCAAACTTCTTAGGCTCTATCTGAGAAATAAATGTCACATTGGCACAGAGATTCTTAAGGGAGGATCTAGTCTTGACTCTTAAAGAAGGATCACCTAAAATTTCATCTATTGGATGGTCTTTGACATACTTCCAATCTCTAGGAAGAGCAGAATTTTCATCCTTGACATGAACAATATCTAGAGAAGTAGAGGAATGTTCTAGAGATTTTTCTACTTGGAGAGGATCACTAGGCTTTTCTAAGGAAAGAGAATCCAGTTGTTTATCCAAAATATCATCCTCATCCACATTGATTGTGGGTTGAGGAGACTCATTAAAGTTAACATGAACTGACTCCTCTACAACTAGAGTTCTTCTATTGAATACTCTATCAGCTTTGCTGGAAAGGGAATAACCCAGAAAAATTCCAAGATCAGATTTGGAATCGAATTTTCCTAAGTTATCATTAGTGTTTAGAATGAAACATTTGCTTCCAAAAGTTCTAAAATACTTAACAGAGGGTGTTTTACCATTCCAAAGCTCATAGGGAGTTTTCTCAAGAATAGGTCTTATGGAGACCCGATTAAGCACATAACAAGCTGTTGACACAGCTTCTGCCCAGAAATATTTTGGAAGGGAATTCTCATTAAGCATAGTCCGAGCTAGCTCTTGGAGAGACCTATTTTTCCTATCAACAACACCATTTTGCTGAGGGGTCCTAGGAGAAGAGAAATTGTGCTCAATTCCATACTTGAGACACAAGAGTTCAAATTTCTCATTTTCAAATTCTCCACCATGATCACTACGAATAGTAACAATGATTAGCTCCTTTTCATTTTAAACTCTTTTCCTAAAACTATAAAAGGTGTCAAAAGTCTCATCCTTAGACTTCAGAAAGTGAACCCAAGTAAATCTAGAAAAATCATCAACAATGACAAATGCATAGAATTTTCCTCCTAAGCTGGCTATATTTGAAGGACTGAAGAGGTTCATGTGAAGGAGTTGGAGAGGCTTAGAAGTAGAAATTGCATTCTTCGATGCAAAGGAGCTTTTGATCTGCTTGCCCATTTGGCAGACTTCACAGACCTTATCCTTTTCAAAGGATATCTTAGGGATTCCTCTAACTAAATTCTCCTTAGTAATCTTAGCTAAGGTATCCATCCCTACGTGTCTTAATCTCCTATGCCAAGTCCAGCAGTCATTTAGTGAATTAACAACAAAACATTTCTCATCAACATGCTCAAAGTCATTCAGATTAACAATATAGACATTTTCTTTTCTAAATCCTTTAAACAAAACATTGTTAGTTGAAATGTTCTTGATCACACAAGCATTTGATTTGAATGTTACTTTATAGCCCTTGTCACACAACTGACTTATGCTTAGCAGATTATGTTTTAATCCTTCTACTAATAATATATTTTCAATGATTGGTTTAGAAGGATTACCTATATTGCCGATGCCAACAATCCTGCCCTTTTGATTTCCACCAAAAGTAACACTGCCCTTTTTCTTGTTGACAACAGCAAACTTGGTTGAGTCTCCCGTCATATGCCTTGAACAACCACTGTCAAGATACCACTGATTCTTCCCGGGAGAGCTGTCAACCTGCAAAACAGTGATCAAGTAGTCTTCTTAGGTACCCAAATCTTTTGGGTCCTAGTGTTAGTCTTGGTTCCTTTAGGAACCCACTGTAATTTTCTACATGGTTTCATACTGTTTGTTTTTAAAGGACATACAAAAGACTTATGTCCTACTTCATTACACATATGGTAAACAGTAGATTTAACAAAGTAATTCTTATAAGATTTCTTTTTGCTCAACCTGTCATACCCTAAGCCAGCTTTATCTAATTGCATTCTCTGGTCACTTAACAGCATCCTCAGTTGATTACTACTATAAGTGTATTTCTGAACAAAACTATTTAAGGTCTCATTTTTCTTTTTCAGTTCAGAAACTTCTTTTTCATGATGATTGTGTTCATTTTCATGCTTCTCAATTAAGTTTGCATTTTCCTTTTTTAGCAAATTATATTTGACCTTTAGCATGCTAAATTGTTTTACCAGATCATTGAATGCATCAATCATATCACCATCTTCATCAGATTCACTATCACTTAAGGAAATGCTAACCTCATTCTCGTGTGCCATAAAGCAGAGGTTGGCAACTTCCTCATCTTCTGAGGAAGAGGTGTCACCTTCACTTTCATCCCAAGTAGCCTTCATGACATTCTTCTTGAATTTCTTGGGATATTTCTTTGCTTGTGGACAGTCTGCCTTCATATGACCAGGCTTTCCACACCCAAAGCATGTGATCTCCTTGTCTTTTTGGAACTTCTCACCCTTTGGAAATCTTTTTCCCTGCATCCTCTTCCGTTGCAAGAATTTACTGAATCTCCTAGTGATGAGAGCTATATCCTCATCATCTTCCTCTTCTTCATCCTCAGATACTTCATTTTTGCTAGAGGAGGCTTTCAGAGCAATGTCCTTTCTCTTTGTGACCTCTTTTTCTTTGAGGTCCTCCATTTCGTTTGCCCTCATTGTGATCTCATGTGTCATGAGAGATCCAATGAGCTCCTCAAGCTTTAGAGCTTTGGGATCCTTTGCTTCTTGTATGGCAGTCACTTTTGGCTGCCAACTTCTTGGAAGACATTTGAGGATCTTCCTGACCTGTTCTTCACTAGAGTAAGATTTACCAAGAGCTTTCAAACCATTAGTTATGTTAGTAAATCTAGTAAACATTGAAGAAACAGACTCATCCTTAGGCATAGAAAATAGTTCATACTCGTGTATGAGCATATTCAGTTTGCTCTCTTTCACCTGATTTGTGCCCTCGTGTGTGATCTCTAATAAGTGCCAAATTTCTTGAGCACTCTCACACCCTTGTACTCTATTAAATTCGTCTCTATTTAGAGCACAGTACAAGGTGTTTATTGCCTTGGCATTTAGGCTCAGGTTCTTTTTGTCAGTATCATTTAGTTTGTGTGAAGCTTTGGGGATCCTAACACCATTATCTGTTTTAGTAGCAATGTATGGACCATTTTCTATGTTATTCCATATGTCATAGTCCATAGCCTGAACATAGATTCTCATCCTAGATTTCCAGTAAACATAATCATTACCATCGAAGAATGGAGGTCTAGTGGTAAATTGACCTTCCATTTGTGTAGAGTGTGTGTTGAATGCCATTTCAAATATCACAATACTTTCTAGATAAACAACTTAGACAATATTCAACTTCGCTCTGATACTAATTGTAGGATCGAGTTTGTCTAAGAGGGGGGTGGAATAGACCTTCGGCAGATGCAGCTTGAAAGCCATCGGCAGATGCAGCTTGAAAGCCATCGGCAGATGCAACTTGAAAGCCATCGGCAGATGCAACTTGAAAGCCATCGGCAGATGCAACTTGAAAGCCATCGGCAGATGCAGCTGAAAGCCATCGGCAGATGCAACTTGAAAGCCATCGGCAGATGCAACTTGAAAGCCATCGGCAGATGCAACTTGAAAGCCATCGGCAGATGCAGCTGAAAGCCATCGGCAGATGCAGCTGAAAGCCATCGGCAGATGCAACTTGAAAGCCATCGGCAGATGCAACTTGAAAGCCATCGGCAGATGCAGCTTGAAAGCCATCGGCAGATGCAACTTGAAAGCCATCGGCAGATGCAGCTTGAAAGCCATCGGCAGATGCAACTTGAAAGCCATCGGCAGATGCAACTTGAAAGCCATCGGCAGATGCAGCTGAAAGCCATCGGCAGATGCAACTTGAAAGCCATCGGCAGATGCAGCTGAAAGCCATCGGCAGATGCAGCTTGAAAGCCATCGGCAGATGCAACTTGAAAGCCATCGGCAGATGCAGCTGAAAGCCATCGGCAGATGCAGCTTGAAAGCCATCGGCAGATGCAGCTGAAAGCCATCGGCAGATGCAGCTGAAAGCCATCGGCAGATGCAACTTGAAAGCCATCGGCAGATGCAGCTTGAAAGCCATCGGCAGATGCAGCTGAAAGCCATCGGCAGATGCAGCTTGAAAGGCCATCGGCAGATGCAACTTGAAAGCCATCGGCAGATGCAACTTGAAAGCCATCGGCAGATGCAGCTGAAAGCCATCGGCAGATGCACGCCTTGTACTCTATCGGCAGATGCAGCTTGAAAGCCATCGGCAGATGCAACTTGAAAGCCATCGGCAGATGCAACTTGAAAGCCATCGGCAGATGCAACTTGAAAGCCATCGGCAGATGCAACTTGAAAGCCATCGGCAGATGCAGCTTGAAAGCCATCGGCAGATGCAACTTGAAAGCCATCGGCAGATGCAACTTGAAAGCCATCGGCAGATGCAGCTGAAAGCCATCGGCAGATGCAGCTGAAAGCCATCGGCAGATGCAACTTGAAAGCCATCGGCAGATGCAGCTGAAAGCCATCGGCAGATGCAGCTTGAAAGCCATCGGCAGATGCAGCTGAAAGCCATCGGCAGATGCAGCTTGAAAGCCATCGGCAGATGCAACTTGAAAGCCATCGGCAGATGCAGCTTGAAAGCCATCGGCAGATGCAGCTGAAAGCCATCGGCAGATGCAGCTTGAAAGCCATCGGCAGATGCAGCTTGAAAGCCATCGGCAGATGCAGCTTGAAAGCCATCGGCAGGTGCATCTTGAAACGCCATCGGCAGATGCAGCTTGAAAGGCCATCGGCAGATGCAACTTGAAAGCCATCGGCAGATGCAGCTTGAAAGGCCATCGGCAGATGCAGCTTGAAAGCCATCGGCCGATGCAGCTTGAAAGCCATCGGCAGATGCAGCTTGAAAGCCATCGGCAGATGCAGCTTGAAAGCCATCGGCAGATGCAACTTGAAAGCCATCGGCAGATGCACGCCTTGTACTCTATCGGCAGATGCACGCCTTGTACACTTAACCAATATTATTAGAACACTAAAATACCTTTTTCAAGGGTATTTCCAAAGGATTAAAATCAAATGCATAATTCAATATTCTCATTTTTTTTTAAACATAATCAACATAATCAAATTACTTACTTACCATTCAAAAACATCATCAAAAACATATTTAGACTTAAATCCTATTTAAGTCAACAACATGCCCATACAACTTTTCAAAGGGAGACAAACCGAAATTAGTAAATGTTGGAATTCTATTAATCACATGAACAATGGTAAGAATCGCTTCGTCCCAAAACTCACTAAGAACATCAACTGACAACAAGAACGAGCGGGCTGTTTCAACAAGATGTCGTTGTTTCTTTTCAGCAACACCATTTTGTTGAGGAGTGTCAGTACATGAGGTTTGATGTATAGTCCCATCAGAAGTAAGTAAATGAGAAAAATCGTTAGAAGTGTATTCACCTCCCAAATCACAACGACACTTGATGACGGCTCAGTGTTGCATTTTTACAAGAGCCCTAAAGTTGGTGAAAATGGTAAGATAATCAAACATACGTTTCATAAGGTAAACCTAAGTATAACGAGTGCAATCATCGACAAACAAAACATAATATCTTGAACTCCCTTTTGTTGGAATAGGAGAGGGTTCCCAAACATCAGAATGGACAAGATTAAATAGAGCAAAAGAAGAAGAAAGACTCTTAGAAAATGATAAGGCTTAAAATTTGGCCAGTTTACAACCATGACAATCAGAAATGTCATGATTGTCCAAATGTTCTAATGCTTCTATTAACACCAAAAACAGCAAACGAGACGCTGAAACATGACCTAAACGAGAATGTTATAAATAAAAATCAGAAGACGAACGACTCAAACAAAAAGAAGACAAATGTAACACCCAAAAATTTAGCGTACACTTTAATTTTTAGCACTCAACGAATTATATTATTTGAATGGATTTGGAGAGTTATACATTATAAAGCATTCATGATGAGAAATGGAGAAGGAGGACGTGAAAGAGGATGAGGAATTCACGTTGAAAAGAAAAGAGGAAAGAAAAAAGTGGAAGAAGAGGAAAAAGTCTGGAGGGTTGAAAAGTCAAAATGAAAAAGGAAAAGTGAGGGTGAAACCAACTCACCTTGTTTTACCCTCTCACACGTTGACACACAATAGGGTGAGGTGGTTAACACTTATCTTTTAAGTGTTGAATTAAGTGAAAGAAAAGAAAACATCATCTGAAGCTCACCTAAAAACCCACGCCATTCTCCTCTTCTTCTCTCAAGTTTCTCTCAAGTTTCTTCTTCAAGAACTCAAGGTAAGTTAGATTTCAAGCTATGTTTATACAAGATGTTAGTTATAGGTTGATAAAGTTGGAGTTGTATGGTTTTAAAGGATGAGGAAAGTTGTAGGTTGTCGTATTTGAAAGGGGGCTGTGAACATGATGCATATAAATGGCTAGGTTTTCTCCTTTTCTTGGTTTGCTGATGATTTGTTGGATGATTATGTTTATTGAAAATGAATGGATGAAAGATAGTAAGAATGGTTGAGGATGACGTTTTGGTGAACATATTTGGTTTCATATGTTTTAGGTTTACGAGTCAACACGAAGGTTGAGTAAAGTGCCGAAACCAAGCTCAGGACTCGAGATAAGTGCATGTTTGCATGGGTTTTGGCCTATTGGCCTACACCACAAAGGTTAGGACGTTCATGGCTAGAATGTGGAATTTGGAGATTTTAGTTTGAGAGTTTTGGGTTGGGTAGAAGTTTTTGGTTATGAGTTTTTTTATAATAGTTTATTGTTTATTGATGGATTTGTTTATCAGTTTATTTTATATTACGCTTACACCATTCGAGGATATGTATGTGACATGTATTCATGCATCATGGTTTTCCAAAGCATAGAAAACGGTTTTATGCATACGTTTTCATGTAAACAAGAGCAAAAGAATACAGTACAATAAAATACGTAATAGTTATTGTGGGTAGCGAACTGAGTTTGGTAGTTCTGCCAGAGGAACCGATTTCGTCAGAGGGAATGTTAGATATATCATTCCACTTCCCCTAGAGTGAGATGGTCGTTCCGCCAGAGGGACAATCAGTTAGGTCATCTCTCCTCTAGAATCAATATCCCAATAACTCATGTCATGCAAGAAAATAAAGAATTGATCCAGTTGCATGTTTTATGAACAACATAGCATATTCATGAGCATGCATGCATTCTTCTTTACTGACATCACTTGCTGAGCATTAGGCTCACTAATTTACTTTGTGGTGTAGGTGATATTATCACAGGTGAGGACGTTGATCCTCAGGTGGATTGATAGTGCAGCTGACGGAGATTGTCCATGGCGTGAGCTTGTAGCTGTTGGGGCGATTTTGACCTGTGGGCAAGTTTGTAGGTATTTTGGTAGATGTGTGTAGAAGACGGTTTTAAACTTTTGGAAAACACAGATTTGTTAAATTTTCAAGGTTTATTTTAAACTTAGCTTTGAAAATGGGTTTTACTGAGTTTAAAGACTTCCGCTACGTTTTATGATAATAGAAATCGTTTTGATGTATAAATATATTTTGGAACCATCTGGGATAAATCTAGTTTGAAAATGCAGGTTTTGGGTTTTATGATTTTAAACGTTACGCTGTCCAATTTCCTGCAAAATGGTGAAGTTTCAGTTAAGGTTAATAGTAGTAGTAAGAAAAAGTGTCGACCTGTGTATGTGGGTGTTGACCCTCGAGCAAAAGTGTTGACCTGTGTATGTGGGTGTCGATCCTCGAGTGTGTTAAACTGAGCAAGGTGTCAACCGGTTAGTGGAAAATCGGTTAAGGTGTCAACCCCAAGGATCGACCGATGAAAACAGAGGCTAATGAAGTGTCAACCGGTGCATCCAGGTGTCGACCGGTAGTGTAAAATCGATGAAGGTGTCGACCATGAGGATCTACCGACGCAAATAGAGACGGATGAAGTGTCAACTAATGAGCACAAGTGTCGACCGGTTTGTGTAGAACCGACAAAAGTGTCGACCGGACTTTAGATTTTGTTTAGTTTTATTTTCTAACGACGAGTCTTCTACGCAAGAATAGTTTTCCGTTGCAAAGGTTTAAATGTTTTTAAACAGTGACATTTTAAGTCGATGGATAAAATTTTAAATATGTCACGAATTTTCTAGTATGAGTATGTAATAGGAGTAGTGAACTGAGTTCAGACAACTCGGAGCGTTACAATAAATTCACACCAGAAGCTACAACATCTGATACTTTAAGTTGATCTAAAACATAGAGTCTCCCCCCCCCCTACGGCCTGTCCCAATCGCCTTCAAAAGCGCAGATCCTGTACGAAACAAGTGGATGAAGAAAATGAGACTAAGTATCCAAACTCACATAATTGACTAACAGAAATAAGACTGAAAGTAAGATTAAGAATATAATAAACATCAGAAAGAGACACAAGAGATATAACAATAGAACCAACACCTACTAATGGTATAAAAGTGTCATCAGCAGTCATAATTGATACAGAAGAATTGGGGGATAAAAAAACAAAAGAAGATAAATTAGGAGACATATGATGAGAGACACCTGAATCCAAGATCCATAACGAAGAGGATATACCTGAGGAACCAGACGAGGACAAATCTTTATGAGAGAGAGCCGACATGGCAGGAGGTTGTGAGGCAAGGAACAACTGCTTAAACATGGATGAATCTAATAATTCCCAAATAATTTTCAAATCAACAGAATTCACAAATAGTCCAACCGAATCCAACAATAATCTCAAAATAATCCTTAAATCAACAGAATCCACAAATAGTCCAACCAAAATAACTGAATCCAACAATAATTCCCAAATAACAAAATCAACAGAATTCCACCAAAACAACCGAATCCAATTAAAGAAACGCAAACCCATAATAACGAATCAAAATGAGAAAATCGAAAATACCATATGCAAGAACAAATAGCCAAATCCAATCAAACATAGGCCACGGTACTGTTCACGAAATAACACAAATACCCGAATCAAATCAAACAAAGGGCACTGTTAATCACAATTTACGCACTGTTCATCACTGTTCACGATCTGTTCATCTCTGTTTACGAATTCACGCACTGTTCACGAACTCCGCACACACTGTTCACGAAGCACTGAAACCCTAATTATGTTTCATCACTGTTCATGCATTGTTCACGTACTATTCACGAATTCACGAACTCCACGCGCACTGTTCATGTAGCATTGTTCATCGAAACCTTAATTTGCAAAAGTCCTAAATCACCGTGCTTTGATACCATGAAAAAATATAGAGAAAATATGAATTGCTCATTAACACTTAAAATACAAAAGATATACATAAATAAATTTATATAGGTAGGGTACACAAAAATAATAATAAAAAACTAAAATACCCTCGAAAGATTAATTATAATAATAATATATGCTAAGAATTCTTACATTTAAACTGCAAGTCCTCTTAAATACATGCCTTTCCAAGTATTATAAGCAGCGAAAATATTATTGTGTATATATATATATATATCATATTCAGCTGGTCTAGCGCATGATCAAACTAGTGATTATCGAAGCCTCTGCACTATCAGCATCCATGGTGGAGAGAAGGTGGGCCAGTTTCTCGCTTATGTCATCCACCTCCCTCTGTAAGCTTCTGATGTAGTTGGACGTCTCTTGTAGAAACTTCGAAGCTGAGAACTGCACAGCGAATTGAAATAAATGGTTTTAGAGAGAGAGAGAGAGAGAGAGAGAGAGAGAGAGAGAGAGAGAGAGAGTTACCTTTCTAGATTGGCTTTGGTAGATCTCAGGGACAAGTTGGCGAAGCTTCGACACAAGGCTAAGGATTTGATAGTCAGATATAATCCTGGAAGAGCGTGGCTGCCGAGATCTTCTGCACGCCATTGTTACACAGCTTTGGAAGCTTTCTCTCTCTAGAATAGACAGCAACCTTTAGAAAAACAGGGATCAAACTCTGGGAAGGAGAAGGGAAATATATATAGGGTTGAGAGAGGAGAGGAGAGGAGAGGGGAGGGGACGTATGGCTTGGGAAGATGCAAAGGCTTGTTATGAATGGAAAAGACAAGAGAAGAGGAGAGAGATTTGAGGACCACAAGCACGAAATGAGCAGAGCAGAATAGGGAGAGAAGGTGATGAAACAATAACATAGACAGTGATGTTGGATATGAAGAAGACAATTGAATTGAAGAACCAAGTTTCACGCTTAGACTCTTTGTACTCTAGAGAGAGAGAGAGAGAGAGAGAGAGAGAGAGAGAGAGCTGGGGAGTGTTATATTAAGGGCGATTAATGGAAGAAATGTGTTCATTTTTTAGATAACAAAGTGGGTCCATCTTGTACGTACAACTGTGACAAAACCATGTGATCATTTTCATCACAATGATAGGGATCTTTCCCTTCCCATTTTATATACTTTCCGGCGGGGATGTACGTTGTTAGGTTCGGTCTGATTTTGAGATCAAATAGAGTCGGGCTGTGATTTAACGGTTCATAGATTTTGAAACTCGAACCGTGGATAACGGAGACCAAATTAATTATTCTTTTCCAAAACAAAAATAAAAACTATTAGTACTAAAATTTATGAACTTAAAAGGTTGAGTTTGAATAAGTTTTGTTGGATTTGAACGGAATCATAAATTACTTTCGAATTTGGATTGAGTTCTAGATTTAATGGATTTTGTGATCTATGATTCAGTTTGTTTTTAAGTATTTTTACATTCAAAATTGTGAACCAAACTGGGAAAGATTTTTTTCGTGTGCATGATGAATTTGCATGTTGTTTGCAGGACAAGGTAATATAATTTATAATTAAAAATCAATAATAATTTTAAAATTTAAATTCAGATTGCAGGCGGGTGATGAAAAAAAAACAGGCAAGTCTATTCATTTGAATTTCTATATATAAAACATCGATATATATTTTATCATATTATCTTTAACTACAAAGTAAATAGAACCCTAAATCCAAAATATATTAACTGTCAATTCTTTTGTCATAAACTTGTAATCTTTTTATGGGTCAATAAAAAATAATTAGAAAAGAGTTTACTTTATTATTCTAACGTATACTTATACCTTAGAATAATAAAGTAAACTCTTTTTTAATTATACAATAGAAAGTAAAATAAAAGAGTTAATGTAACATTATTATACATGCACATTAGTAGAATATGCAAGTAACATAATTTGTACAACCAATGTTGTGTTGCTAGACCCTAAAATTGAAATTTCTGGCAATCGATATTTCTTTTTAAATGAGTGAAAACCATATCATTTTTATGATATTTTTGTTAAAAAAAACTTGGGAAAAAATTAAAAAAACCTTAAACTATAAGATTATTGACAAAACAAACTTTAAATTATATTTTGACCTCAGGCGACCTCGTCAACACCTACGTGGAACTATGATTGCTCGTTCCAGAGCGTTAGTTGAACCCAATTTCAAGTGCAGTTGCTTGCATATTAACTGAGGGCGCCAGCGTGAATGCCTGCGTGAGAACGAGATTGCTCGTTCCTGAGCGTCACTTGAACACCATTTCAAGTGCGGTCACTTTCATTTTAACCTCAAGCAACCACAAATCGAGTTTATAAAAGTGAGGTCGCCCTCAGACACATCCGAGCACGACCTCTCGACCTCTGGTGATTACATGTCTACGACGTGCGATCGATGGGCCGTAACTAAACCCTTCAATCTGATTTTTGATCTCAGATTCATAGTCCAATTACATTTTGCCAATCTCCCCCTTCATCTCTTTCTGGATTTTGCTGATTTTTTCATTGGGATGGAAAAATGACATTAAAATTAAGTTTGTTTTCCTAAAAAGATGAACCATATTGTAAAATGATTAACCAACTTATCTAATCAAATACTATAAAAGGACCCATGTTGGGTAATCATGGTTAGGGGTGAGCAAAAATCGGTCCGGTCCGGTTTTGATGAAGATTGGAACCAAAATAATAAAATTCGGTTTTTAATTTTTAAGACCAGGACTGTTTTTATTTTTTTAAGGACCGGACCAGAACCAGAACCGAATTTCGGTTCCGGTTCTAATCCAGTTCCGGTTTTTTCACTTTTTTTTTTAAATTAAAAAAATTCTCTCTATTTTGTATTCTATAAGTAGACAAGAGTGTTTTATATTTTTCTAAACTAGTGGTCACAAAAAGTATATTAAAATAGCTCTTGGAAAGCCACAAGCAACCATATCAGAAGAAGCAGTGGATTAAGTAAAAATACTGATTCCTCCATAGAAGTGGCCCGTGAGGTCACCCCTAAGAGGGGAATGGTTCTTCCATTTGCTCTTCTTGCTATGTCCTTTGATGCTGTAAATTATTTTGTGGATATGCCCCCAGTAAGAAGAACCTGAATTCGTAGAGCTGTTTTGTTCTTGCAATTTCATATCTCAAAATTCTAACTACATGGTGTTTCATTATAAAACAGGGAATGAAGGAGCAAGGCGTCACTGAGGATAGGCTTCAACTTCTACAACCAGTTTTTACTAAGTGCACAGCCTCACAATTGTTCTACAACCCTGTAAAAATGAAAAAAATATCACATGTACACGTAGTCACTGCAAGATGCAAAAAAATATTATACTAATAAAAATATAATTAAATAGAAAATGAAGTAAAAACAATCAAACATACAACAATGTTCTCTCTATTCGCTAATTTTAATTAGTTCGCCATCTTCACCTCGTAATATAAAATCTGCAAAATAATATAAGTCTCAAAATAAGTATATAATTAGTAATTACTAAAGAATAAGAGTAAAATTTAAAACATACATTTTTCAAACTCATCCATCACATCATTAAAGTTTTCTAAATTATGGCTCTCCTCACGAATCCAGCTTTGAGTGCAAATAAGCGCCTCGACAGTCTTTAGTGATAAAGAACTACGAAAAGAATCAAGTACACGTCCATCACAACTGAAAGCTGACTCCGAAGGAACTGTAGAAATAGGAATAACCAATACATCTTTTGCAATTTTACTTAATATTGGATATTTCAATGAATTCAATTTCCACCATGTCAAAATATCTTGATTTTCTGAAAACGTTTCCAATTCCTCATATAAGTATTGATCAACTTCCGTCCTATTGCTTGCAGCACCTCGCTGACTATTACGATTACAAAATTTCTCAAATAGCTTATCGTAAGCAGAACCAGTTATTTGTTCTGTGGATGAAGATGTCGCAACACTAGTTCTATCATAATCCTGCGATATTTTAAACCCCAAATCCATTTTGTATTGAAGATATAATCTGTTAATCACGGTTCGTACTTTACTCATCAAATCTGTAGCTTTATCATTGTCAACCAACATTGTGAGACAATGTTCGAAAAACTCTATCTTACATCTTGGATCTAAAACAACTGCAACATACATCAAGAAATTAATATTATCATAATTTTCCCAATACTTGTCAAATTTTCCTTGCATTCCAATAGCCATTTTTCTCAATGATGGATCGTCACACTCAGCATACTCCATGATAACCAATTTCAAATTGCAAAGTTCGCTAAAATATTTATTTGATGTCACTTGTAAAGAGGCTGAAACAGTCACAGTCGTATCATAAAAAACTTTTAAAAATTTAATAAGTTTTCTAATATTCGCTCAATCTGTTGTAGTGGGAGATGTATCCCCACTCAACCCACCACTGAAATTACTATCGGTTTCCATTAACTTGTCAAAAGCTTTTTTAAATTTTTCAGCACTTGCTAACATCAAATATGTAGAATTCTATCTTGTAGACACATCAAGAGAAACACTACTTTTGCATGCGATTTTAACATTATCAGCACAATTCTTAAAATTTTGTAACCTTGCAGGTGATGATCGGACATATTTAACAGCTCTACGCACTCTATCAATAGCCTCTTGATGATCTTTCAATCCATCACATACAATTAAGTTCAATATGTGTGCAAAATATCGCATATGCATGTATTGTCCATTCAAAACTAAACCATTCCAATTTCGAACACTTTTGATCAAATATGAAATTGCAATATCATTTGAAGAAGCATTGTCAACTGTGACAGTCAAAACATTTTTTATTCCCCATTCAAACAAACATCTTTCCAATTCCCTACCAATTGTATCACCTTTATGATCCAAAATCAAACAAAAATTTAAAATCTTCTTATGAATGGTCCAATCACTATCAATGTAATGACCAGTTAAAACCATATAATTTATATTCTGAATAGAAGTCCATGTATCTGTAGTCAAACATACTCGTTGTGATGTTCTTCTAAAGTACTCTTTCAATTTCATCTTTTCTTTTTCATAAAGACTCAAAATATCAAGAGCAACTGTAAATCTAGACGGAAGCAAAAACTTCGGTTGCAGATGTTGAGAATATGCTCTAAAGCTCTGTCTTTCAACAAACTTAAAAGACAATTCTTCGTTAATTATCATCTTCGCAAGTAGTTCTCGACAAGTAGCAATACTAAAACATGTAATTTGTTGTCCCTTATTATTCGTATTCTGAAAGCTCAAAGTCTTTTGCTCACATCTATATTTGCCAACAATTTTGCACAAATAAGGATGTGTTTTTTCAAACTTGATGTCCCATTTCTCAGTGTATCACATGCATATGTTTTTCCACAATGATTACATTTTGCTCTAGAATTAGTTTCATCAATAGCAAAATAATTCCAAACATCTGATTTGTTTTTCCTTTCTCTTCGAACATTAACACTAGAACTCCCTACATTTTGATTATCATTAGTGCTTTCTGTTTTCATCTGTTGCGAAAAATCGTGATACGCAAGTGCACGTGTCGCAAAAGTAATAAAGTGTATATAAAAGTACGAGTGTCGATCCCACGAGGAATAATTATGTTAAATATTGAGTATCTAAATTTTAGTTTAATTTGAAATGAAATAATAATTTTTGTGATTTAGATTTTAAAACTAAAATAATAATTCAAATAAAATTAAGCAGCAATTTAAATAAAAGATTTAAAAATAAAGAAGTAAGATTATATGATGAGAAAATCTAGGGTTCCGATTTCACTTAACTAATCCTATTTATCAGACCTAATTCAAATAGTTAAATCCTATTTCTATGTGTTGATGGCAATTTCACGAAAATATTTATCAATCTCTCTCGAGCAAAGATAAACTTATTCAACTAACGAATTATCACCTCTCGGTCTCTAATCCTGAGAATTAATTGAATACATTAGAAACAAGAAATTATATTACCACTCAAACGTCCTAACTATCTCTAGCCTAGGATCCTTTTTAAGGCAAAATATTCAGTGCACGGTTAAATTCTCCGCTCTCGCATCCCGAATCAACCCTAAAGTTCTTAGTTTTGGTGATCAAGCAAACCTAAGCATTACGTCCAGAATAGATTACTCAACACAGAACAGGAACAGGAAATTAAATACTTGAATTAAGAAAAATAAATAATCATAACTAGGCTACATCGAAACCCTAGAACAAACGTTTAATTCATGCTAGAATAAAAATAAACAACAATAATAGTGAAGAATTGCATAACGAAAATAATAAGAGAAAAGTAATGAAAAATATCCTGATCGCTCCTCTGCCGAAAATCGCCTCGATACTCTCTGTCGCCTCCAGGATTTTAATCTGAATCTCCTCAATTGGGGCTGCTCTCTCTTTTTTATCTTATTCTTTAGGTCAAAAAGTCTCTCTCCTAAGATTGACGGTTGAGATTAGCTGCTGCCTTCAAGTGAACGGTTTAGATTAAAAAATATAATCTTTCCATATTAACATTTTTATCAGCGATCGATCTCTGCCAAGTTACAGAGATCGATCGCGGCATCCCTTGCAAGTCTTGTGTAGCGATATGTGTACCGATCGATCTCTTCATGTCCTAGAGATCGATCGCGGCTGTGGTTTGCTCTTAAAATTGCACGCGATCAGTTGCCTTCATTCTCTTCTATGTATGGCGATCGATCTTTGGCAATTGCAGAGATCGATCGCTGCTTTCCTTATGGAGAGTGCTGGTCAATCTACAGCTACTCTGTTGGGAAGACAATACTTTGATAAAGGTAGCAAGAGCAACTGGTTAGGAACCCTAGTTCAAGTCGTGGGTTTCCCTCTTCTTCTTCCTCTGGTTCTACCCTTCTCTGCATTGGTTCAGTATTTAGTTTGTTTGGTTTTCTCTTTACGAAATATCAGTGCATATCTGCTGCCATGGCTGTAGCAGAGCTAGCCCTTTGTTCCTCGAAGTCCAGCCTGTACTCGTCATCCCAGACCTAGTTCCTATCAGACCGTATTTCTATTCATCGTCGCTGCTCTCTCAAAATCGCAGAATACTCTACTCTGTAAATCGCCAGATCGTCGCCGGAATCATTCACTCGCTATTGCTCTGTGGAGTCCAGAATCTGAGCGCTCTCTACAAATCGCTCCTCGCTGTTCTCTCCAAGTCGCCGAACCAGAATCACCCAATCGGAGCTCGCCTGAATCTGCTGGTTCTGCTGCGTCCTCCTCCAGTCGCCAAGTCAGAATCGCCAAGGCTCTCGCTCTCAAATCGCAGACTTCGCTCGCCAGAATCCGAGCGCTATCCAAATCGCCGCCTTCAAATTTTGCAGAATCTCCAAGCACTGCTCTCTTCCATGTACGGTGATCTGAACGGCGATCGGTCTCTGAATTTATGATGGAGATCGATCGCTGCTTGTTTTGGTGTTATGCTCTCCGTATGTATGCGGCGATCAATCTCTGTCTTGCATTAGAGATCGATCGCTGCTGGTGATTTCTCTTCGTTGTGCCGATTGTTTTCCGAATGATTGTGTATGTCGATCGCCACTTGTGATTTCTTCTTCTTCTTTGTCTTCAATTCCTATTCTTTTTATAATTTACTGCACACTTACACACTTTTGGTTAAATTCTTCCAATCACTTGAGAAAAACTATTCATTTCAAGTATTCATTTCAAGTATTAAAGAATATAAATAAGTGTGTAAAATACACACTTATCATCATCCTATAAAATACAAATCACAACAATTCGTAATCAATAAGCCAAATCCAACAATCTAACAATCTAAAAATTCTAAAATTAGAACAGCATATTAACATCAATAAATAACTAATTAACATCAAACACACACATCAACAATGCACATCGACAGTGTGCAAAAACAAAAAAAATACATTGCACACAAAAATCAGCTAATGCACACTGGCAGTGTGCAAAAACCTAAACAATATACTGCACTCAAAAATCAACTAATGCACACTGCACACAACATCAACTACGATAGTTTTAAGAAAGTAGAGCAAGAAAAAACCTTCTTGAAAGGCCGAAGTACTCAATTCCCCCTCTGAATCCAATCTGTATTTTGATGTTATCTTCAATTACCTGTGAATGAGGATCGTAAATCAGAGAAGTGAAGTTGGGTGAATCTTCTTAGAAGAAGCTTAGAAGTCGGTGACTAGCTATAAAAATTGCTCTGATAGTATAAAACGAATAATGCTGCTTACCTTCGTCGAAGTCGGAGTGTGAACTGAAGGAGCGAACCAAAATTGCTCTGTGGTTTGACGTCGGGCGACTGCGAGTGTAACGACCCTAATACTGTATCCGTATTTTCCGTACCATATTTTTTTTAACCTAATATCTTTAATTAAACACTGGGCGGAACCTAAACCGAAATCGAAAACCAAAATCGAAATCGGAATTAAAATCTAAGTTTAAAAACCATTTAAAACAACTTAAAACAATTAAATAAACCATTATTTAAAACTAATTTTGATTAAAATAAAAGGGGAGGGCAGAATTGACATTCTGCCCGATGAAGCTTCTGTTTTCTCTTCTGTTTTCTCTTCTGTTTTCTCTTCTGTTTTCTCTTCTGTTTTCTCTTCTGTTTTCTCTTCTGTTTTCTCTTCTGTTTTCTCTTCTGTTTTCTCTTCTGTTTTCTCTTCTGTTTTCTCTTCTGTTTTCTCTTCTGTTTTCTCTTCTGTTTTCTCTTCTGTTTTCTCTTCTGTTTTCTCTTCTGTTTTCTCTTCTGTTTTCTCTTCTGTTTTCTCTTCTGTTTTCTCTTCTGTTTTCTCTTCTGTTTTCTCTTCTGTTTTCTCTTCTGTTTTCTCTTCTGTTTTCTCTTCTGTTTTCTCTTCTGTTTTCTCTTCTGTTTTCTCTTCTGTTTTCTCTTCTGTTTTCTCTTCTGTTTTCTCTTCTGTTTTCTCTTCTGTTTTCTCTTCTGTTTTCTCTTCTGTTTTCTCTTCTGTTTTCTCTTCTGTTTTCTCTTCTGTTTTCTCTTCTGTTTTCTCTTCTGTTTTCTCTTCTGTTTTCTCTTCTGTTAACTGAAGGAGCGAACCAAAATTGCTCTGTGGTTTGACGTCGGGCGACTGCGAGTGTAACGACCCTAATACTGTACCCGTATTTTCCGTACCATATTTTTTTTAACCTAATATCTTTAATTAAACACTGGGCGGAACCTAAACCGAAATCGAAACCAAAATCGAAATCGGAATTAAAATCTAAGTTTAAAACCATTTAAAACAACTTAAAACAAATTAAATAAAACCATTATTTAAAACTAATTTTGATTAAAATAAAAGGGGAGGGCAGAATTGACATTCTGCCCGAGGAAAGGAGGCCGCGTCCAGTCGCTGCAGCATCCAGCAACGATCGATCTCTGCAGCAATGCAGAGATCGCTCGCTACATATGCTAGCAAGCAGCGATCGATCTCTGCATTGCTGCAGAGATCGATCGCTGCACTCTATGCAGCGATCACCACGCGATCCCTTCTGTTTTCTCTTCTGTTTTCTCTTCTGTTTTCACAAGTGCTCTCTGGATTCCAGAGAGTAAACCAACACAATTCAACCTACTCCTAACAAAGTATCAGTTTATAACGTATTTTAAACTCAATCAACCCACAGCGGACTTTGCGAAATCCAACTGCATGGATAGCTCTAAAAATCGAGATTATCCGTACCTACAACATTTCCAAAACATTTCTATAACGTTTAAATACTGTTTTATAAACAATTTACCCAAAACATTCAAATGTAAACCTATCATCTACCAGAACCAAACATCCTCTAACGTCTACACAATTATCCAGCCAAAACATCCCAAAATCTATACATACTATCCCCACGGGTCAGGTGAGCCTCGACTGCGCCAGCACAACTCCGCAGCCATCCTCCGTCAACTGAATCATGCCTCAGGTGGAGGGACATCGTCCTCACCCGGTATCTCCCAGTAAGCTCTACGTAAATGCAATGCATGCTGTGCGTATGAGTTCGATAAATCATACTTTATTTTATCTTACTATGCAATGCTCAATAGGTGTCACCGAGATCCTATCCCTCTAACCGGAGAGAGCTCATCCAGCGGGCGGACTACTCTTTCCAGCTAGAGGCGGGGGGTGCACGCTTACAACACGTACAGCCGTGCCTGAGCCCCACCTCGCGTGACCAATACGCCTTTCGACCAATAAGCCTTTTGGCCAATGCTATGCTCAATACGCCTTTTGGCCAATAAGCCTTTCGGCCAATGCTATGCTCAATACGCCTTTCGGCAAATGCAATGCTTTACGTTATCTTTAAAACTCTGTGCGGAAATTCGTTTTCATGCTTTTCTTTAAAACAAGTGATGCGTGAACAGTTCAATATCTTACAGTAAACAAGCAATAATATGTACCATCAAGATTGTAAAGCGTAAACTATAAACTCCTAAAACTTAGCTACCCAAACCAAGTAAACATTAAATAAACGCATCTCCAAAACTCCTCGAGACGACATTCGACGTACGGTGTAGGCCAATCGGCCAGAGAAGAATCACGAGAACTTACCTCGTGTCCAAAGCAGCTCAAGCTCCGTCCACGAGCGTTGTTTGTCTGAAGCAAAACACAATTTCGACGTTAAAACTAATTTAAGCTATTGATGGTCCAAATTTACAAAATCTTAATTAAGGAGACTTTCTAAAGTTCTAATCCCCTTCACTGGGCTATTTATTCGAGCAACTCACGTTCGGCACCTCGAATTCCAATTTACGAGTTATTCCTAAAATCTCGAAAATTCCTAATTTTAACATTTTCACGAATTGATTTAACTTCGTCCAATAACGTCGAATACGTGCAATATATACTTAATCACGGCTAACCTATTAATTACGAACCCTAATTCGCGTTTTTAACGAAAAACTATCAAAACCCTAATTGCCTAAAACGGCGTAAATATCGAAATAAAAGCTCTAAGATTGTAGGCTCATACCTAGAACGTCGATTAGAGGAGAAAACGTGAAGGAAACAGAACGAACGGAGGTCGGATCGGAAGGTTCTTGTCGCGGGCAGGGAGGGTTTCGCGAAGTAGAAGCTCTCTGGAAAACTCAGAATTGAAATCGCAGAAGTGTTCTGCGATTGAAGAAAAGTTGATTTTTATAAAAAAAATATTAACTTGACGAATTACCTTTTTACCCTCCTTTAGTTTTTATTTTAGTTTCGTCCTACGGTTCAGTAATCGTCCAACTATTCGGGTTCACCAAATCTCCTTATTTCACCAGTAACTCCAACTTATTATTTGGGTTCCATTGAAACCGTCCGTTCGCAATTCGGACCTCGTTTACTATTTTTATTAAAACATCCTTTGTATTATGAAAAATGTAATTACTCGGAATATAGCGTTTAATCTCCGAAACTTCCCATAATTTCTTTAAAATTCTTATTAATCGTTAGGATCATGATGACGCTTTTTTTTTCGTAAAACGGACCTGATTTGACATAAATATAAAAATGTCATCCGATAATATAATAATAATAATATAATATACAAGTCCGTACAACCGGGTATTACATTCCACCCTCCTTATTCAGAATTTTGTCCACAAAATTAAATCATACAAACAAATCAGGATATCTAGTCATCATATCCTGCTGTCGTTCCCACGTCGCTTCTTCCACCTCGTGATTCCGCCATAGAACTTTAACTAGCGGAATTTCTTTGTTGCGCAAAATCTTGATGGAAGTCTCCAAAATACGTACCGGCCTCACCTCATAGCTCAAGGTAGGCTGTACCTCGATCTCTGTAGCCTCCACGATATGCGACGGGTTGCGCAAGCACTTCCAAAGCATAGATACATGAAACACGTCGTGGATACCCTCCATAGAAGCTGGAAGCTGCAGTCTATACGCCAACTTCCCGATCCTCTTCAGAATAGGAAAGGGCCCCACATAACGAGGATTCAACTTACCCCTCCTTCCAAATCTCGCTACGCCTTTGAACGGAGAAACTTTCAAATAGACCTCATCGCCTTCCTCGAACTCCAGCTCTCTCCGTCTGGTGTCAGCATAGCTCTTCTGCCTGCTCTGTGCTACCTCTATGCGCTGTCGAATGATGGCAATCTTCTCTGCCGTCTGCTGTAGAATCTCAGGACCAATGATGCTGGCCTCGCCAACCTCGTCCCAATACAACAGAGATCTACACTTCCGACCATACAACGCCTCGTACGGAGCCATGCCAATAGTAGCCTGGAAGCTGTTAGTATAAGAGAACTCGATCAGTGGCAAATACCTACTCCACGATCCCTGAAACTCCAGCACACATGCTCTGAGCATATCCTCCAGAATCTGATTCGTCCTCTCTGTCTGTCCGTCAGTCTGAGGATGAAATGCGGTGCTGAAATTAAGTTGAGTCCCCATAGCCTTGTGCAGACTCTTCCAGAACTTTGACGTGAATCTCGGATCTCTGTCGGAGACAATAGAAACTGGCACGCCATGCAGTCTGACAATCTCCTGCACATAAAGCTCGGCGAGCTGATCCATAGACGATGCCATCCTCACAGATAAGAAGTGGGCCGACTTTGTCAATCGGTCCACAATAACCCAAATGCCGTCATGGCCTCTCGTCGTCCTCGGGAGCCCCACAATAAAGTCCATAGAGATCTGCTCCCACTTCCACTCCGGAATCGGCAGTGGCAATAACCTTTCGGCCGGTCTCTGGTGCTCTGCATTCACCTGTTGACATACTAAACAGGTCTCAACGTACTTGGCAACCTCCCTCTTCATGTTCGGCCACCAATAATGTCGCTTCAAATCCCGGTACATCTTGGTACTTCCCGGGTGTACAGAATATGCCGAAGAATGTGCCTCGGCCAATATCTCTTTCTTCAGATCCTTGTCGCTAGGCACGTACCACCTATGCCTGAACTTCAGAATACCGTCCTTTGATAAATGAAAATCCGACGAGTCTCCCAATGTCATGCTCGATCGAAGCTCTTCACACTCCGAATCGCTCTGCTGAGCCTCACGTATACGATCAAGAATAGCCAGCCTGAGAGAAATGTTGGCGAGCATACTGGACAACTCTGCCACTATCTCCACATCGAATCTCTCAATCTCAGACCGCAGCGTAACTGACATCGCTGCAAGTGAAGGCTGACTCGCAGAAGACACTCTACTCAAGGCATCAGCAACCTTGTTCGCCTTCCCCGGATGGTACTTGATGTCAAAATCATAATCTTTGACGAACTCAAGCCATCGTCTCTGTCGCATGTTCAGCTCCTTCTGCGTAAATAAGTACTTCAGGCTCTTGTGGTCAGAAAATACCTCGCAGTGCTGTCCATATAAATAATGCCTCCATATCTTCAGTGCGAAGACCACAGCTGCTAACTCAAGGTCGTGCGTGGGGTAATTCTGCTCGTACGGGTTTAGCTGCCGAGAAGCATAAGAAATAACTCTCCCCTCCTGCATCAACACATAACCGAGTCCGACTCCAGATGCATCACAATAAATACTGAACCTGACACCTTCCGCAGGTAGCGCCAGTACTGGAGCGGTGGTCAATCTCTGCTTTAACTCCATAAAACTATCATCACAAGCAGACGACCATACAAATCTCTCGTTCTTCCGAGTCAAACGAGAAAGAGGAAGTGCGATCTTTGAGAATCCCTCTATAAACTTCCGATAATAACCGGCCAATCCGAGAAATCCACGCACCTCACGTACGTTCTTCGGCTGTGGCCAATCTCTGACCACCTGAATCTTGCTCGGATCCACAGAAACTCCGTCCTGTGATATAATATGGCCAAGGAAGCTCACTCTGTCAAGCCAGAACTCGTACTTCGAAAACTTTGGATACAGCTGATGCTGACATAGGGTCCTCAGAACAATCCTCAGATGCTCCTCGTGTTCTTCCTTCGTCTTAGAGTAGATCAATATGTCGTCGACGAAAACCACCACGAACTTTTCCAGATACTCCTTGAAGACACGGTTCATCAGATCCATAAACGCGGCAGGAGCATTAGTAAGTCCAAAAGACATGACAAGGAACTCATAATGCCCATACCTCGTTCGGAATGCCGTCTTCGGTATATCATTCATCCGGACCTTCAGCTGATTGTAACCCGAGCGTAGATCAATCCTGGAAAATACTCGGGCACCTTGTAGCTGGTCAAACAAATCATCGATACGAGGCAGTGGATACTTATTCTTCACTGTGAGCTTATTCAGCTCCCTGTAATCAATACACATCCTGAGGGTCCCGTCTTTCTTCTTGACAAACAGAACGGGCGCACCCCAAGGTGAAACACTAGGTCGAATAAACCCCTTCTCTAACAGCTCATCCAGCTGAGTCCTCAACTCTCTCAACTCAGCTGGTGCCAATCGATATGGGTTCTTAAACCTCGGTGCGGAGTTAGGATACACATCAATAGTGAACTCAATCTCCCGGTCCGGCGGTAATCCGGGAAGATCATCAAGGAAAATATCAGAGAACTCTCTGACAATAGGAATGTCGCTCGGCATCAATCCGCTGAGCAACTGATAATCAAAGACAGAGGCCAAATAAATAGAGCACGCACCTTTAAACTGCTCGTTGACCATCATGGAATAAGAGATAGGCGAGCTACTCAATCTGCTCATCGCCTGATAAGAAAACTCAGCTTTACCCGGAGGTCGAAAGGTGACAATCCCGGATCGACAGTCGATGGTGGCGAAGTGCTGCGACAGCCAATCCATCCCTAAAATAAGATCATAATGCTCGATGCCCATAACAATAAGGCGAGCATAGAGAGTACGGTACCCAATCGAGATAATGTTGCCCTGGACTACACGACCAGACTGCATACGCTCTCCTGAAGGTAGCATCACACTATACTCGCATTCTGCTAACTCAGGCGCAAGCCTCAATCTCGACACACACGCGGTGGAAACAAAAGAATGTGTAGCCCTCGTGTCTAATAAAGAAAATACAGGAACGCCAGTAAGCAATATAGTACCTGCTATCACGGCAGGCTGATCCTCATTATCAACATCACCAGGCTCGATAAAAGCGAAAATCCTGGGCATAACTCTCCTCTGATCACTGCCTGACTGATCTCGCCCCCTCCTCGGGCAGTCTTTAGCAAAATGGCCTGGCTCACCGCACCAATAACATACATTTGTGCCCATCCTGCACTGGCCAGAGTGTTCCTTCTGACATTTAGGACAAACAGGTACCTGAGAAGCAACCTGTACTTGCTTACCCTTACCCCGGTCATTACCTCCCTCAAGAGGTCTCTTCACACCCCTCTGCTGCTGCTGGGGCTGTGCTCTCGGCTGCCAACCTCGGTTCAGAGACTGAGGTCGAATCTCACGGAAGAAGCCCTTAGATGGCTCCCTCGGTCTGGTAGAACTCTGCTCAACGGCCTCAATATCAAGTGCCTTGGCCACAATTTCGTCATAGGATACATGTCGCACCCCAGATATCGTAAGGCGCATCCGGAACTCCTGGCTAAGTCCCTGTAAGAATCGGCGTACCTTATCCTCGTTAACGCTGACCTGACGTGGCGCGAATCGGGACAATGCCTCAAACTTCCTCACGTACTCGGCAATCGAACCAATCTGCCGTAACTGCATAAACTCAACCATCTTCGCCTCTGGCACGGTATGGCTGAAATACTTGTCGTAGAACAGCTCCCTGAATCTCTCCCAGCCCATAATAGTCACATCGGTGGTCGTCTTGATGGAGTCCCACCAAAACCGGGCGTCCAGAGCTAGGTGGTAGGTCACCAATGCAACCTTCTCTCCATCCTCTATGCTAGCATACGCCAGCATGTCCTCCATAGTGCGAACCCACTCCTCAGCTGAAGAGGGATTCGTAGACTGTCTGTTAAAGATAGGGGGCTGGAGCTTCTGAAATCTCTCCATCCCGCGGTTGCCCGATACCGCTGTCTCTCGAGCTCTAACGCCTTCACGGTCTATCATAGTACCCAACTGCTGAGACTGCCTCTCCATCTATTGAGCCTGTCTCTCCATATGCTGAGACTGCTGGGCAATAAAGTCCTTAAGTGTATCAACCGTATCGTCTCTGTCATCTCGATCGTTTCGTGGACGCACCATTGTTATAATAAAACTCCTATAAAAGGTTAAAACAAATACTCTAAGAAACTAGAAATCAAATAAATCTATAAACATACTTACAGTTGATGAAGAATGTCCGCGTAGTGGCTGTGCAGTCGAGCGGTCTACAGAACCGATTTTAAAACCCGGGGGCTCTGATACCATAATTGTAACGACCCTAATACTGTACCCGTATTTTTCGTACCATATTTTTTTTTAACCTAATATCTTTAATTAAACACTGGGCGGAACCTAAACCGAAATCGAAACCAAAATCGAAATCGGAATTAAAATCTAAGTTTAAAACCATTTAAAACAACTTAAAACAAATTAAATAAAACCATTATTTAAAACTAATTTTGATTAAAATAAAAGGGGATTGCATAATTGACAATCTGCCTGAGGAAAGGAGGCCGCGCCTAGTCGCTGCATGCACTGCATGCTGCAGAGATCGATCGCTGCATATGCTAGCAAGCCAGCGATCGATCTCTGCATTACTGCAGAGATCGATCGCTGCACTCTATGCAGCGATCACCACGCGATCTCTTCTGTTTTCTCTTCTGTTTTCTCTTCTGTTTTCTCTTCTGTTTTCTCTTCTGTTTTCTCAAGTGCTCTCTGGATTCCAGAGAGCACTTGAGAAAACAGAAGAGAAAACAGAAGAGAAAACAGAAGAGAAAACAGAAGAGAAAACAGAAGAGAAAACATAAGAGAAAACAGAAGAGATCGCGTGGTGATCGCTGCATAGAGTGCAGCAATCGATCTCTGCAGTAACGCAGAGATCGATCACTGGCTTGCTAGCATATGCAGCGATCGATCTCTGCAGTAATGCAGAGATCGATCGCTGCTTGCTAGCATATGCAGCGATCAGTCGCTGCATGCTGCAGCGACTGGGCGCGGCCTCCTTTCCTCGGGCAGAATGTCAATTCTGCCCTCCCCTTTTATTTTAATCAAAATTAGTTTTAAATAATGGTTTTATTTAATTTGTTTTAAGTTGTTTTAAATGGTTTTAAACTTAGATTTTAATTCCGATTTCGATTTTGGTTTCGATTTCGGTTTAGGTTCCGCCCAGTGTTTAATTAAAGATATTAGGTTAAAAAAAAAATATATGGTACGGAAAATACGGGTACAGTATTAGGGTCGTTACAGCGAGTGCGAACTGCGAGTGCGAGCAGAGAGAGACAGAGACTGAGTGGTTGCCTGGTTGGGCGTCGGCGACGGCGAACTGCTACTGCGCGGAGACAGATAGTCGAGCGATTTGATTTTTGAAGAGCTGAGGAGCGAACTGAAGGAGTGAAGTGAGACTGTGAGAGGCAGGAGTAGAGCAGTCGAGCAGAGCTTCAGCTTAGGGCTTAGGGTAGAAAATCCGGTTCTGGGTAGAAAATTCGGTTTTGCATCATTAATCCCGAAAACCGAACCGCATTTTTTGGTTCTACTTAAAAAAAACCGAATTTTGATTATTTAATTTACAAAACCGACCAGAACTGGACCAAATTTTCGGTTCCAGTCCGGTTCTTCGGTCCAATCCGGTTTTTTCTCACCCCTAATCATGGTGGGGTTACTTTGGATTATCTTCTATATATTTACATCTTATGTGATCCATTTTTGGTTTAAGATGACAAGAACAAAAAAGTCAGATTTGAATAATAATTGAATGAAATAATTGAAAGATTTTTCTAGAAATTAAAAACGTTTAATGTTTTTCTAAAAAACAAATCTGAGTTATTTGAGAATTATATGATTTTTATTAATGTTCTTCCATGTTCATCGCTGGGGGCTTTCAAAACCCATCTAGGACCGACTAACATTGAACCGAACTGCAAAATCGATTGGTCGGTTTCGAATGTCTACCAAATCAACATGATAAAATTTGGTTTGATTTCGATTTTACATATGCAAAACTGAAAATAGCCAAACTTAAACAAACTATCATTAAATTTTGAAAAAAAAAATATCTATTTTTTGGTGAATGAATTGAAACTTTGATTAAAATTTTAGATTTGATTTAGTTAATCGTGTTAACTTGGTAATTTTATTATTACTAATAATAAATTAAATTTGTACTAATTGAAGATCATGAAAATTAAATTTTGAATTAGATATAGTCAAGGAATTTGATAATCTAATTAACTTAATTTATCATAATTTAAAAAATGCTGAATCAATGACATTGAAAGCCATTGCACAGGGGGGAAGATGAATCTAATTTACAGTGCAGCGCCCGCGGCCTGATCTCTCTTCCAGATCAATAAATGGCACTAAAAGTACCCAATCAGTTGTCTGAACAGACCAAGCAAACTATTAATATGGGCACTCCAAAATGACGTTGTAATTTAAATCTAAACTTTTTTTTTGTTTGGATAAAATAAATATTTACCTTTTAGTTATAAACAAATTGAACTATGTCATAAATTTATCTGTTAAATTCAGGACTTGTTTGCTATGTCATAAATTTAACTCTATTTCTAACTTTTGTGGCCATTTTTAACCAAATTTAAAATTAGGTAATATTTAATTAAAATCCTGAAGTATGAGGTATTGAGCAAAAATCACATTCAACTAAGTTTTCGAACGAGCTAAACAACAAAATATAAAAAACATTCAAATTAAACCTTATCAAGGGGCCGATCTCCAGATTAGGGGGCCGATCTCCCTTGATTTCGGCCCCCCATTTCGATTTTCCAACCCCCGATCTCTGCCCTAGCCCTCGAAAAATCCACTCCGGCGACAATCGACTAAATTGACTCGTATTTACTTTTATAGATTTGATGGATGGTAGTTCTAGTAGTTCTTTGGAGTTTGATGGTGCAACAACTAGTGACCCGCAAATGGAATGAGAAGTGTGTTTGACGCCTATTTATGGCGAGCTATTTGCCTTCGATCATGAAGAAATAGAGGTGCATTCTTAGTCGGAAACAAGAGACGAGGATGAACTTCGTTCATTATGCGACTCGGAGGATGGTGAATGTGAAATTAGATCGTCATGTGAAGTTTGTGGGATGAGTTTCTATTTGGGGAAGAAATATAGTTCGTTGAAGGAAATTAGAGACGAAATAATAGATTATGCGCTGAAAAATGGTTATGGGATTAAATTTAGTAAAAGCGAAACTCGACGACTGATGACAGTGTGTGAAGATAGAAGTGAATGGCGATTGCATGTTTTGAAAGTGCAACGTGAGTTTACGTTTCAAATAAAAAGTTTTAATCAAACCTAGAACTGTTTGCTTAAAATTGAAAGTCGACATGTTTCAACAAAATGAGTGTCAACTCAATATTTAGATAGGTTTAAAAGCCACCTTACATGGGACGTTTCTTCCATTATTGAGATAGTGAAGAAAGATTTCAATCTCAACATTACACCAAGTCTAGCTAGCAGGGCAAGAAGGGAAGCTCGAAATATGAACGAAGAGATGAGCGACGAATAATACAAGTTATTGTGGGCGTATGTAGAAGAAATTCGTAGATCTAATATGAGCATCACTCTCAGGCTTAGCTTAGAATCGGTGTCTAGGTCTAAATCGAAGGTTGTATTTCAAAGAATATACATGAGTATGACTACGTGCCAGAGTAGTTAGCTTCAATGTGGTAGACCGATCATATGTTTGGATGATTGTCATCTTAAAGGCTCATGTACTCGCCAATTACTGACAGCCGTCAGCATGATGGTAATGATGAAATCTATCTCATTGCTATTGCAGTTGTGAAAGCAGAATGCAAGAACTTATAGAAGTGGTTTGTGGAAGTACTAAAGACCAACATAGACACTGAGACAAGATACGACTAGACAGTTATTTCAGATCGACAAAAGGTATAATAGATTTGAAGTTATTTATAATATGTGTGTTCGTATATGCCTAATTTACTTGTTCGTGAAAATGTTAGGGGTTATTGTTTGCTGTGAAGGATTTACCACCCTCAACCGAACATTGATACTGCCTAAGACATCTGTATGCGAATTTCAAAAAGGACTATCGAGGGGAAGCATACAAAGATGCGATGTTGAATGTAGGTAGAGCAACCATGTCCTTTCACTTTGAGAGGGAAATGCAACGCTTAGACTCCATTAACCTGACCGCCCACGCATCTCTTAGTGAAATTAATCCGAGAATTTGGGCGACACAATTTGAGTGAGTCCGTCAATGTGAAATTAATCCGTGTCCTAAGTGCGACACGAGATTGAACAATTTGAGTGAGTCCGTCAATGTACTTTTAATAACTGCAAGGGACAAACCTATATTGACTATGTTCGAGATGATTAGAAAGTGCTTGATATCTCGAATTGTAAAAAGACATGAAAAGATGGCTCAGACAACAGATTTATTGTGTCTTTAGATTAGAAAGAAGCTTACGAAGCAAGAACTTGCAGCACAATATTGGAGTCTAGTTTTTGGAGGTGTTGCTAGATTTGAGGCGAGCAACGGATACGAGCAATATGTGGTCAATTTGAATAGACATGACTGCAACTATTATCAGTGAAAGCTTACTGGGATTCCGTGTGTGCATGTGATTCCGTGCATGCATTTCATGAGAGTGACACCTGAAGATTATGTTCATCATTGCTATCACCATGTATGCAAACTTCATTCACTCACTTAGTGGCCCACAGTGCATATGCCTGAAATTTGCCCACCTACTAGAAAACGTCAACCCGGGAGGCCGAAGAAAAATAGAGTGCGAGATGTTGATGAGCTAAGTCACTCAACAATGTGTTGGAAGAATTCAACAATGACATGTGGAAGTTGTCGGTGTGCCGGTCATAACTGTCGCATGTGTAAAGAGTTTCCTTCAACTTCAAGTGTTCATTCGGCTTCAGCATCGCAATACACATTCATGAACTTTCACATTGCCGGGACGCAAGTAAGTGCTGCTTAAGTTTATATACATGAAGGTCATACTTTCTTGTGTTCTAATTCGTGTTTTTATTTTTATGCAGGAGTCGACAATGCATGGTCAATGTTGTAATTACAGACCGTGATCGGAAGAGTGTCAAGATGGTTTAGAATGTAAGATTGTATAGATTGTAAAGTTTGTTTACAATGTCAAGATTGTAATGTGTTTGGATTGTAATGTGTTTAGATTGTAATGTGTTTAAATTGTTTAATTTTTTGTCGTACATGCATAGAATGTAACGTTCTATAATTCATGGAAATTAGTAGAATTTCATTTATTTTCTGACTCCCCCATAATTATTTTTTTCAGTTCATGCATATCCAAAATAATATATAATGACCAACAGCAGATCCAGCATCTATATTTTACCAACTATCAGCATGCACAAAGTAGAGTACAACTATACAACCATGCAAATGCACTCTCGCGAAAACGGGGGTGATGAAATCAAGGGAGATCGGGGGCCGACAAAGTTTAAATTGAACATTTTTTATACTTTGAAGTTTAGCTCATTGGAAAATTTAGTTGAAGGTGATTTTTGCTCAATATCTCATATTTCAGAATTTAAATTGAATATTACCTTTTAAAATTTTATGGATATTTTATCTGACAATTACGAATTTTGTCAACCGCGCAATAGAGTTTAAAATTGAGATAGAATCTTCAATCTAACAAATCAGGATTTAAACACTTTATTAAATAAAAAATACGGTGCACATATGCTGAATTTAACAGATAAGTGGAAGATATTGTCCAAACCAATGGCGGAAAAAAGTTGAAGATTATATACTGTTAGCTATATTGGACTGTGGGTTGTATTTCTTTTTCCCCCTTCAGAGCCCGCAAGCTTCGGCCCGAACCTTAAACCCAAAACCCAAACTGAGGTGTAAGCAGCCGCCATGGTTTTTCTTTTCTTCTCCCTTTCATGCTTCTCTCTGAAAGCACAGGTGGGGCGTGCGAGAGAGAGAGAAGCTTTGTCTAAATCATGTCCGCAAAGTGGCGTGCTCTTCAGCACCGCCACCGTTACACTTACAACGCTGTGATCTTTCCTCAGGCCTTCATCGATTCTTTGAATTCAGTTCAACTTCAGGATCAAGCTTGTGCGAAATTTTTTACTGAATTGGCGGAGTTGGTGTCGTTGAACTCTATTTATGCTCAAGTGAACCATGTAAAGAAGGTCACTTCATCTTTCTGTGCCTTGTCCTGTAATGCGAACGAGGATTTGATCTCTGTAGCATCGAAGCTGTACTTGGAGGTTTTATTTTGTGAGAGATCTCTTCCTCTGCACCGGACGCTCGTCTCAGGTTTGCTTAAAATCAGAAATTTCCACTCAGAAATCGGGGCTTGTTTTAGAAAGCTCTGCCAAGACTATGGTGTTGTTCAACATGGGAAAGGAAAACGATTCTGTGTTTGTAGAGTGGCTTTATCCATTATGGGTATGCCTAAGTTGGGTTATTTAGTGGCTGCTGTTGAAGAATGCGCTATTTTGGTTACAAGGGATATAGTCTTTAGTTTGAATTCCGTGGTTTCAGAGACAAATGAGTGGGCGAGGCCTTCTCCAATTGTCATGGAGCAATGTCAAGAGTCTTTATCGTGCTTATATTACTTGCTTCAGAGATTTCCAAAAAGTTTTCAGGATTCTAAAAGTTTTGGCGACAGTTTGATTGAGCAAGATTCAAATGTACTAGAGGTCGTTTTTCCAGTTCTTTTGAGTGTTCTAAAGTCATCCGCTTTTTCCAGGGATTGTTTCGTGGCAGCAGGAGTGAGCCTCTGTGCCGCACTTCAAGTTTGTCTCAGTTCACAGGACCTAGGTCAAGTTGTTATTGAAGGCATATTTTGCCAAACTATACATAGTTCACTTACAAACTTCAATAGTATGCTTTGTGATATAGCTGCGAAGGTTCCTTACAAAGGCGATTTATGCTCTGAAATATGTGATTTTTCTTCGTTGAGTAGACTTTGTTTGATCAGAGGTATTCTGACTACATTTTCAAGAGCAGTACTAAATTTTCAGCATGTTGTATCGGGTGGCAATAACACTGTCAAGACCATACTCTATGATGGAGTTTTGCCTGAGCTTTGTAACTACTGTGAGAACCCTACTGATAGTCATTTTAACTTTCATTCATTAACTGTAATGCAGATTTGTTTGCAGCAGATTAAAACGTCTATGCAGGCTAATATAAGCGATCTATCCAGCAGTTATGATCCACTTCCTGAGGAGATGGGGGGTCGAATCTTGAGAATTATATGGAATAACTTGGAAGACCCTCTAAGTCAAACTGTCAAGCAAGTTCATCTCATTTTTGACCTCTTTTTAGACATCCGATCTACTCTTTATTGGTCGGAGGGTGAGAAAATAAAGACATTCTTGCAAAAGATTGCTTCGGATCTTCTTCGCTTGGGTCCTCGTTGTAAGGGGAGGTATGTTCCTTTAGCTTCATTAACCAAGAGATTGGGGGCAAAGACTATATTATGTATGAACTCTGAGATACTCTTTGAAACAATGAAAGCATATATCGATGATGATGTTTGCTGTGCTGCAACATCTTTCTTAAAATGTTTTCTTGAACATTTGCGCGATGAGTGCTGGAGCAGTGATGGGATTGAAAATGGATATGCAGTTTATAGAGGATATTGTTTACCCCCCATTTTGTATGGACTTGGTTCTGGAGTTTCAAAACTCCGGTCAAATTTGAACACCTATGCCCTTCCTGTTTTACTTGAAATTGATTTGGATAGCATATTTCCCATGCTTGCTTTTACCTCAGTTGGTCCAAAGGGGGTTGAAAATGAATTACTGCATTCTGAATTCAATCCGGGAAGGATGGAACTGAGAAATGAACAGAAAGTAGCCATTTTAGTTTCATTGCTTAAGGTTTCACGTTTCCTGGCTTTAATGGAAGGAGATGTTGACTGGTCAGAGGATCCTACCATAAAGCATAAAAATGGTGTTACTGAAGCAGCATGCCTTAGATATGCTAGAGTTTGCATCAAGGGGGTAGAGGTGGAAATCCTTGTTGAGTGGCTTGTGATGGCATTGACTCATGTCGATGAGTCATTGCGTGTGGATGCTGCCGAGACTCTTTTCTTAAACCCCAAAACTTCTAGTTTGCCTTCCCATTTAGAGCTCACTTTATTGAAGGAAGCAGTTCCATGGAATATGAGGTGTTGCTCTACGGCATTCCAAATGAAGTGGAATAGCTTGTTTAGAAAGTTCTTTTCTCGTGTTCGAACTGCTTTGGAGAGACAACTCAAGCAGGGTAACTGGAGACCTCTCTCTTGTAGTGAAAGTCATGAAGAAAGTCTAATAATTAGAAGTGAGGAAACTTTAGATAGTAGAGCAAATGATCTTTTTCTTTTTATGAGGTGGCTAGGTGGCTTTCTATTCTTGTCTTGCTATCCTTCTGCACCTTATAAGAGGAAAATTATGTCTATGGAACTCATTCTGATAATGTTTAGTGTTTGGCCAGACATGCCTTCTTTTCAAGAAGATTTTGGTTCCTTTTCTCCTGAGACTTATCTATGTCCTTATAATAAAGGAATTGCTTCCCCTGATTTAACTTTGTTGTTAGTTGGATCGATAGTGGATAGTTGGGACAGACTGAGAGAGAACTCTGTCCGTATATTGCTACACTTTCCTACACCGCTTCCTGGCATTTCTAGTGAAGCCATGGTCTGTAAATTAGTGACCTGGGCCAAAATATTAGTCTGCAGTCAACGCGTGAGAGAAAGTGATGCTGGAGCTTTGACTTTACGGCTTATATTTAGGAAGTATGTCTTGAAGCTAGGCTGGATGATTGGAGCTTCGGTTAATGTAGTTTGTTTTCCTTCACACTCCGCAATGGCTAACGAGAGTGATGAGATTCATAAATATAAGCAACCTATGCTAGAGTACTTAAAATCGCTGATTGATTGGTTAGAGGTTTCCGTAGAAAAGGGTGAGAAAGATCTAACTGAAGCATGCAACAACAGCTTTGTTCATGGTGTTTTGCTCACTTTGCGCTATACCTTTGAGGAAATAGACTGGAATTCTGATGTAATTCTGTCTTCTGTCTCTGAGATGAGAAATTTATTGGAAAAACTTTTGGAACTGGTGATGCGAATAACATCACTGGCTCTTTGGGTGGTTTCTGCAGATGCATGGTATCTTCAGGATGACATGGATGATATAATCGATGGTGATAATTTTTCAATGGATATACCAAATGTGGTTGAGCTAAGTAACCCTTCACCAGAACTTGATGAAAAAAGGTCCCCATTATATGATACAAGAGCATCAGAACAAATTGTGATGGTTGGTTGTTGGCTCGCAATGAAAGAGGTATATAAGCTTTTTTTAATGTCATTTTTACCTAATATTATGGTCAAGAAATTAAATATTTCATCCATTTGTCAACGAGTTTTACGATGCTTAAGAAACTTACACTGCCCATCTCAGGTTAGTTTGCTTCTGGGAACAATCATAAGGAAGATTCCTCTGCCCGATGCAAGTTTTTCAGATTCGTTAGGCTCTGGAGACATCTTTTCTGATGCTTTAAAAAACAACGAAGTCCTTGATTTGAGACAGCTTCAAACAATTGGTAGCCACTTCTTGGATGTTCTTCTCAAAATGAAGCATAATGGAGCAATTGATAAGACAAGGGCGGGATTCACTGCACTTTGCAACCGTTTACTTTGCTCAAACGATCCAAGGTTTTTTTTTTTTTTATCTTGGTTTGTGGCTTAAGCATTTTGATCTTTATATTACATGTCAACTGACCATACAGTCCCTGGTCTCTCACATAAACATTTTGGTCGTGTGCCTTTTTTTCTTAGAAAGGCTTAGGCTTATGGAAAATCTAGATTATTAAGCTACATGTAAATTGAAAAGGGAACTATATCTATTTATCCTTCATCTATTTATTCTTGATTGAGGTTGGAAGGCTGACGACTGTACCCTTCTTTAGACTTTGTAGATTAACAGAATATTGGATGGAGCAACTTATGGAAAGAACGGTTGCCAAGGGACAAATAGTTGATGACTTGTTGAGGAGAAGTGCTGGCATTCCAGCTGCATTTACAGCTCTATTTCTATCAGAGCCTGAAGGTGCTCCAAAGAAACTTCTACCGCGGGCCCTAAGATGGCTTATAGATGTAGCCAAGAGGTCAATGCTGGACCCTGTCAAGACTGATAACGGAAATGGTGACCTTGTCGAGACAGAATCAGAAAGAGCTAACCAATATCCTAAGTCTTCGCTGCCTGTTGAGACGAATACAAATGAGAAAGCCTCGAAAATCCGTGATGAGGGTGTTGTTCCGACTGTTCATGCTTTCAATGTTCTTAGAGCTGCTTTTAATGACACAAACCTGGCTGCTGATACGTCAGGTTTCTCTGCTGAGGCTTTAATTGTTTCGATTTCTGCTTTTTCCTCTCCTTACTGGGAGGTCCGAAACAGTGCTTGTCAGGCCTACACAGCCTTGGTTCGTAGGATGATAGGATTTCTTAATGTTCAGAAAAGAGAATCAGCTCGACGTGCATTATCTGGTCTTGAATTTTTTCATAGGTAATATTTCTACTACTATTTTATCCTAATCCAACCATCTATGATTAATTTTTGCTGAAATGATGTTTGTCTTATGTGAAAAGTAATAGTGTTCTAATTTTTGTAGGTACCCATCATTGCATTTATTTTTGTTCAATGAATTGAAGGTGGCTACTGTGCTACTAGAGGATGGTTCCTCCAAAGGTCAACAATTGAACTTGAAAAGTATTGTTCACCCAAGCTTGTGCCCTGTGTTGATCCTTTTATCTCGGCTTAAGCCTTCAACAATTGCAAGCGAGAGTAATGATGAACTCGACCCTTTCCTCCTCGTTCCATTCATCAGGAGATGCTCAACACAAAGCAATCTTCGAGTTCGCCTCCTGGCTTCTAGAGCTTTAACAGGCTTGGTGTCTAATGAGAAACTACCTTCAGTACTTCTCAAAATAGCCTCTGAGTTGCCTAGTGATGATGCCCATCTAACAACTGGAAATTCTTTTAATTGGATGCATGGAACTCTATTGCAGTTGCATGCCCTGCTAGATACAAATTGTAAGAATCTGGCTGATTTCTTAAAGAAAGATCATATTCTCACCGACTTGCTTCAAGTTCTGTTGAAGTGTACGAGGATTGCTGACCCAAAACAGTGCCCTTGTCCTGTCCTTAATGCCTCTTTCATTCAAATGCTGGATCACATGCTCAGCATTGCACAAACTTGCCCCGAAAGTAAGAGTCTTACGATTACTCGAGATCTAGTTCTAAATTTGACTACTAAAAGCTTGAATTTTGAAGCCTCCTCTCGCCTGCTTGCTTTTGATCCAACTATTATTGATCTGCGAAAACAAGCAGCTATTTCTTATTTTAATTGTGTGTTTCAACGAAGCAAAGATGAAGCGGATGAGATTCCTAAGTTTCCTCCAACTTCTCTGCTTAACAAACAATCGTCGGAGACTCCAGTTACGGATCATCTTTTTTCAGGACTGCAGGAAAAGCTAATTAGCTCATTGCAAGATTTGTCATATGAAGTTCGACTTGTGACACTAAAATGGTTGCTAAATTTCTTGAAATCGACAAAATCCGATCACAACTCGTCTGTTCATGAGATTATGACTATCCAGAACTGGTGCAAAACTGACCTCCAGGTGACATTAGCGGGGCTCTTAACTTCGGAGACTAATCACAGATGTGTACATTACATTTTGAGGATTATTTTCACGTGGAATTTGTTGCAGTTTCAAAATTTTGACAGGAAGAAGTGCTCCAACATAGTTTTTGTTGGTCGGATGGACATTGCCTTGGTGTTTCAATTTTGGAATCAGTTGGTTTCCTTACACGATCGTGCCAGACATTTGAAAACTAGGGAGACAATTATATGCTGCATGGGAGTGTGCATAAAGCGGATTGTCGGATTGTTTTCAACAGCTATCCTTTGTCGCACGGGAAAGATGATATCCATAGAATATACCTGTTCGGATCAAATAGAAAGACTATATGGTTATATGACACAGTATGCTGATTTAATCAAGAAAAATAGCAAATATACTGAGCCAGTAACCATGCGTAAGGCGGCAGCAGAATCTATTGTCGTGTCGGGTTTGCTTGAAGAAGTTGAGATTATCGGTTCTTCTGTGTCCAATAACAAGATCCCTTCGAAGACTCCTCAATCTCATCTTGAACCAAACGAGATGGTAAATATGTATGCCCGTCTCTTACTAGACATGTGGTTCACATGTCTAAGGCTGTTGGAGGACGAGGACGATGAAATTAGACAAAAGCTTGCCATAGACGTCCAAAAGTGTTTCGTCTCAAAAAGCTCTTCCGGAAGCTCTCACATCCCGTTCCAAGTGGAGAAAGTGATAGCATCGAGTTTTGATCATTTATCTTCTATATTTGGTCACTGGATAGAATATTCCGATTTTCTCTCCGATTGGGTCTTAGAAGGAGCGAACTTTACGATATCGCAAAGGGATCTTGTTCAACGGGTTTTTGACAAGGAGATCGATAACCATCACGAAGAGAGATTGCTAGTCATTCAGATTTGTTGTTGCCATTTGGAGAAGATATTGAAAACTCATATGGTTGATTTAGGGGATGACGAGTGGTTTAAAGAGTACGTATACAACTGGAGAATGAGATTTTGCAGGAAGTTGATTTCATTTGCAGAGGAGTATGTCTGCAAAAATGGAGAAGATGATTGGATAGGTGGAGTTGGCAATCACAAAGATGTATTTCTTCCAATTTATGCAAATTTGCTTGGATTCTATGCCTTCTCTTGCAGCATTTTTGAAGAAAACAAAAAGGATTTGCCTCCTCCACCTGAGCTTGTTGAGGTTGGCAATGTTATTAGTCCATTCCTCACTAACCCTCTGATTTTTAACCTATATTTGTTACTCCTGCGAAAGCTCGAGAAGACGGGCGTTCGTGCAGTTTCCAGATTGATCGGAAACTACTCTTTTTGGGAGGATTTTAATCCATACTTTCTTATCAGATGAGATTTTAAATTATAATAATTTTAAGCTGTCTTTTTTATTTGAAATTATTTATTCAATTAATAAAAATCATTGAGAAAACTACAGAAGTATAAAACTTCTCCAAGAGTTGTGTAATTCTGCCACTGTCGGCAAACGTTGACTTGAGAGATGATGAACAAGACATTAATCTTCATTTCTCAAAGGTCTTTACAATATGATCGTTAAACGAGCAGATGAAGAAGATGGCAGCATGATCAAAGGCCTGCTTTACAGGAATTGAAGCTGCTTAAAAGCAGTACATAAAATAAAACAATTCTCCAGGGGAACAGTCCATGACCAATATATTAGATGAACTCAGGATCTGTTGTTATCTATCATCAAAGAGTTAAATATATAAATATAATCTAATCCGTATCCCTCGATTCTACGAAGAAGGTAGAAGAACAGTTTTTCCATAGTTTCGAAGATTTCTGGTTGGTGTTTATTTTATTCGTCCTCGTCATCTTCTTCTTCGTCGTCTCTGTTTTCCTGCATCGAGATATTCGAAGCCAAGGAAAGTTCAACATAATCAACCCCAATCAAATTGTGAGAATTCATTTCTTGTTATCTGTTCTTAAAATAGTGGAACTTTGATTTAACTACCTCTTCATCATCTTCGTCTCCATCTGAGTCTTCTTCATCAGCTTCCTGTACCAAACCAAAACAAAATAAGATAAGCAATCTCTGAATCTATAAAAACCAAACAATTACATCTAAATACTGAACAACAGAGTCTTACGTTGTTGAAGTACTTTAAAGGATTGGGCCATAGATCTTCCTTAATTATCTCTGCAACCTGCCATTTTAAAACAACATCCTTATCATCGAAGATAACAGCTTTGTGACGTGGCCAGATAGTCCAAAAAATAGGTAAAAACATCTTTCTATCAGTCCAATTAAATTGACATGATAATAGACGTACCTCGTCATGAAGCTCTGAAATATCTTTCTGTTCGGTTTCACCAAACCAGCTAAAGAAGCTGTAGTTATTAAACTCTTAATGAGCAAGTAAATCATGACTTCTGATACGAAAAACAACATATCCTGATTTCTGCTATGAAAAACAAATTATCTAAAGTCCCTCAATTTGTTATTCTTCAGTAATTTTTAAGCTGGTCACTAATAATAGCTACCAACATTGAAGGCAAAAGGAAATTAAAAGAGCACCTCTCCTCAGCCAGGATACGTTTATTTCCTTTTTTTCCATGACTTAGTCCAATAGAAGCACCCTTCAGAAGTTATATCACAAAAGTTTAAAATAAAACACAAAAAGACAAGTTATTTGTGATGAAGTAACATGCACAACAGTAATCTTAGTAAAATACTTAACGTAGCGTGGAACTATTACCATTCCCTCCTTCCACTTGATTTCTGTTCCAGTAATCTTAATTGTACCCTCGTCAAAGAATGTGAAGGTTTTTGATAGCTTTGAATCTTCAAAATAAGGATTTTCTTTGAAGTTCTGAAAATCAAGAGTACATAAAAAATTTGCAAAGAACAAGGAATACCCATCTGAAATAAAATACAATTTACTAGCATCATAATGAATAAATAAAATTTTTCAAAGAGCAACCAAGAAACGTCGGAGTAGAAAGCTTACAAAAGTGATGGAATATCCCAGTTTTACATCTTTAAAATCTTCCACATCTAGAGAATCTAAATACTTGAAGATCTATGCCAAGAACAAGGAAGAGCAAATTTGGAAGTTAATAGAACATTATTTACAATCAGCAAGGAAAGAACAGCCAAGTGAAAAATGCATCTACACCCAATGAGCTAATCCAGAGAGAGAGAGAGAGAGAGAGAGAGAGAGAGAGAGAGAGAGAGAGAGAGAGAGAGAGAGAGAGAGAGAGAGAGAGAGAGAGAGAGAGAGAGAGAGAGAGAGAGAGAGAGAGAGAGAGAGAGAGAGAGAGAGAGAGAGAGAGAGAGAGAGAGAGAGAGAGAGAGAGAGAGAGAGAGAGAGAGAGAGAGAGAGAGAGAGAGAGAGAGAGAGAGAGAGAGAGAGAGAGAGAGAGAGAGAGAGAGAGAGAGAGAGAGAGAGAGAGAGAGAGAGAGAGAGAGAGAGAGAGAGAGAGAGAGAGAGAGAGAGAGAGAGAGAGAGAGAGAGAGAGAGAGAGAGAGAGAGAGAGAGAGAGAGAGAGAGAGAGAGAGAGAGAGAGAGAGAGAGAGAGAGAGAGAGAGAGAGAGAGAGAGAGAGAGAGAGAGAGAGAGAGAGAGAGAGAGAGAGAGAGAGAGAGAGAGAGAGAGAGAGAGAGAGAGAGAGAGAGAGAGAGAGAGAGAGAGAGAGAGAGAGAGAGAGAGAGAGAGAGAGAGAGAGAGAGAGAGAGAGAGAGAGAGAGAGAGAGAGAGAGAGAGAGAGAGAGAGAGAGAGAGAGAGAGAGAGAGAGAGAGAGAGAGAGAGAGAGAGAGAGAGAGAGAGAGAGAGAGAGAGAGAGAGAGAGAGAGAGAGAGAGAGAGAGAGAGAGAGAGAGAGAGAGAGAGAGAGAGAGAGAGAGAGAGAGAGAGAGAGAGAGAGAGAGAGAGAGAGAGAGAGAGAGAGAGAGAGAGAGAGAGAGAGAGAGAGAGAGAGAGAGAGAGAGAGAGAGAGAGAGAGAGAGAGAGAGAGAGAGAGAGAGAGAGAGAGAGAGAGAGAGAGAGAGAGAGAGAGAGAGAGAGAGAGAGAGAGAGAGAGAGAGAGAGAGAGAGAGAGAGAGAGAGAGAGAGAGAGAGAGAGAGAGAGAGAGAGAGAGAGAGAGAGAGAGAGAGAGAGAGAGAGAGAGAGAGAGAGAGAGAGAGAGAGAGAGAATAGACTGTGAGGGATATGAACACTTCAGCTAAAGTTGATGGTTGGTATTGAAAGACATTGATGAGGATCACTTACAGCAGTTAACCAGAAGTCTGGTATAGTCTTGATAATATCATTTCGTTTGACATAGACAGGCCGGCGTATCTCATTATATTTCTGCTCTACTTCCAAAACTTTGTCACTGGCTTCTTCATTGACCTGTTGGGTGCCAGATGAAGTAAGTAAATTTACATTAAGTAGTATAACCTCTTATGAAAACTACAACACGTTTCTGATAAAAAGTTGTACATACTCTTTAAAGGAAATAAAATAACAGAGGAACATAGACTCTGCATAGTTGTAACATTTGGGCATCCTGAAACAGGGAATGGTGTTTTTGTTTTGGTTTTTGTAACGACGAATAGAGAATGAGATCAATTCCCTAAACACGTCTTCAGTATCATGAATATTGAAAATGTCAATAGATTTTTAATGTGACAATCTAAACAGAAAACATCACTGATCAAACTCATAAATCATAAGTATATCATAACCCAAATAAAATCCTGTATCGAACTTAATTTCTTTATGCCCTTCTTCGTCGGAAATGGTGAGCACACATACAAAACAGTAATGTTTAAAGTAGAGGCAAACTTAGACAACAACGTTTACCAGCTAAATGATCAAAAAATGACCACTAAATTCCACGGTAAACTTGTGAAACCACGAAAGTTAACAAAAATGCATAAGAAAAAGACATTCAAGCCCAAAACTAGACTACGTAACAAGTTGAGAAATACTTTAGCAACCGCAAAATCATATAGAAAGTAAAGGGCAAGAGGAAAACAACCTTTTCAAGATCATCTTGAACCTCCTGCAACTTCTCAATGGAGAGAACAAGGTCACCATCAATGTGATCAGATTCTTCGTCCTCAACTCTGTCGACGACCTTGGATTTCTTCCCCTTATCTGCCACCATTTTTAGCTATGGCAGAAGCAACCCTACTTTTCTTGAAAAAGATAACAATTTTCTCAGCTAGAACTGCTGGAGAGATGGAGGGTTTTGGGTCTCGGAAACAGCAATCGGCTAAGTTGTAGTTCCGAAGTGGAAGGGTGTTTGCCTACTATTTATACGAAGAACTTCTGGTTTTTTTAAGTACATTCTCCTGCACTGGGTGTCCCCCCATCTCAACACTTTTCTTAGGGTTTATGATAATAATTTAACCAATCATTTTAATTTATGTTTTTTAATAAATTTTGTCATTTTATTTATTTTTGTTACGGCCCATCCTACTTGTAAAGTATAAACCCACATTAATGTAGTTCATGCAAAGTTGGATTGGCTTTATAGGACATGGGTTCAAGGATCATTATACGGTCAATTGTTCAAACGAGCAAATTCGAGTTCTTCCATACAAGATAAGCTCTACTCTGTTGCAAGACTCAATGATGATGTAGTCATTAATTAGTACAATTAGTATCTTAATTTAATTACTTGTAACTTATATTAATTATCAGGGGAAAGTTCAATTTAACCCCAAACGTATTTGGTCAGTGGTCATTTGGTCCATAATGTTTATTTTTGACCCAATCAGACTCTATCGTACACACCGTTTGCAATTCAAACCATCTCGTTAAATTTTTCATTAAATTTGATACGTGCGCTGATAAAACCCTCTCGTTAAATTCTTGCTCGCATCGCACAACTCGCACAGCCTCTCGAAAAAACAATGACTGCCTAACATTGAGTTAGTTGACTAACGTGTTTTGCAAGACTGCAAGCACGATCAGGGGAGTTTAGGATCTCATAGTAAAACACAGAGAAGTTAAGGGCCAGTCCTAGTCAGATAGGATGAGTAGGAGTCAATTCTGCATTGGCAATATCCTATTGAAATAAATATATCAAAAGTAAATAAGTTGAAAACTCCATCTACATTTAATTTCAGATGCTCGGGAATCCCATCGCAGATTTTAGATAGCTCAATCTCGATCTTGGATCTGTAGTCGCTGATGACAGCAACATGGTCGTCATTGCCTCGGCTCTCCTCCTTTTGCTCGATGGAGGAAATGATGCGCCACGAAGCCCTGCGTGCTCCTATCACATTCTTGTAAGCGACGGAGAGAAGGTTTCTCTCTTCAACGGCGAGCTCCTCCTTGTCGACAAAGCCGGAGACTTTCTCCATGAACTCAACCATCTCTTCATAGCGCTCCGCCTGCTCAGCAAGCTTCGCCATGTAAACAAACTCCTCGCGAGGTGAAAGTGCAATCTGGATTGGCCTCGAAACAGGGAAGAGGAGGAAGAAATGAGGGAAAATAATGGTATTTTGAGGTTTTAGCAGCGCGTGTCAAATTTAACGAAAAATTTAATGGGAGGGTTTGAATTGCAAACGGTGTATACGATAGAATCTGATTGGGTCAAAAATAAACATTAGAGACCAAATGACCACTGACCTCATACCTTGGGGGCTAAATTGAACTTTTCTCTAATTATTATATCAATTAACAAAAGACACTAGTCATCGTGTCTGAAAGTAACATTTCGTAAAAACAAACTTGCAAGTTCTCCAAACACCACATACCCTTTTTTCTTACTTGATAAGTTAGCAATTATAGGAGGGTAAACATTTAAAATGAGGGCACTCGCTCGTCTCTAGAGGCAGCCGAATTCGAGTACGACTCGAGATGATGATTTGGACGTCACTTCAAAGAATTTCAAGTTTCTCACTTCCCCTCCCCAATAGTCCACCACCTTCCAAACTAGATCGCCAATCACAATTTGATAATCTTAAAACTAAATACCATCTCCAAGGCAAGCAGTTGAAGCACCGATTATAGATCCAAAAAACGACACAACCTCATCAGAATCATGAAGATATAGCAAATATCATTAAATTGTTTTGTTAACCATGATTATAGTAATGAGAAATGCTTTTTTTCTTGTCACTTGTTCTAGTTTTTAGGATGATTGCTTTTCCTTTGCCCTTTGTATCTTCAAAACCCTTTCTCGCAATTTTTTGCTCCTCGACCAGAAACGACTCTTATGATCCTGAAACATCATATGGTCACTTAAAACTTGATCTAGAACTTGATCCATCTAGCACTAATCTTATATTAAACATGGAACCTTACTTCGTTGGAGAAGAGAGACCATACCATCTGACTATCTTGCTCTTGATTTTCAAAAGAAGAAACACACCTTGAACATGTGGATTAACGAGCACTGCCATAATAAAAGAGAGCGAGAAGAAAAGATAACTCTTTCTTCAACCCATTTAGAATATTGTGGATTGTTTAATTTTAAATTTTGAAAATTGAGAAGAAAAAAGAATAAAAGGCAATAATAATTAATAATTGGAGGAAGAGATGTACTCAGAGGACACCTTTTTTTTAATTAAATAAAGAGAAAATTGAAGAGAAAGGAAAGGGCCAAAGGTAGGGGTGGGTGGTTTTCATTTACTAATACCACATGGAGGAGGACTCCCTTAGCACATGCACTTCCCATTTGCTTTTAATGAGCACTAGCTAATTACACGTCCTAATAATTTCTCGACTTTCTTCGATGATTCAATGTCGTGTCGATTTTTCATTCAGGAATTGGCAAATATCATATGTTGACGTAAATTTATAACTAATCACGAACCATGTCACTTGACTCGAAGAACGTTGTTTGATTCGTCACAATCTAAATACAAAGAAAGAACGTGACGTAGAGAAATTAAACGTCTGTTCTTTCGAAGGAATAGAAGAGTAATTTTGTTTTACGTAGAAATCTTAGTTAATTCAACGATATGTTTGATTTTCTCGTATGTTTGATTTTCTTCAAATCTTCACCAACCAAATTATATTTTTTTATAAAAAAACTAAACTTGTGGGGTTTTGCAACATTTTCTAATTTAACTCAATAATACTATGTTTACTTTTCTTATTCTACCATCTTAAAATACTGCTTAACGTGTCAAACAATGATCGATGCAATAAATATAATAAATTATATATAGTTAATTTATTACATTAATTGCACTGATCGTTGTTTGACACGTCAACGAGTATTAACGACAACGTGACATTTACAATAAACAAACTATCATAGTGCTGAAACATGGTTAGTTGATTTTCCATCTAACCGACTGTAATTATGTTAATCTCTTTAACATTAATAATTAAAACTATATTATTAAGGTAAAATTTAGACCATTAGGGTTCTTAATTAGCCGATTCAATGAATAACCCAGAAAGTAGACCTATTCTCTTCTTCTCCAGCCTCTACTTCTATCCTTGTATTTCAAAAACACTAAAAAATCAATGGTTAAAATTAATTTGAATCATAGAGTATAGATTTAATTTGAAATACCTCTTAAACTAAAAACCTAACAACTAAAACCTTAAATTATCAAAAACCTAATAAATCAACCACTACCAGGGGGCCAGTCTTGGAGAACGAGGGCCTTTCTCCACGTGCCAGGATCAGGGGGCATATCTGGAAGAACAGTCTCTCGTTCTTTCTTTATTTTATAAATTAATTTAAAATAAATAATAAATGATATTGGATTTACTTGAAAATTTTACCACATATTGCCACATCATGGGAAGATAATTTGAAATTTTCGTGATTTTATAACAGTTGTACGTATTATTGTAATTTTAGTGAATTATTTTATAAAACATACGTAAAAAATTATAATAAATCATACAAGTGTAATAAAATCACAAAAATTTTCAGATTATTTTTCCATGATGTGGAAAAAATGTTGTAAAATTTTCAAGTAAATATAATATCGTTTGATATTTTTTAAAATACTCATAGTTCATTCTTCATTTTATAAATTAAATTAAAAAAAAAATTAAGTGATATTGGATTTACTTTACATTTTTAGCATATGGTTACCATATAATGGGAAACTCATCTGAAAATTTTCGTATTTTTTAAAATTGTACAATTTATTGTAATTTTAGTGAATTATTTTATAAAATAGATGTAAAACAATTATACGTGTGTCAGGACTGGGGGCCGGTCCCTGAGAACGGGGTGTCATTCTCCGTGTACTAAGATCGGGGGGCCAGTCTGGAACAACAACCCCCTATTATTTTTTCACTTTATAAATTAATTTAAAAATACCAAACAAAATTGGATTAGTTAAAATTTTATCACATGTTCACCATATCTTGAGAAGATAATCTGAAAATTTTAGTGATTTTCTAATACTTGTATGATTTATTATAATTATTTTACGTCTTTTATAAAATAATTCATTAAAATTACAATAAATCGTACAACTAATAGAAAATCATGAAAATTTTCAGATTATCTTCCCATGATGTGGTGAACATGTGGTAAAATTTTCAATTAAACCCAATATCATTTATTTTTTTAAATTAATTTATAAAATGAAGAAAGAACGGGGGTTGTTCTCCCAGACCAACCCCTGGTCCTGGCACACAGAGAACTACCCCCTATTCTACAGGACCGGCCCCGCCTGAATTTATTAAGTTTTTTTATATTTTAAGATTTTAGTTATTAAAATTTTTAATTTAGAAGGGGTTTCAAATTAAATTCATATTTTTTTTTTGTTCAAATTGGTTTTATCACTTGATCAAAATATTAAGTACAGTAAATAAGTAATCAAATATTATGATCTCTGGAAATTCAAAAAGCCAGATTATGAATTTAAGGATTGCCCAGCATAAGCTTCAATGGTTTAAATTGATGACTGTTGCTGGCGATAGAGATTTTATTGGGGTACAAACCAGATACTGGGTAGACCTTTTTTGGATTTGGTTTAAAGTAGAGTCAGCTAAGAAACCCCATTATTCATGGCGAATTGAGTGTAAAGAGTTAAAAAGATGGAAATAAAGCAAAAATTTGCAGAGAGCAGCTACATTCAATGCCACGCGGTTTTGCGAAGGTAGAAGAAGAAGGCATTTTGCATTTGCCATGGCTGACTTTTGAGCTTTCTCTCTCTAAGATTTAATGCCTTCTTGCTGTCACCCCCTCCCCCCAGCCCTTTGACTCTTTTCTATCCTTTCCCTTCTTTAGGGTCAGCGTCCTCTTCTTTCTCCTCGTCCTTTGACATCCCTTTTTTTGTCTATTTATTCACCGATTCCTCTCTTTGAAGAAAATACTGAACTATCTAGAGAGAGGAAGAGGAAGAAGAGAAGACCTATCTGTTGAAATTTTGGAAACGTGAGAGAAGATGGGCAGGCCTCCTTGTTGTGACAAAGAAGGTGTGAAGAAAGGACCGTGGACTCCAGAGGAAGATATTATTTTAGTCTCGTATGTTCAAGAACGTGGACCTAGAAACTGGAGAGCTGTTCCTACAAATACAGGTTTTAACAAAAATTTCGTCCAAGTTTCTGTTCTTGTTTTGAAGAAATTGTTGTTTTTGTTATCTAATGGTGTTTCATTCTGTGCTGATTTTCAGGGTTGTTTAGATGTAGTAAGAGTTGCAGACTGAGATGGACTAATTATCTCAGACCAGGGATTAAAAGAGGGAGCTTCACAGATCATGAGGAGAAGATGATCATCCACCTTCAAGCCCTTCTGGGTAACAGGTAAATCAGTAATGCCACTTTATCTCTCTAGATTTTACTGTTTTTAATGGTGATTTGATGTATCAATCATTAATATTGTCGGGAAAGATTGGCTTGTTGACACTTGTCTTCGTCTTCAACTATCGAAATTTAGGTTATCCATTTGTTTATAGACGAATTAAGATGTTGATTACATTTGTCTGACGATTTTGCTAATGGGGCAGGTGGGCGGCCATAGCTTCGTACCTTCCTCAGAGAACAGATAACGACATTAAAAACTACTGGAACACCCACTTGAAGAAGAAGCTGCAAAAGCTTCGTCTTCAAAGCGGCGTGGCGGAAGAAGAAGATGGTAATCAATCTGGGGATGTGTTTTCTCAGGCGATTTCGAGGGGACAATGGGAGAGAAAGCTTCAAACCGATGTTCACATGGCGAAACAAGCCTTGAGCGAAGCTCTTTTCGCCCGAGAAATCTCCAGTCTCTTTCTGAATATAATTCCAAACATTCAAACGGGTCTTCTTCTTCCTCCTCCATATCCAAACCAGTCCAAGCTTTACCCTACGCGTCGAGCACCGCCAATATCGCTCGGCTGCTCAAAGACTGGATGAAGAACCCCCCCAACTCCGTTCGAACGAGCTCGTCCGTATCCCAAGACTTCCTCAACAACGCCGGCGCCGGAACCGATTCAAAATTATCTGGCGACCAAGAAATCAACAATTGCGTTGATTTATCGGGAGCATTCGAACCGCTGTTCGGTTTTGAGCAGTTAGAGTCTTCGAACTCCGATTTGTCACCGTCGATGTCGGCCGAGGGTACCCTTTTCCAAGACGAAAACAAGCCGGATTATAGTAGAGCATTGCCTCTGTCATTGCTGGAAAATTGGCTGTTTGATGGAACAGCCATTGAAGGAAAGGATTTCGCCTTCTAGGATTTAGAAGGTGTCTTATTCCTAGATCTGTAAATTCTCCCCATTATTATTTTTTAATCAGAATTCTCCATTCATAATCAAGATTTCTCCACATTTTGTATGACCATCTGTTCTCTAAATCTTCTCCGTTGCTTTCAATCTACTTGATCAATGCAATTAACAAGATAGTGGCTTAGAATTTGGTGTGATTTGAATTTTTCGAGTTGGATTCGTATATCAATATTAGAATTTTTTATTTTTTCTGTATATTAATGATTGATTCGCAAAATTCAATTTATACCTTGATTTCTGACTAGTAAATTTTATTCTGTCGTGATTTTTTCACATAGATTTTAATGTTTTTATTTTTTATATTTCTTTTTCTTTTTCTAATTATTAACGTTTGATTCTCCCGTGATATAGCAGAAAGTGGAAAAAAAAAGGAGAGGATTTGATGATTATTGTTCATATATTTTTCTAGAAATAATCACGATGCATTGAATGCACAGACGTCAGGTTGTATCAAAAAAAATAAAATAAGAAAAGAAGCTCGTCTTCTTTGTCATGTGAAGAAAGCATAAGCTCCTCATGAATCCAATAAACAAAATTCATGGCAAAATTAACATATAATATATAAAAAATATTTAAATTTTCAAACTAATATGATAGTTCATGCGACAATACATAACTAGTTAAAGTTCAAATTATTTATAAAAGTTATACTATATTGATTGATCTTCTATTTTTAGAGATGTCAAACGAGCGAGTCGAGCCGAGCCGAGTCGGGAAAGTCTCGGCTCACCAAGCCTGCCGAGCCAAACGAGCCGAGCCTAACGAGCCTGCCGAGCCTAACGAGCTGATCAAAAAAATTTCCAACTCGAGCCGGCTCACGAGTCACGAGCCTAACGAGCCGAGCCGAGCCAGCCCAACGAGCTTAACGAGCCGAGCATAACGAGCTGAGCTTACAATTATATAAATAAAAATTTCTGATTGTATAACTAAAATCTAAAATATATCATAAAATATACTACAATTACCTAAATTTAAAATAAATATGTAAACAAATTCAATGCATAAAATAAACTAAAAATGTTGGTGAAAAATAAAATAACTCTAGCTCATGACTGGTCGCCGTCGGGCTCATCGTTGTCCCCACCCTCTTGTGGAGGGCGATATGGTCTCAATAGGTGCTCCGGAAAGATAGGTAAATTTGGGGTCACTCCATTCATATTGTCATAATGAGTATCTAATGATCTCACATATCGTGCACAGAAGTTTGTCAGCTCTACCGAATGATTTTGCATATGCGTCAACCAATTTTCGATGCGTGTTTGCTGAACGGAAATATTTTCCAGCTTTTGTCTTGCATCCTGTTCAAAGGTGGTACGTTGATTGGAAATATTTTCTAACCTTTGTGTTATATCTTGCTGAAAGCTGATCTGTTGAGCAGTCATATCGGCAAACATTTTGGTAAGATTTTCTAACATCAGCCCCGCATCGGTAGTTGATAAAGAGCGGGGTGGCACGGCCGATGATGTAGAGGCACCTTGATCGAGAGGTATAGTTGATTGATTTTCATATCGTTGTTTTCGACGTGTCTCAGCGCGCACTCTTTTTGCATCCGCTATGCTACCTTCTGCATAAGTCATAAAACCATCTTTGCGCCGGATACGAGGCAATGGCATTAGTGGAGGAGGAATTTCAGCATGAATATCATCCTCAATGAATCCCAGTCCATTTGCTCTAGCCTTGCCGTACGGCCAGTTGGCTATTCTTGAAATATTTGATAACAAGTAAAGCATTGGCTGTATCCATACATCGTCAGAGCTCATAGGGACATTTTCTGCAGCGCATAAGTGCGTGATAAGGATGGGGTGGACATGAGCTGCAGTGGTAGAACCCTTACCATATGCACTGATATTACTATGGATAATTCGCCCGACATTTATGGAGCGACCAGTGAGAATACAATAAAGGAGTACCGCCCGCTCTTTGGTAAGCTCAGTCCTTTGGGACGTCGGCATTAAGTGTCCTCCGATAAACCTGCACCAAGCTTGAGCATAACAGTTAAGACAATTTAGTATCAAGTGCAATGGTTGAGCTTGGTTTTTGATGGAGTAAACCCATTGTGAACCTCGATGTCCCAGCTCTTGTATAATCATCTCATAGTCTGGTCCCTCTTCTATCATAGTATGATAATCATCTTCATATAAGATATCCAAACCAAACTTAGCATTTATGAACTCGGCAGAGAAGTCGATGATCTTATTGCGAACTTCAACCGTACTAGCACTATTTGAATTGGATACTCTCAAATTTGCGTAGAATTCACGAACGATATTTACGTTCGCATCACCACCTAATATAGCTAGATTCTCCCATTTTCGTTCCTTAATCATGTCTAAAATATCTCCATCACACTCACCGGGGGAAAACTGGATTTTGCATATAATAGGTTTATTTTTTGCCATGAAATCCGTGAAATATTTCTTTGCCTCAGAATTGATGAACGAGTGATCGATTCGAGAGCTTGAACTTGAAGAAGCTTTTAAACGTTTTGGCGGCATATTTTTTTAACCTGTGACAAAACAGGAAACACAAATACTAAACACCTCACTTCAAACACACCCAAATAAACAAAACAACATATTATATTTGTGTAACAGATAATTTCATAATTTGTGACTTAGAAATCTCAAGTAGACATTTCATCGAACAATTGGTGTGCACAATTATAAAACTTGATTTACAATTACTTTTCTATCTCAAACCAACCTCATCAATCAAAAATCAACCCATTCCACAGAATAATGCGAAGTAATCGAATAATATTCACTTAATTATCAAAGGGTGGAACTTGGAAATGGAAGAAATATAACCTAGTCGAGTCGGATGGTGAGCCACTGAGCCTTGAGCTGGATTCGCGGAGGTCGAAGTTGTGGTGCGAAATACTTCGATTGACGGGAGCCGAGAGGGGAGGCGCTGGGAGATTTAGCAGTGTTCGGCGCGGGCGATTGACGGGAGCCGGGAGGGGAGGCGCTGAGACTGGGAGATTTAGCAGTGTTCGGCGCAGGCTACTGCGATTGACGGGAGCCGGGAGGGGAGGCGCTGGGACTGGGAGATTCAGATTAGCAGTCGGCGCGGGCATACAATCGGGACTCGGGGTCGGGGAACTAGGAAGGGCGCAGGGCCGAACTCTCCGAAGGGTGATTTGTGAAGAACAGAATTCAATCTAAATTAAAAAGAAACAGAGAGAGGGCCGATACCTCGCCGCAAGTGGGGCGAGGTATCGGCCCTCTCTCTGTTTCTTTTTAATTTAGATTGAATTAAAAAGAAATAGAGAGAGGGCCGATACCTCGCCCCAAGTGGGGCGAGGTATCGGCTTAGGCCGATAACTCGCCCAAGTAAGGCGAGGTATCGGCCCTCTCTCTGTTTTAAACATGTTTTAAACAGAACGAGGGCCGATACCTTTCCCACTTGGAGCGACTGATAGGCCTTCGATCTGTTTTAAACAGACTGAGGGCCGAGAAGTCACCCCAATTTGGCGACTTCTCGGCTCCAGGTGGGGCGAGGTATCGGCTCTCGGGCGACTTCTCGGCACTCAGTCATATATTAAAACGGAAGTGAACAAACATGAGAATTGATACGTAACACATCTAATAGTCAATCATCATCCATTACAAATTACAAAATCAAAAAATTACAAAAGTGAAACAAACATGAGATATGTAACAATTTCAAAAATATAATCTTCTAGTTCATTTTGTACAAATTAATACAAATTAAACGCATAGTTTTGCCATCCTGGCCCATCCATGATCCATCTAATAGTCAATCATCATCCATTACAAATTACAAAATCAAAAAATTACAAAATCAAAAAATTACAAAAGTGAAACAAACATGAGAATTGAGATACGTAACAATTTCAAAAATATAATCTTCTAGTTCATTTTGTACAAATTAATACAAATTAAACGCATAGTTTTGCCATCCATCTGGCATCTAATAGTCAATCATCATCCATTACAAATTACAAAATCAAAAAATTACAAAAGTGAAACAAACATGAGAATTGAGATACGTAACAATTTCAAAAATATAATCTTCTAGTTAATTATAAATTTGTACAAATTAATACAAATTAAACGCATAGTTTTGCCATCCTGGCCCATCCATGATCCATCTAATAGTCAAATAGTCAATCATCATCCATTACAAATTACAAAATCAAAAAATTACAAAAGTGAAACAAACATGAGATATGTAACAATTTCAAAAATATAATCTTCTAGTTCATTTTGTACAAATTAAACTTATACAAATTAATACAAATTAAACGCATAGTTTTGCCATCCATCTGGCATCTAATAGTCAATCATCATCCATTACAAAATCAAAAATTACAAAGGCTAATCTTGTTGTTGAACTTCCAAATTTTGAAATTCTTCGATTATTTCGTCATGTCTCTGTTGATTTCTTGAAGCAGCATCATTCCAATCCTTCATGCAAATGAGTGCCTCCACGAGATCAGGTGCAAGTCTTCCTCGTCGATCGTCGTACACACGTCCACCTGCACTAAAAGCAGATTCTGATGCTACAGTTGAGACCGGAGGTGTTAGTAGATCTCGTGCCATTACAGACAGAATAGGATATGTATTAGAAAATATTTTCCACCAATTTAAAATATCAAAATTTTCCTCACGAGAAAATTGATACCTAGTGTCAAAATAAATTTCCAGTTCATTTCGCATAGAACTAGAATATGCATCTGTATCTAATTCATTCCAAATATCATGAATACTAAAATGTGAAACTCCAATATCTCCACCCCTACTTGAACCAGCAGCATGTGAAGAAACACGACTACTCAGATTTGAATATTTAGATTCATAAGAAGAATATAAACTAGTAATTCCATGACTTATTTGATCTACAGAAAATAAAGAAAGAGTTTGTAAATTATTAGAAATTTTATTAACAATGAGAGATACTCCTCTTAACTTATATCTAGAATCCATTATACATGCATAACAAAAAATAGGAGGGATGTCAAGCCAATACTTTTTAAATTTTATTTCCATTTTATCAAGTATATCTCTAAATTCTTCTATATGTCGATATTGTGCAAAATTACCTGTTAAGTTTATAAAAATTGGAAGAACAAGATGAGAAGTAGGATAATAAATTCCTGAACATTCATTTGTAGCCTCATAAAATGGTTTTAAAAATTCAAGAAATATATTAGCTATATCGCAACTAGATTTATGAAGATGAATACTTTGAGTTTTCTCACTAATAAAAGTACAGATAACTTGCCAATATGGCCTAGCATTTTCCAACATTAAATAAGTAGAATTCCACCTATTATCTACGTCAGTTTTTAATTTTCGTGGTTTAAGTTGAGCAGCTTTACAAAAATCTCTATATTCTTGTTGCCTCGAATTAGATCCAATTATATAAGAAATTGCTGATTTAATTGATTCAATATGAGGTGAAATAAATGTCATACCATCTTTAACAACTAAATTTAAAATATGACAAACACATCTCATATGAAACATAGAATTGTGAGTAGCATGTAATTGAAAATAATTTTTAAAATGAGAAATAGCAGAATCATTAGCACTAGCATTATCAAGTGTTATGCTAAATATTCTATCTTTAATAGAAATAGAATATTCTTGTAATATTGCAAGAATATATTTATAAATTGTAATACCAGTGTGGGGATATTCACAATTACGAAATCCTAAAATTCTTTTATTTAATTGCCAAGATTCATCTATGAAATGAGAAGTTACAACTACATATCCTATAGAATTACGTGCACTCCATAAGTCAGACGTAATACAAATAGACATTGAAGGAGCATTTGAAAAAAATACAATTAATTCATTTTTCATATCATTAAACATTTTAATGATATCATTTCTAGTAGTACTTCTAGGAACACGTTTAAAGTTAGGAGTAACATATTCTTTCATAAAATTTTCAAATTCAACACTATCAGTAAACGCTAGGGGCAATTCACATTGTGTTACAAGTTTTGCTATTCCTTCTCTCATTTTATTCTGTGAATACATAAAAGTGCCACTACCACTAGCATTTAATAATCTTTGCGTAGGATCTCTAACTTGATCGTTTAAATGACACTTTTGATAATGCCTATTTAGTGAGGTGGTTGAACTACTAGCAACGTATGCATAATTTTTAATACAATATTTACATTGAGCTCTGGATTCTATTTTTCCACCTATTTTAATATCTTTCATTACAAAATGTTTCCATACCTCAGAAGTTTTGTTTCTTTTTTTTTGAGGTGATGAAGTGGAAGTGGATGCTTGTGCAGATGATTGTCCTATTGAAAATGCATTTTTCCTAATTTCTTCAATATCATCATCAAATCAATGTTACAATCACGTGGATCCATAATTAAAAATAATTTCAAATAAATGATACCAGAACAATTCACATAATTCCAACAAGATATTTTATGTCTTGTATGTGATGGTGTGAATTGATCACTTATACAGTATAACCTACGAAAATAAATGAATGTATGTTAGTGAAATTGTATAACTATTAAATATAATTAAAAATTTTGTAAATCTAAAAAGAATAAACTAAATTTTACCTTGTTGAACTTTGAAGCCTTGAAGGTTTGAACTTTGAATCACAGAGAGGCAGATAGCAGAGTACAGGAGTAGTAAAATAAGTAATTGAATTGAACTATTGAAGTGAAGTGAGAGAGATTGAGAGATTGAGGTGAAAATAAACCAAGGGAGGATTAGAATTTTATAGAAAAAATGGAGTGAACTAGTGAAGTGAAGGGGGAGAGCAAAAGCAACGGCCACAAAATCTCAGCGACTCAGCGTTTTCTTGTTACCGTTGCATTGTTAATGTTACCGTTGGAATTGGCTCTGTTTCAGTTTTTAGTTTTTACCAATTAAAACTGGTCGACCCTAGTGAATTGGCTCTGTTTTACCAATTAAAACTGGTTGACCCTAGTGAGTTGGCTCTGTTTTACCAATTAAAACTGGTCGACCCCAGTGACTTATGGTCGACACTGTAATTTCTATTTTCATTTGTGACACTTTATGGTCGACCCTAGTGCGTTATGGTCGACACTTGAATTGCTTCTGTAATTTCTGTTTTCATTTGTCACATTTAATGGTCGACCCCATTGAGTTATGGTCGACACTTGAATTGCTTCTGTAACTTTTATTTTCATTTGTCACATTTAATGGTCGACCCTAATGAGTTTTGGTCGACACTCCTTTTGACATTATAAAAAAAACAATTGTAGTCCTTAACATTTCATTTTAAATATTGCAAAATTAACTCCAAAACAGTTAAACAGACAACAGATATAGATAAGTACAAAAATAAGTAACTCAGTTTTCATTTTTTAATCATTCAAATTTCAATAATTACATTTTACATACCCACTGGTGAAGTCACTATATTTTTCATAAACTATGAAAAGCACACAAACAAAGACAAACACAAACAAAGAAAAACACAAACAAAGACAAAATGTCACTGAGATGGAGAGTAACATGGATCGTCAAAAGGATCAAAAGAATCGACTGGAGGATCGACTGGAGGATCGACTGGAGGGTATATTCTGCCATTCCAATAATCTTGAAGAAAATAAAGATGCCCGTGAACGTCATTGAATTCTTCATGGAGTTCATCTTCAATCGCGTCCATCCTAGCGTCCATCCGAGCTTCCATCTGATCAAAGCGATCGAGAATCACGTTCTGAAAGGAGTCAAATGCTGTGCCAATGCTAGCTATATTGGCCTCCAAAGTGTTGACTCTTTCCTCAAGGGAAGAGAAACTTCCTCTAGATGCATTGGATGGGGGTTCAGTAGTTTGTCTTTGCTCGTTACCACCCTCGCCAATTTCCATATATGAGGGTTCAGCTTCAGCCCCAGCCCCAGATGCACCAGCTCCTGCTCCAGCTTGTTCTCCTTTGAAAATCCACTCCCCAGTCGCATTGAGTACTATCCCCATTCTTGCTAGAGAGGAAGTGGTGTAGATGTCAGTTTCTTCAAAGGTAATCGAGTCGCTGAACTAGGAATTTGGACACTATTGACCTCAAAAATCTTCATTAGAAGAAGATTAAAGGGTAAAGACTTGGCCGGGTTGGAGAATACTTGCAGCATCCGTTTCAAAATTACGTACCCAACGTTAAATGATTCTCCTCGAAAGATTTTATACAGAACATAGAGATCCATCCCACTAATATGATCTCTATGTCCATCTCTTGGTAAAAGATTGTAAGTAATCATGTGGTGGATGAGTCGTGCACGTACATTTAAATCATTAGCCTTTGGTTTCAACGGAAGGAATTGATTTGGATCCTTAACAATCATTCTTAAAAATTCAGTTCCTTCACTAGTGCCCACAAAATCAGGATGCTTGGCTGCCTCATAATAACATTCAGCCTCGTTGTTGAACTCACATTCTAAAATTGTATTTATTGAACTTGGGGATATCTCTATGTGTTTTCCATACACATAACTAATAATTTTGAGAGGCCTCAAAGAATGTTCTAAATTTGCGTAGAACATTCTCACTGTAGTTTCAATGTAAGGTCCATCAAAATCAAACAACTCATATAACCCCAGAGCCTTTAACGGCTGTTCCAAATTTAAGCTATATAAATCATAAAATTCTACTCTTCTACTTAAAATCAGGGGTTTGAACTGAAAATCATCATCATACCGTTTCAATGAATCAGAATTCTTGAATAAAGGAGAGGGCCATGTAGGTTGTTGGTCAATTTCAGCGGATGGAGTAGCATTCTTTGATCTCCTTTTGTGAATGGGGAGTTTGCTGCGAGTGCGAGATGATGAAGACATTGGAGGTGTAAAATGAGAGAAGAGATGAATACAGAAGAAAATGTCACAGAATGGTCGAAAAATAGCCGATGGTCGAGAGTTAGGGTTTTGGTCGACCCTAGAAATAAATCAAGTTTTATGTGTCGACCAGTGACATTAGTGGTCGACACTTGCAATGGCCGATATATCGCTCATAGGCCGATATATCGCTTCTGTTTGAATTGACTGTTGTTTACTTAATAGTTAATAGTTTAATTAATACTTGTTATTTGTTAATAGTTAATAAATTATGTTATTGTTAATTGTTATTATAATATTTATATGATATCACTAATCACTTGCAGATTTACAATTGCAATTTACAATTGCAATTTACAATTGCAATTTACAATTGCAATTTACAATTGCAATTTACAATTGCAATTTACAATTGCAATTTACAATTGCAATTTACAATTGCAATTTACAATTGCAATTTACAATTGCAATTTACAATTGCAATTTACAATTGCAATTTACAATTGCAATTTACAATTGCAATTTACAATTGCAATTTACAATTGCAATTTACAATTGCAATTTACAATTGCAATTTACAATTGCAATTTACAATTGCAATTTACAATTGCAATTTACAATTGCAATTTACAATTGCAATTTACAATTGCAATTTACAATTGCAATTTACAATTGCAATTTACAATTGCAATTTACAATTGCAATTTACAATTGCAATTTACAATTGCAATTTACAATTGCAATTTACAATTGCAATTTACAATTGCAATTTACAATTGCAATTTACAATTGCAATTTACAATTGCAATTTACAATTGCAATTTACAATTGCAATTTACAATTGCAATTTACAATTGCAATTTACAATTGCAATTTACAATTGCAATTTACAATTGCAATTTACAATTGCAATTTACAATTGCAATTTACAATTGCAATTTACAATTGCAATTTACAATTGCAATTTACAATTGCAATTTACAATTGCAATTTACAATTGCAATTTACAATTGCAATTTACAATTGCAATTTACAATTGCAATTTACAATTGCAATTTACAATTGCAATTTACAATTGCAATTTACAATTGCAATTTACAATTGCAATTTACAATTGCAATTTACAATTGCAATTTACAATTGCAATTTACAATTGCAATTTACAATTGCAATTTACAATTGCAATTTACAATTGCAATTTACAATTGCAATTTACAATTGCAATTTACAATTGCAATTTACAATTGCAATTTACAATTGCAATTTACAATTGCAATTTACAATTGCAATTTACAATTGCAATTTACAATTGCAATTTACAATTGCAATTTACAATTTTGCAGTATAGCATAACTCTCAGAAGAGTGGGAGATCAGATTATCGATGGTCAGGCCGACTCAAGCGTCGTCGCGTCGGAGAGGGTTCAGCGCTCACCGCAGTGGCGCAGTCCGCAGAACCCGAGCTGGGCTTCCGTTGACGAGCCAGCTCGCGAGCTAGCTCGCGAACTCGCGAGCAGGCTCGTCGAGCCCGGTCATTTACGGGCTCGCAAGCTGGGATGTCCAAGCTCGACTCGACTCGCCTGTGTGACTCGAGCCAAACTCGCTCGTTACTGTAGCGAGCCGAGCCAAGCTCGACCCGCTACAGTAACGAGTCGAGCGAGCGAGCTGTCGAGCAGCTCGCTCGTTTAACATCTCTATCTATTTTTACCTTCTATTATTGGTGTAATTAATAACTTATTTTTAATTTATCAAATCAATTGCAACAATTAATGATCGTTACATAATATAAAATTGTAAACATAATTATATACGAAAGCTACGTAGTTTTAAAAACAAACATGAAACTTCAATGTTTAACATATTTTTACGCTCGTGTTTTTGACTTGTCCTTACGGATATTCTCAGATCGTTTAAAAGTGTCGTCAATTCTACCTAAGTAAAATAACAATCTTCAATGCGAAATTATGACCCGTAAATATATGAAAACCTTCAACACTTTTAAGAAAATAGTTCTAGCACAAACTTGATTGATCAATTATGTAGTTGTCTTAGCGAGAGAGTGTGAGGGAGGGTCGGGGTGATTGAAGATGAGACGTTATAAAATGTTGGAAGAACAAATATTGACAAGCTAAACCCCATTGTTGACTTCATCCGGATCAATTGGTCCGGTCAAGAACAGCATCCAAGATCAAATCCGGGAGATTCTTATTTGAAAACAGACAATGTCTTGTTGGTAAGAACCGAGTTCTTCACATCTTTAGTGTCTTGTTTAATGTTTGATGAATTAATAATGAGTTAGTTTTTTATATGCTTTGCTTAATTATTTTAGACCATTGCACCAGCAACTTGTCTTTTACCATTTCCTGAATTTGTGGTTTTAATAATATAAAAACATTATTCTTCAAAGAAATTCAAACCAGTCCCATTTTATGGCCTATATTTGTTGGTTTTTCAAGTTGGGCAAGGCCAAATGGGCTTTCTCTACTAAATTCCACTCAAGGTCACTGTTTAGATTCAGATAATCTAGTTTTCATTAATTGTTTCGTGTTTTATGTAGCTGATAACACAGGATCAACTAGGGGTTGGCAGGACCAGACCGAGTCCTGAGAATCGGCTCGGACTGTCGATTTCGGTCCCAAATCCGCGGTTCTCAGTCTGGTTTCGGTCCTTCCACGGAATCTCCAGCCAATTTCTGTCTGGTCCACAATCCATATCCCAAAATCCTGAAAAACAAGGATCAGACCGATAACACCAAGTTAGGGCTAAATGGCTAATTGCTGAAGAGCTTTACCTGATCACTCTCACTTAAGCAATCAACAATTCACAAATCCTTCCTCATCGCTCTGCTCCCAGACGGCCAGGCCCTAGTTCGACAATCCCTCTTCAGCGCTCGCCTCGCGCTCTGTCCTCACGCCCACCTGTCCTAAGTGCTCAACTCACTGTATGTGTAATTTTTGTGCTAGTAAATGAATTTGTTGCTTCTCACTGTTGGTTGATAGATTTTTGTCTGTTTGTTGATTTTATATTTGCATGTTTTGACTGTTTATGTTGGTTGTTCTTGTGCTGCTCACTGTTTAGTTTCTTACATTTTATTTTAATATTTTATAGTTGGATTTAGTTTGTATGTTACATAGTTAGATTTATTTTGAATATTTAATTTAACTTCTTATATTTCATTTTAATATTTGATAGTTGGATTTAGTTTGTATGTTATATAATTGGATTTCTTTTGGACGTTGAATTTAGTTTATTAGATTTCATTTTAATGTTTGATAGTTGGATTTAATTTGTATCTTACATAGTTGAATTTATTTTGGATATTGAATTTAACTTCTTAGATCTCATTTTAATTTTAGGTTAGCATCTCTATCTCTTTTTTGTTGAGTATAGTTTTAATGTCTACAAATTTTTATTTAGTTTTAATGTTTTTTAATAAAACAAAATTTTTGATTGTTTGAGGTGAAAATTTTTAATGTTTAAAAAAAACAAAATGTTGGTAATATTATGCGAAAAAATTTAATGTTTAAAAAAAACAATAAAGTGTTGGTAGGAGGAACCGGGACCGGATCGAAATTTTCAGTCCGACCCCGGTTCATTCACAATCCCTTCCAGGGCCGATTCTGAGATTCGAAAAAAAAAATCCGAAATATCGATCCGAGCTCAAAACCGGACCGACCCAGACCGCGCCCACCCCTAGGATCAACTACTATGAGGTACACATTATTGACATCTCATAGTAAAATACTGTCACATGGTGCATTCCGTTAAATTTATAGGCAAAAATTTTGAAAATACGAGTACTTGTAATGAGACTGATAAAACTAAAAGGAGTAAGTTGAAACAAGCCCTAAACTATAAGGACCAAAACATATTTTACCCTTGATATTTTATTATGCTTAATTCAACTTTTTGGGTAATACGTCATTTTTCAAGAGATGAATATATTCTTGTATATTTAGAGTAACCAATAAGAATATTATTAAGTGTAGCAATTATAATAAAATTCATGTATTATTATTATTACATGTCATAATAATTATCTCATAATTTTTATTTTCTTTTTAAAACTTGAAAATATCTATAAATTAATTTTACTCGGGATACAATATTAATATAAATTGTATACACATTTTGTTATAATTTTATGTATTATTTATATATCATTCATTCGTTAGTGCTATATTTCAAATTTTTTCATCATGAAGAATTTATACCTGGTTTGTTCGACTTGTCCATGTCACTCGATTGGCAACGTGGTGACATTATCTCAGCCTCGCCTATGACTAGGTCGAGTGAACTTGCTCCACTAAATTGCAGACCTAGCTCGGTTCGGTACAAACAAAATTTTGTGATCCAAAGTATAGCTTGTTGATCTTGGACCATTATGGCGATTTTCAACCTTTCGGGTCATGGCCGTGTGATGACTCTAAATAGTATCTTCATTGGCTGCCTTTGCAAAACGACATCACTTCGAAAATGCTTCTTTTATATTCTCTGTTTGTTTATTTTACTATTACTTGGTCTATATTTTACATTAATTATATTTTGATTAAACAATATTGATATATTATATTATCAAAATTGGAACCAAGGAGATGGGTCAAATTGAAACTTCCATCAATTCACGTTGATTGATATCTTAATTTAGATTTTATTATTATATCCATCATTATAATCATCTTTTTGAGGAGTGTGACCAAATAAAATACAATATGAAGCTAGATTTTAGTCTAAAAGAAGATAAACTTTAGCAAACTGGGTCCTCAAATTTAGTTTTTGTATGGTGTATTATAGGATGCAAGTCCTTGATCAATTCAAATTTAGACTACCCTTTTATTAATGTTTGCTTGAATTTGTAACTATGGTGCCAAATTAAAGGTGCAATCGTTTGGGGAGGGCTAGCACAAGATCCAAGCGAATTCGTTCAGAGGCAAACTCAACCAGCCCATAATTTGATCACGGGGAACACCAGTTTGATATTCTAGTTGTGACTGTGGTTTTAAAACAATCAGCAATAATTATAAAAAATGATTTACCGATTTTAAACGATTAATAAATTATAATGTTTTATTATTAAATTAAAATTGAGGGAGAAAATGTAATGTAATGTAATGTAATGTAATGTAATGTAATGTAATGTAATGTAATGTAATGTAATGTAATGTAATGTAATGTAATGTAATGTAATGTAATGTAATGTAATGTAATGTAATGTAATGTAATGTAATGTAATGTAATGTAATGTAATGTAATGTAATGTAATGTAATGTAATGTAATGTAATGTAATGTAATGTAATGTAATGTAATGTAATGTAATGTAATGTAATGTAATGTAATGTAATGTAATGTAATGTAATGTAATGTAATGTAATGTAATGTAATGTAATGTAATGTAATGTAATGTAATGTAATGTAATGTAATGTAATGTAATGTAATGTAATGTAATGTAATGTAATGTAATGTAATGTAATGTAATGTAATGTAATGTAATGTAATGTAATGTAATGTAATGTAATGTAATGTAATGTAATGTAATGTAATGTAATGTAATGTAATGTAATGTAATGTAATGTAATGTAATGTAATGTAATGTAATGTAATGTAATGTAATGTAATGTAATGTAATGTAATGTAATGTAATGTAATGTAATGTAATGTAATGTAATGTAATGTAATGTAATGTAATGTAATGTAATGTAATGTAATGTAATGTAATGTAATGTAATGTAATGTAATGTAATGTAATGTAATGTAATGTAATGTAATGTAATGTAATGTAATGTAATGTAATGTAATGTAATGTAATGTAATGTAATGTAATGTAATGTAATGTAATGTAATGTAATGTAATGTAATGTAATGTAATGTAATGTAATGTAATGTAATGTAATGTAATGTAATGTAATGTAATGTAATGTAATGTAATGTAATGTAATGTAATGTAATGTAATGTAATGTAATGTAATGTAATGTAATGTAATGTAATGTAATGTAATGTAATGTAATGTAATGTAATGTAATGTAATGTAATGTAATGTAATGTAATGTAATGTAATGTAATGTAATGTAATGTAATGTAATGTAATGTAATGTAATGTAATGTAATGTAATGTAATGTAATGTAATGTAATGTAATGTAATGTAATGTAATGTAATGTAATGTAATGTAATGTAATGTAATGTAATGTAATGTAATGTAATGTAATGTAATGTAATGTAATGTAATGTAATGTAATGTAATGTAATGTAATGTAATGTAATGTAATGTAATGTAATGTAATGTAATGTAATGTAATGTAATGTAATGTAATGTAATGTAATGTAATGTAATGTAATGTAATGTAATGTAATGTAATGTAATGTAATGTAATGTAATGTAATGTAATGTAATGTAATGTAATGTAATGTAATGTAATGTAATGTAATGTAATGTAATGTAATGTAATGTAATGTAATGTAATGTAATGTAATGTAATGTAATGTAATGTAATGTAATGTAATGTAATGTAATGTAATGTAATGTAATGTAATGTAATGTAATGTAATGTAATGTAATGTAATGTAATGTAATGTAATGTAATGTAATGTAATGTAATGTAATGTAATGTAATGTAATGTAATGTAATGTAATGTAATGTAATGTAATGTAATGTAATGTAATGTAATGTAATGTAATGTAATGTAATGTAATGTAATGTAATGTAATGTAATGTAATGTAATGTAATGTAATGTAATGTAATGTAATGTAATGTAATGTAATGTAATGTAATGTAATGTAATGTAATGTAATGTAATGTAATGTAATGTAATGTAATGTAATGTAATGTAATGTAATGTAATGTAATGTAATGTAATGTAATGTAATGTAATGTAATGTAATGTAATGTAATGTAATGTAATGTAATGTAATGTAATGTAATGTAATGTAATGTAATGTAATGTAATGTAATGTAATGTAATGTAATGTAATGTAATGTAATGTAATGTAATGTAATGTAATGTAATGTAATGTAATGTAATGTAATGTAATGTAATGTAATGTAATGTAATGTAATGTAATGTAATGTAATGTAATGTAATGTAATGTAATGTAATGTAATGTAATGTAATGTAATGTAATGTAATGTAATGTAATGTAATGTAATGTAATGTAATGTAATGTAATGTAATGTAATGTAATGTAATGTAATGTAATGTAATGTAATGTAATGTAATGTAATGTAATGTAATGTAATGTAATGTAATGTAATGTAATGTAATGTAATGTAATGTAATGTAATGTAATGTAATGTAATGTAATGTAATGTAATGTAATGTAATGTAATGTAATGTAATGTAATGTAATGTAATGTAATGTAATGTAATGTAATGTAATGTAATGTAATGTAATGTAATGTAATGTAATGTAATGTAATGTAATGTAATGTAATGTAATGTAATGTAATGTAATGTAATGTAATGTATGGTTAAGTGTGGACGAGGACTGGCATCATGTCATGTACTCCTGTTATGTCCTGTTGCGGCATGTACCCTGTTTGCCCAGCTCCTCTTCACACTTTGCATCTTCCGGTACTGTTCACACTTTGCATCTTCCGGTACTGTTCACACTTTGCATCTTCCGGTACTGTTCACACTTTGCATCTTCCGGTACTGTTCACACTTTGCATCTTCCGGTACTGTTCACACTTTGCATCTTCCGGTACTGTTCACACTTTGCATCTTCCGGTACTGTTCACACTTTGCATCTTCCGGTACTGTTCACACTTTGCATCTTCCGGTACTGTTCACACTTTGCATCTTCCGGTACTGTTCACACTTTGCATCTTCCGGTACTGTTCACACTTTGCATCTTCCGGTACTGTTCACACTTTGCATCTTCCGGTACTGTTCACACTTTGCATCTTCCGGTACTGTTCACACTTTGCATCTTCCGGTACTGTTCACACTTTGCATCTTCCGGTACTGTTCACACTTTGCATCTTCCGGTACTGTTCACACTTTGCATCTTCCGGTACTGTTCACACTTTGCATCTTCCGGTACTGTTCACACTTTGCATCTTCCGGTACTGTTCACACTTTGCATCTTCCGGTACTGTTCACACTTTGCATCTTCCGGTACTGTTCACACTTTGCATCTTCCGGTACTGTTCACACTTTGCATCTTCCGGTACTGTTCACACTTTGCATCTTCCGGTACTGTTCACACTTTGCATCTTCCGGTACTGTTCACACTTTGCATCTTCCGGTACTGTTCACACTTTGCATCTTCCGGTACTGTTCACACTTTGCATCTTCCGGTACTGTTCACACTTTGCATCTTCCGGTACTGTTCACACTTTGCATCTTCCGGTACTGTTCACACTTTGCATCTTCCGGTACTGTTCACACTTTGCATCTTCCGGTACTGTTCACACTTTGCATCTTCCGGTACTGTTCACACTTTGCATCTTCCGGTACTGTTCACACTTTGCATCTTCCGGTACTGTTCACACTTTGCATCTTCCGGTACTGTTCACACTTTGCATCTTCCGGTACTGTTCACACTTTGCATCTTCCGGTACTGTTCACACTTTGCATCTTCCGGTACTGTTCACACTTTGCATCTTCCGGTACTGTTCACACTTTGCATCTTCCGGTACTGTTCACACTTTGCATCTTCCGGTACTGTTCACACTTTGCATCTTCCGGTACTGTTCACACTTTGCATCTTCCGGTACTGTTCACACTTTGCATCTTCCGGTACTGTTCACACTTTGCATCTTCCGGTACTGTTCACACTTTGCATCTTCCGGTACTGTTCACACTTTGCATCTTCCGGTACTGTTCACACTTTGCATCTTCCGGTACTGTTCACACTTTGCATCTTCCGGTACTGTTCACACTTTGCATCTTCCGGTACTGTTCACACTTTGCATCTTCCGGTACTGTTCACACTTTGCATCTTCCGGTACTGTTCACACTTTGCATCTTCCGGTACTGTTCACACTTTGCATCTTCCGGTACTGTTCACACTTTGCATCTTCCGGTACTGTTCACACTTTGCATCTTCCGGTACTGTTCACACTTTGCATCTTCCGGTACTGTTCACACTTTGCATCTTCCGGTACTGTTCACACTTTGCATCTTCCGGTACTGTTCACACTTTGCATCTTCCGGTACTGTTCACACTTTGCATCTTCCGGTACTGTTCACACTTTGCATCTTCCGGTACTGTTCACACTTTGCATCTTCCGGTACTGTTCACACTTTGCATCTTCCGGTACTGTTCACACTTTGCATCTTCCGGTACTGTTCACACTTTGCATCTTCCGGTACTGTTCACACTTTGCATCTTCCGGTACTGTTCACACTTTGCATCTTCCGGTACTGTTCACACTTTGCATCTTCCGGTACTGTTCACACTTTGCATCTTCCGGTACTGTTCACACTTTGCATCTTCCGGTACTGTTCACACTTTGCATCTTCCGGTACTGTTCACACTTTGCATCTTCCGGTACTGTTCACACTTTGCATCTTCCGGTACTGTTCACACTTTGCATCTTCCGGTACTGTTCACACTTTGCATCTTCCGGTACTGTTCACACTTTGCATCTTCCGGTACTGTTCACACTTTGCATCTTCCGGTACTGTTCACACTTTGCATCTTCCGGTACTGTTCACACTTTGCATCTTCCGGTACTGTTCACACTTTGCATCTTCCGGTACTGTTCACACTTTGCATCTTCCGGTACTGTTCACACTTTGCATCTTCCGGTACTGTTCACACTTTGCATCTTCCGGTACTGTTCACACTTTGCATCTTCCGGTACTGTTCACACTTTGCATCTTCCGGTACTGTTCACACTTTGCATCTTCCGGTACTGTTCACACTTTGCATCTTCCGGTACTGTTCACACTTTGCATCTTCCGGTACTGTTCACACTTTGCATCTTCCTACTGTTCACACTTTGCATCTTCCGGTACTGTTCACACTTTGCATCTTCCGGTACTGTTCCACTTGCATCTCCGGTACTGTTCACACTTTGCATCTTCCGGTCACTGTTCACAACTTCATCTTCCGGTCACTGTTCACAACTTCATCTTCCGATCACTGTTCATTTCTGTCTTATTATATCCCAAAGACTGTTTTCATTCCTTCCCGCTTCCACCCTCCTGGCTTTTGTTCTGTTATTCTTCTGTCATTTAATCTGAACTCCAATTTTAAGTATGTCTCCAAATTTAAATGCTTAAAGTGCTCTGCTTCCTGTATTCATCTGTCGTTCATTTCTGTGGTTCAACAATTAATATATTTTTTCTGATTTTGTTCCAAGGATTCTGATCTCCTTCTGTTGTTTACCCTGTAGTTCGGTGTTAACTGTTTTTCCCCTGTTTGATTTCGACACCAGAGAACTCTCTCTCTGCGAAGTTTTAAAGTTCAGTCTGTCTTCTGTTCGTTTTAAAGGTATAATGTACAAAAAAAAAAAAATAGTCCCCGTTTTCTGTCAACTGTCCCGGAGTGATGGCTGGATTCCCGGACTCCGATCGGGGTCCTGGTTTCGGGCCGTCACAGGCTTTGTCTTTTTTTTTTTTTTTGAAAATCTTTGATCCATCTACTTTGTTTACTACTCAATGGCTGTCTGCATCTTCCATCTTTATCTCTCTTACCCACTTCCTTAAGATTTCACGTGTCCTCTCTCTCTCTCTCTCTCTCTCTACTTTTGGCTTCTTTTGGAGGGGCATGCTTAGATAGAGATAACAGATCGTGAGATCTAAAGGGTGTTGGATTTTGTACAAAAACACAACATATTACTCCAAAAAAAACGATTAAAAAAGAGAGGTTGTTAGATTCGGCGTAACCCGAGTTTTAATATGGCCATACCAGTTTAGACCACGATAGAAATCTCATTTTGACTAGGACTAAGATTCTGATTACATGTATAAATATATGTTTGAGTCACAAAATTCAATTGTACCTTGATTTTTCATTAGTGAATTTGTCATATACTTGTGAGTTTTTTCTTTTTCTCAAAAACTATGTAAATTTTTATATCCCTATTTTTCTGCATTTTTTTTTTTTCTGATTATTGGTTTTCGATGGGGATGAAAAAAGTGAAGGGTTCAACTTCGATGGGAATGAAAAATCTCGAAAAGGAGCTAGGCGAAAAATGTCACCAAATAAACGGCGATTCACAACTAGAGAGCGAGGGCAGTCAAAACAAGTGCGTTATGCACTACGTTTGGGCGGTCGGAATGTGGCCGGAGTAAAAGAAAACAAAGAGGGGGGTCATTTTTTCTCAAGAGAGCATAGTTGGGTGGAGGGTAGGCCGATCACCGATTCTATATATAGAATAGGAGAACGGGTCTCTATTCTCGCTCTATTAAGTGAGAACGAGGACTCACTCTCGAAATGGGTCCGTCGTGGTGTCATAATTTGAGAGGGGGACCCGCAACTATTACACGAGTTCCCGTTCGTTTTTTTCAAAAGAACGGGACCCGATTATCGCAAAATGGGGACTTGCCATTATTTATTTTGTTAAAAAATTTATGATTTGTTTTGTTAAAATACTCATATTTCATGATTTAAAATGGATTTAACCACGGTAATAACTAAGCCCAAGAAAATTTCTAATCATGTGTAGGATATGAAGCCAAAACAAAATAAACATATTTTTTAATAATTTTTTTTAACAATTTTTAATTAAAATCAAATAAAAAACTAGACAAGGCAATGTGTCTCCCTCTGACTTACGTATTCGTAAAGGATAGTACACTCAAAACCACCATTAACTTACCCTTAACTTACAAGGCAATATGTCATAACACCTTAACGTTTGTTTTTATACACATAACACCTCTACTTACTGACCATGAACGATTTGCACATTTTCATTAATTTCTCAATTAAAATACATGTTCACCTTCACTCGCAAGTCCTATATGATTTTATTAATCATTATTGATTCGTTCTAACAATATTGATTCGATATTAGAAGTTAGATTTCGCACTCTAATTTTTGGCTTGTGTTGTACGAGAATTGGAGGATTCAAAGAGTGGGAAGCGAGGGAGGGAGGGAAATAAGTTCGGAAATTTAGTGTTAAAAAATGTAAATATGTTGCACATGTTCATTTTAACGAAGAAATGAACGGAAATGTCTAATTGCTAACAATCCATATGTTGGGATGTTAACGATAAAGTGTTATAAGTACATTACTCTATATTGTTACAAGTAAAATTACACTTTATCCGGTTATTATTCATAGGAGAAAAAAAATCTTAAACTATAAGATTAGTAACAAAATAAATATTATATTATATTTGTTAACAAAATAAATATTAAAATGTCATAGGTTAACAAATAAACTCTCATGTTGCTAAATCCAGACGCGATCGACTACAATTTAACTGTTGACGACCGCATGTATGCCCGCGTGAAGCCGAAGTCACACGTTCTTTAGTATATTTTGAGTCGCATTTTAAATGTGGGTGCCCGCATGGAAACGAAATTGCATGTTCTCGAGTGTGTTTTACATTCATTTTAAGTACAACGATCACATTTTCGTTGCGGTCAACCATAAATGATTGAATTGTTAACGAATGATGGTCTAAAATTTATTTTTTTGGTTAAAGAATGATAGTTTAAAATTTATTTTATTAAAAAAATAATTTAAAAGTGAATTTAATAATGCACTTATGATTTTTATATATATTTACCGAAGTTGATATTCCTTGTGGGTGGAAATTAATAAATAATAATAATTACCTTTTATGGATTTGACCGTAGTACATTGTTTGTTTGACTGCTCCATTTCGGGACCCACACTCATTAAAAGCTTTGACTGGATAACCGGTTTTACACTTTATAGCTTTCCATCTTCAGTATTTAATGCACCGTTTTTCTTTTATTATTTTATTTTTTAATTAAAATAATAAGTAAACCTCGACGTGACAAGTTTTATGCTAGTTACATCCTCTCTTTACTCATCCACCCCGTAGTAAATATAATTGTCCAGACCTAAGTGGAGTTGATATGGTACAGTTAATAACAAACCTCAAATATAAATATATATATGGGAAAAAATTAAAAAAGCTAAAGTAAGAGACAACAAACAGGAAATTATATTAGTTAACTTATCTTAAATTATCATAGATTAACAAAACAATCATTTTGTAGTTAAATTCAGTTGCGGTCGTCTACATTTTAATTGCGAGCGATCGTGTGAAGTCGAGGTCGAACGCTCTCAAGTATATTTTGCACCAATTTCAAATGCGGGCGATCACATTTTAATTGTGGGTGACCGTCTGGATACAAGGTTGCTTATTTCTGAACATGTTTTACACTATTGTCAAGTGTTGTCGACCACGTTTTCACTGCGTGCGGTCAAGGTCGTCGTTCTCGAAAGGTTGAATTGTTAACGGATGATGTTTTAAGATTTGTTTTGATAATAAAAATAGTTAAAGGATGAGTTTGTTAATTACCGTATAAATAATGTTTTTATTGACAATTATCCATATATATATATATATATATATATATATATATATATATATATATTATATAATAATTGTGACATTTTGTTTGATTTTTAACGACAATTGGTCGATCAATAACCAAAGATAGTCATTAAAAAACTCAATTACTTTCTGATAATCTATATAACTATCCAGCTCTCTATTTAACTCCTCCAACCTCCATTCCTCTCCTTGTCTCCTCCCATTGAGCCTCTGTTTGCTCGTTTTCCTGTAAAAATCTTGGCTTTTTTAGAGGGAGGAGAGGGAAGTTTGTTTAGTTGAGGTAGCAATGGCCATGGCTAAGTTTTCTTCTCTCTTTCTCCTCTCTCTCTTCGTCGTCGCCGTTCTTCAGAGCTCTGTCAGTGTCTCTTCTTCTCTGTCTATGTCTGTAAATAGCTAGATCTACGTAGACAGCGTTTAATGAATTGTTTTGTTTTCTCATTCTCTGCAGGTTATGGCTTCCCATGGACATGGAGGTCATCACTATAGTAACAGAGTAATCTCTCTCTCTCTCTCTCTCTCTCTCTCTCTCTCCCTCTCCTGCAAATGTGTAATGGGGTTTTGATAGAGCAATGTGATTTGTTTTCCAGAATCGATACGGGCCGGGAAGTCTCAAGAGCTTTCGTAAGTACTCTAAACAACACCCATTTAGTGAAAAAACGGAAACCAGGAGAGAGAAGTTAGAGAGAGAGATGAAAGAGAAATAAAAAAGATAATATTAATGGCGGTGTTTATATTGGATGAAACAGAGTGCCCGTCGCAGTGCTCGAGGAGATGCAACCAGACGCAGTATCACAAGCCATGTATGTTCTTCTGTCAAAAATGTTGCAGAAAGTGCCTCTGCGTTCCTCCTGGTCACTATGGAAACAAGGCCGTCTGCCCTTGCTACAACAACTGGAAGACAAAGGAAGGTGGACCAAAGTGCCCTTAGTTAAACCCTCCATTCCCTTTGTAATGGAGCTTGTTTCTACTGCAATTTCGACTACTTTTTTAGTCTGTCATGGCGGGTTTGCCTTGAATCTGTTTCTTAATCAAAGTAGATTGCTTCTCTGAACTTCCTCTATCAGCCATAGAGTTTTCTATCTATCAATCCCTTTTGCTTTCCTTATAATAATGTGCAACAACAAAAAATCAAGAGATAAGAGCAACTTACCACAAACTCTGAAGAGCAGCAAGTCGGGTACGTAGATGTTCGGTTTTTGCTAAAGACCTCTCTTAAAGTCTCTCGAGATAACGGTGTCTCGGGATTGAAAGTGTGTTTGAAAAAAGAAACATAAATTCTAATATCAACTTTAATGTGTAATTACAATTCTCTTCGTCAAAGAATATGTAATTATACTCTTGTGCATCTACACATGCACCACACTAGAATATAATATACTCTTAAATCCCGAACATAAAACTCTATTAAACCATGTTTTGTGACCTTTATATTATATGACGACAATAATGTATAAATCTAATAGTTATTTAAATGTAGATTTAATCGTTGAGATAGTATTGTACACTTTTGCTTTCCTTATAATATTATAAACTTCGCTTTTTAATTTTAGAGGAAACAACCAGGTGAAGCGAGTACAATTGTCAACAAATAATACAAAATATTGAGTACCATTAATATATTTAATCAGAGAAGGGCCCTAAACATCAGTATGAACTAGATCGAAAGGTGATGAAGCATGAGATTGATAAATTAGAAATGGTAATTGATGACTCTTGCTCATTTGGCAAGGAGTACAATTTTGGGGTACAAAAAGTTTGAAAATGAGATTGCAAGTTTTTAACACTTGCTGCAAAATAGTGGGTGAGGGGTGGCTCAATTGGAGGTGCCAAAAACTGTCCAGAGGATATGCTGAGGGGTTGAGCCGAGAATCAAGAGACAAGAGTGGACTGGATGACGGAAGATGGAAGAGACCGTCACTGAGAGAGCCACGAAGCAGAATACTGGGAGTGTTCCGATCCTTAACAAAGAAAGAGGTAGGGTGAAATTCAACGAAAACAGAATTATCTTGACATATTTTGGAAACACTTAACAGATTGTGGGATATGTGGTGGGTCGCACCAGAGTCGAGAATCCACGGCGCAGTCGACGGAGACGGTGACAGAGTTAGGAGAAGCCCGGAGGTGTTGAGATGGCTCGGGAGATTTGCTGAAGAGTAATGGGTTTGACTTTGGCTGGGTCGAGTGAGAAGAGTGGGTGGGCTGAAGTATAGGGGTAAGGGCACACAGATGTGAGGTTGGTGAAATGAGCTTGGGCTGGAGGAAAAGGGTAGTGGGCTCTTGGGGCAGGAGGGCGATAGTTTGGGTCGAGGTAATAGTAACACTTTAGGGCCGAGTGGCCCATTTTGTTGCATATCTAGAAACGAGGTCTGTTATTGTTCATGGGTCGAGGGGAGCACCATGGGCCTGAGTAGTTGGGAGCTAGCCCGTTCGGATGAGATCCAGGCGAGAAAGGGGAACGCATTTGAGCGTTCGACCGAGGACTCCACTGTGTACGGGGAGGTCGCTGAGAGGTGAAGTTCGCATGCATCTAAGTCGATAGCGGCAGTGAAATGACAAAGTTCTGCTTTTCTAGTTGAAAGTCGAAGCTTTGAAGGAGGCTATGTATTTCTTCCAATGGGGGCTGCTCGGCTCGGTTGGTAATCGAGGAGATCGTTGTTACAAACGAGTTGTATTCGCTGCCTAAGCCATTGAGAAGATATATGATTTTGTCCCGGTGTGAGAAAGGTTCACCGATGGCTGCAAGGGTGTTGCATATTGAGGTGAGTTTCTGAAAATAATTGCACACCGAGAATCCGTCTTTAGGCAGGGAGTGAAGTCGACTCCTCAGGTTTGTAATTCTTGCCAGGGGGGAGGAGGCAAAGATTCTTTCTAGGGTTGTCCAGACTTCGCTGGCGGTGGAGAATGTTATCATTTGGAGAAGAAGGTCCTCTGACAGAGAAGCAAAAATTCAGCTTATAAGCAGATTGTTATAGCGTTGTCATACAGAGAACTCTGAATTTGTTTGAGAGGAGAGAGCGTCCAGAAATTAGGGAGGTGGAGTCGAAGAACCGTCCAGAAGATGTTGGATGCCGTTCGCAGTGACAACGTGAAGGAATTGAGTCTTCTACACAAGATAATTTGAGCTATTTAATTTCACTGAGTGTTTGGTTATGAGATGGTAGAGGAGGGAGAGGAGGAGGATCAGAAGTAGTGAGGGTGGGAGAGGAGGGAACAAAACTCGACGATGTCATCAATGGTTCTGATATCACGTTGAGATAGTTGATATAGTTGAAGAAGAGTAAGATGAGGAAGACGAAGGAGGAAATCGGCGACAGAGAGAGAACTGAAGATTCAATTATAATTGTTGCAAGTTGTATATTCCCAGAGACTTTCTTACAAGTATTGATAAAAAACAAAGAAAAGTAATGTTAACATTACACTCGAAAAGTAACTAGACTATAACTGTAATTGAACAGTAATGGGATATCAGCTAATATCAATCATATATGATGTTAAATGAATCTAACATCGAGAACATTCAAATATCTGACATTTAGTAATAATAAAAAATGTAGTAGTTTGAGCGAACATATGAATAGGTTTAGATCGTTAAAACTTGCCGACTATTGATAAACACAAACACAAAACTACTTTGTTAGGTTTCATTGCATTAGTTTGGTAATAAATGCCAAACAACATAGCATTGATCTCTTACCTTAAATGTCTCGATCGAATATAATATTCTCTTTCAATCGAATATAAATTTTGCTCTGTATATTATATAAAACAATTTGACTAATTGGACAATTCAACAAGTTCTACACTAAATAAGTTATTTTTTCTGGTGAAAGTTGAAAACAAAATCTCGTAGACATCAATACAAAATGAATAATATTGTACTATTTGGATTGTACATAGAAGGGTAAATATCACTTTACCCTCAAAGTATAATGATCTTAACAAGTTGAACTTAAAAATTTTTTTTATTAATAAAGTCTCCCTTAATGTATGAATTGTTGACAAATTAACCACTGGCGTGTGACCGTTCTCAAAAAACGGTCACTCGATCTTGAATTTTTATGTGCTTCTGCACATTTTCTCTAGACCGGGCCAACTCTCGAATGAACGGGTGTCCGTTTCAAAAGAGATGTGGGAACGAACTAGTGGTGTTAAACATGAAGGCTGGCTAGCGCGACCCAGTACTGTAGCTGGTCGAGCTTGGGTTGGCACGCTACCATGCTGCGTCGGGCCGAGCCGAGCCCGCCCCCCTTCTTCTCACGTGGGCTGGCTCGCCCCCTCCCTCGCGGGCCGGTCGGCCCATGCAACGGCGGTCAGGGGGCATCCCCTCTCCCCTCCTTTATAAATATACTCTTCTCTATTCAAATTTTTTCATCAAATTTTCTCCAATCTCTCATTCTCCTACTTCCGAATTTTAGTGCTCAATCGATCTCTCTTGTTCTTATCAATTTTCACATTCTTTCTATTCACTCAACAAGTATATTACAATTTATTTATTTAATGAATTTGTTAATTTTAGTTGTATGATTTAACATTTTTTATTTGAATTTTTGTAAGTTTCGTATACGTGGAGGTGATCACAAATTCACACCACCAACAAACTATTGGTGATCAATTAAATTTGTGGTATCAATTTCTTATTTGAAATTTATTTTAAATATTTATTTTTAATAAGTATAGATCCACATGTTTATAATATTAAAAATATTGATGATGATATTGAGAAAATTAGAGAATTAAAACATGCATTTTCAATAGTACAATCATCTGCATAAGCATCTGCTTCTCCACTTAAAAAAAACAACAAAACGTCTGATATATAGAAATATTTTGTAATGAAAGAAATTAAAATTGGTGGACATGTGAACTTTAGAGCTCAATGCAACTATTGTATTAAAAATTATGCATATATTTCTGGTAGTTCAATTAAATTTGTGGTATCAATTTCTTATTTGAAATTTATTTTAAATATTTATTTTTAATAAGTATAGATCCATATGATTATAATATTAAGAATATTGATGATGATATTGAGAAAATTAGGGAATTAAAACATACATTTTCAACAGTACAATCATCTGTATAAGCATTCACTTCTTCACTTAAAAAAAAGCAACAAAACGTCTGATATATAGAAATATTTTGTAATGAAAGAAATTAAAATTGGTGGAAATGTGAAATTTAGAGCTCAATGCAACTATTGTATTAAAATTATGCATATATTTTCGGTTGTTCAATTAGCACACTCGGTAGACATTATCAAAATTGTCACTTAAACGAACAAGTATGAGACCCTACACAAAGATTATTGAATACTAGTGATAGTAACATTTTTTTATATTCACAAAATAAAATGAGAGAATGAATAACAAAACTTGTAGCACAATGCGAGTTGCATTTAGCCTTTATCGATAGTGATAAATTTGAAATATTTATGAAAGAATGTGTTACTTCTAATTTTAAATGTGTTCCTAAAAATACAACTAGAAATGATATTATTAAAATGTTTATTAATATGAAAAATGAACTAATTTTATTTTTTTCAAGCGCCTCTTCAATGCTCATTTGTATTACCTCTGATTTATAAAGTGAATGTTATGCTATAGGTTATGTTGTTGTAACTTCTAATTTTATTGATGACTCTTGGCAATCAAATAAAAGAATTTTAAGATTTCGTAATTGTGAATATCCTCACACTGATATTACTATTTATAGATATATTGTAGGAATATTGTAAGAATGTTCTATTTGAGATAAGATATTTAGCATAACTCTTGATAATGCTAGTATTAACGATGTCGTTATTTATCATTTTAAAAATTATTTTCCATTAGATACTACTCACGATTCTCTTTTCCATATGAAATGTGAATGTCATATTTTGAATTTAGTTGTTAAAGATGTTATGACATATATTTCGTCTCATATTGAATTAATTAGATTTGCAATTTTTTATATCATTATATCTAATTCAAGACAACAATAATATATAGATTTTTGTAAAGTTGTGCAACTTAAACCAATAAAATTAAAAATCGATGTAGATAATAAGTGAAATTCAACTTGCACCCGACCTCGTGGAGGCACTCATTTGCACGAAGAATTAGAACAACGCCATTACGATATATAAAAAACGAGAGGACGAAATATTATAAGACTTTAAAAATTTGGAAGTTGAAGACTAGCTTTTCATTTAAATTTGAATGTATTGTAATTTGAATTTTAAAGTATTTTTTTAACTTATAATTTTTTTGACATTTCGCACATAATTGACAATTAGATGGTGTCAACTTAGTTGAGATGTATCTAATTTGTAGTGATATAAGTGTTAAATTTATCATGCATGTTATATTTTTTTATATGTTTGTCTAAAATAATTTTTTTTATAATTATATTTCATTTTTATATTAATTAAATAATTTTATTTCAGACGACTAACTATCATATTTTAACATTACAATAATAAATATTTATTATAGTTTTAATTACTAAAATTTTAAAAAAATATATAATATATTTATATAAAATAATTTTATTTATGTATGTTGGGCTCGTTAAACTCGGTTCGTTAGGCTTGTTAGGTCGGTTTGACTCAGCTCATTAGACTTGTGTCTCGCGAGGTGCCATGGGTTGGAAATTTTTTGAGGTCAGCTCATTAGGCTCCTCTTGTTAGGCTCCCCAGACTCGTTAGGGTAACAATTTAGGGTTTCTAAATTGAAAATTTAAAATTCAAAATCTTCAAATCAACTTAGACAAAACCTAATCTACAATATGATTCTGAAAAATCCCTAAAAATCAGCTTAAATCAAATGCTCTCTGCAAATCCGACTAGGAATCAAATTTGCTGCTAGGTAGGTAGAAAATCCGTTTGGATTCAGATATGCTTAGACTCAGCAAAAAACCTAAATGGTTGCTGATGCTCAGCAGAAAATCTGAAGGGATCTCGGATTTGGGGGAGAAAGTTGTTGCGAACCTCCCCTATAAATTGAGAGGTTCGGTGATGGTGAAGAGCACACTACAGCTCTTGCTCGATTTCACTCAGAAGTCTTACCTTCGACCTCCGACCTCCGAGCGGCACAGTCGCAGCCATAAGCTTCACTCAAACGATCGAACTCAGACGAACTGCTCTCAGTCAAGCTGCCGCCGTTCTTCGAGGATCGTTCTATCGGGTGATTTGGTCTGCACGACGCAAAGAAGCCGCGAAGGAGGAAGAGAAAGAAGAAAGGGTTTAGGTTTTCTTTTAAAACCCGACCTTATTCATTAAAGGACTGTCCAACCGAACCGGTCCAGCAAACCGAACTGGTCAAACCTAACCAGATCTGGTCCAACCAAACCATTCCCGACCCTATTTCAACCAGAATCACCCTGTTAGGGCCCGATCCTGATCCCCGAATCGGGTCCCAATCTCTGAACCGGATCCCGACGAAATAGGGATTCTAGAGGTGGAAAAATTCGAACCGACAACTACGACCTGGTCAACTAACAGACATTTCCTAAGTGGGAACCTTCACACACGACATATACATCCAACTTGACATCCCGAATTAGGATATCATCATCATCAATTCAACCAAAAATATATATTTTATAAATTGAAATATCCACGAAATGAGCCATTGGCCCAACAAATAACTCTAACAACTAAAACAGTTAGCCCAAACCCTATTCATACTATCTAGGCCCATACGTTATCCTCAACCTAATCATGATTATTTTGAAATTATCTCAAATCAAATTTTGTTTTGATTTGAAATCCATGCCATTTATATAAAAATACATGTAGGTTCGTAATTTTAACTGTTTAAAATCTATCAACCACGTTTTAAAACTGTTTTAAGCAAATAGATAAATTCAATGCATTTAAATAAACATGTATGATTTAAAACCCTCCATTTTCAATCAAATTTTCAAAATAAGCATTTCACATTCAATTTGATATGTAAAAAGTGCAATCCACTCTAATTGACTCATATGACCATCACACACCTACACGTTCCCGGGCTTTCACCGGTGGGGACTGTAGACCCACACATTGCTTCCCCGTGAGGTTTAGGGACTTTCAACCCAAGGAGGACAACAGTTAATCTCCCAATATTTTCATAGTCATACTATCACACATGAAGAGGCGAGACCAACTCAACGAGTTCTTATGTTACCACCACTTTTATTCTCCCTCCTTCCTAAATGCATGCTTTAAAAACAGTTATAAAACAATGTTATGCATGTTAAAAACATGCACTCGCCCATGAATTTGATATTTAAAATTCAATATACTCAATTCAACGAAATTGACATTTAAAAATCAATGCTCAATTCAACGTAAATAAACGTTTTCAACACATTACTATTGAATATTTCAATAAAATATTTGAAACAAACCATTTCACAATTTATTATTCATTTTTCATAAAAACAGTATCATTTTAATCACTTCAACACCCAATTTCACTTCAATCATCCCAATCAAATCTATCATATCCAGATCAAAGACAGTAATTGAAATCTATCTCCACCTATCAAGGTAATAAAGTCTGAACTAGCTATTCTAATAATTAGAAATATTTACCGTATGTTGGTTCCACCTCTTTTCTCGAAATCTCCACCGACTCTAACGATTTTTACGCCAAAATGATCCTCTTGACGCGCTGAACTCTTTATACTAAAAGACGGATTGACGATTCGCACGCTCCTTTTTTCCTTTCTTTCTCATGGTTTCTCTTGGATCTCTCTTCTCTGTAATCTCTCTGCAACTTTCTCTCTCTCCCTTAAACTTTCTTCTTCTCTTTCCACTTAAAACAGCAGAACATCTCTCTCTCTCTCTCTCTCCTTCTTCTCTCTTCTCCACATTAACACCACAATCACCCCTTTGCAATAGTGTTTTTATGTTTATTCACTCAAAACCAACCTTATCCTCGGTCTGTTAAACAAAATTTTACCCAAAATAACAAGTGATCGATCGGTCACAGCATGGCCGATTGATCGGCCAACCCCTACCAGCCACACTAAAAGAATTTCAAGGTGTGATCGATCACCGAAATTAGTCGATTGATCGGCGCTTTAAAAATCCAAATCCTTACTTTTACACAGAAGGAGCGATTAATCGCTCCTCAGGGGCGATCGATCGGCGACCCATCTGTTTCTTAAACTCATTTCCTCCTTACAGCAGCCGATCGATCGGCCCAATTTCGCGATCGACTGGCACCTTCTCTGCTCAATTTCCATTCTCGATAACATTTTGACGATCGATCGGCTCCCGTCTTTTTTTCTCTAAAAATATAAATTTTTCTTCCTTTTAATTTATCCTTTTTACCTCTAAAACGTATCCTTTTATTTAATACTCCTAATATCCAATTCGAACCTCACATAACATTGATACATGTACATAAAAAATAATTGTAACGCCCCGAAAACCCACCAGGATTCGCGGTTCGCTACAGGGACTACTCTGAGCTAAACGACTCACTAATTTTCCTTAATCCTAACCAATAAGCACCACGGCGTCCTCCCCAAAAATTTCGACAGAGTGACGCCTGAAAATGGCGCCCCCAAAATGCTAAGTACCTGCAAACGAATAAATCTCAACCAATCCAGAATACTTCTACACAGTATAGGGTGACATAACAGAACGAAAATACTATCGACCAAAATGAAGAAAGTCCACAGTATAGGGTGACATATCACCTCCATAACTATAACTATATACAACAAATACAAATACCCCCACAAAAGACAAAAAAATCCTACTCCCATCACACCATGCTACGCTCATCTGGGTCGAGTCGCCTAACAGTGTCATCAACCGGGGCCCTGGTCGCACGCCACCACTGCCACCTACGCCTAGTCAGATTCTCGTTACACACCCACCAGCTCAGCAGTACCTACACCGCAGAACCCACCTTAAGCTCAAAGCTAGCAGTAAAGTGGGTGGGAAAATAAACTGAGCATGAAAACTGGTTTATGCAATCCTAACACATGCAGGTCTCTACACACGTGTCATCATCTCACCGCATTGCATCAACAAATGTTCCTACAACCCATAACCTGCCAACGACTCTAATCATACAACCGTCCCACAACCCTCACAAGGCTCACCATCTACGTACAACCGTCCCACAACCTCACAAGGCTCACCATCTACGTACAACCGTCCCACAACCCTCACAAAGCTCACTGCCTACATACAACCGTCCCACAACCTCACAAGGCTCACTACCTACTCCCACAACCCTCACAAGGCTCACTACCTACTCCCACAACCCTCACAAAGCTCACTGCCTACATACAACCGTCCCACAACCTCACAAGGCTCACCATCTACGTACAACTGTCCCACAACCCTCACAAGGCTCACCATCTACGTACAACTGTCCCACAACCCTCACAAGGCTCACCATCTACGTACAACTGTCCCACAACCCTCACAAGGCTCACTACCTACTCCCACAACCCTCACAAGGCTCACTACCTACTCCCACAACCCTCACAAAGCTCACTGCCTACATACAACCATCCCACAACCCTCACAAGGCTCACCATCTACGTACAACTGTCCCACAACCCTCACAAAGCTCACTGCCTACATACAACCGTCCCACAACCCTCACAAGGCTCACTACCTACTCCCACAACCCTCACAAAGCTCACTGCCTACATACAACCGTCCCACAACCTCACAAGGCTCACCATCTACGTACAACCGTCCCACAACCCTCACAAGGCTCACCATCTACGTACAACCGTCCCACAACCCTCACAAGGCTCACCATCTACGTACAACTGTCCCACAACCCTCACAAGGCTCACCACATACGTACGACTGTCCCACAACCCTCACCAGGCTCACTGCCTACATACAACCGTCCCACAACCCTCACAAGACTCACCATCTACGTACAACCGTCCCACAACCCTCACAAGGCTCACCATCTACGTACAACTGTCCCACAACCCTCACAAAGCTCACTGCCTACATACAACCGTCCCACAACCCTCACAAAGCTCACTGCCTACATACAACCGTCCCACAACCCTCACAAGGCTCACCATCTACGTACAACTGTCCCACAACCCTCACAAGGCTCACTACCTACTCCCACAACCCTCACAAAGCTCACTGCCTACATACAACCGTCCCACAACCCTTACAAGGCTCACAATCTACATACAACCATCCCACAATCCTCACAAGGCTCACTACCTACTCCCACAACCCTCACAAAGCTCACTGTCTACATACAACCGTCCCACAACCCTCACAAGGCTCACCATCTACGTACAACCATCCCACAACCCTCACAAGGCTCACTACCTACGTACAACCGTCCCACAACCCTCACAAGGCTCACCATCTACGTACAACCGTCCCACAACCCTCACAAGGCTCACTACCTACTCCCACGACCCTCACTCTAATAACCAAAAATTTCATCGTACACCCTATTACTCGTGTATAGTGTTTTATGATTTAAAACTTCTCAATTTTAGAAATAAAGAGAAGCAATGAAATATTGAGAAGTCAACAAGTATTAGACCAATAGCAATTAACTTTAACATCTAAAGAAGAATGATGAACCAATTGAAGAGAGTTTCAAAGTCAAAAGAAAATAAGGACCAATAGGAATGAAGAATAGTGTTGAGTTTGAATAGTCAACAATGAAGAACCAATGGAGGGGAGGTATGAAGGAGTCAAACTTTCAAAAGACAAAAGGAGAAGGAAACCATGCTGGAAATCAAAGGAAGAAGTGAAGAGAGAAAAGGAGGATAAACATGAAGAAAAGTCAAAATTTCTCCTTTAAACCTCAAAATGACACCTCACCTCCTACTCATCTTCATTCTATGTAAAGTAACTCTTAGTATGACCGAGAGCCACGAAATTTCTCCTCCATTTTCAGAGCTCTCCCTTCTCTCAAAGCTTGGTCTTTTGTAAGAAGAATCAAGGTAAGTTAGATTTTAGGTTATGATCATGTAAAATACTAGTTATAGGTTGATAAAATTGGAGTTTTCTTGAGATTATGGAGAGGTTGATAAACCCTAGATGGCTGCATGAAAATTTGGTTTTCCCTCCTTAATTTCTTGATGTTTTAGGGTTTGAATGAATTGTAATGGTTGCTTATGGTTGAAAATGAAGGAAAAACATCAAGTAATGCATGAATAGTTGAAAATAGTAAAATACAGGCAGATTGGAAATCTGTAATTTCGATACATTGAGCTAGTTTATCTTGATAAATTGACTTTACCATGTTAAAGTAGACTCCTTAAGGATTCCATAGCCTCAAGAATTATCGAATTTGGTTATGTATAGCAAAAGTTATGAGATTTTGAAATTTGTTGTTTATTTGAAGGGAATTCCAAAAATTATGTTGTTAAGTGAATTTTTATGAATCTTGTTGATTGACATGCTTTAGGTATACAAGTCAAGAAGGAACTTGAGCACATTAATGAAACCAAACTCAAGAGACGAGGTAAGTGTATGTATGCATGCGTTTTGGTCGATTGGCCTACACCACAAAAGATTATGAGATTGAGAATTTGGTGAATGTAGTTTTGAGAGTTGGTTGGGTAGAACTCTTAGGTTGTGAGTGAGTTAATTATGCTAGTTGTTTGTTTAATGAATAATTTGCTTATTAGTTATATTATGTTATAGAATTGAAGGATGTGTGTGCAACATGTAATCATGCATCATGGTTTTCCTAAAGCATAGAAAATGGTTTTTATACATAGTTTTCATGTAAACAAGAGTAACAGAATATAGAACAGTAAAATACGTAATAGTTGTTGTGGGTAGGGAACTGAGTTTGGTAGTTCCGCCAGAGGAACCGGTTCCGTCAGAGGGACTGTCATATATGCCATTCCACTTCCCCTAGAGCGAGTTGGTCGTCCCACCAGGTGGACAATCAGTTAGGCCATCTCTTCTCTAGAAGCAGTTGTAGGACCGGAATTGTCTAAGAGGGGGGTGAATTAGACTTTTTAAAAAAAAATTAATCTAATAATCAATTAGTGTTACTCTCTTAATTAGTCTAATTACGAATAAGGTAATATCAAAGATAAAGAGAGAGTAAGAGAGATTCAACACCAATACTTTTTACGTGGTTCGGCCAAACTGCCTACGTCCACGCTCCAAGGCTCACCCCTTGAAGATCCTTACCCTTCTCCTCACGAGAAATAACAGATCGGGATTCCGGGCTCCGATCAACTGCCTTTACACTGGATTGAACTTCACGGGCGTCAATCCACTGCCTTATACAGATTTGAGTTTGTAAAATATTAAGCTTACACTACAATCTCACAAAGGTGAATCTCAAGTTAGGATTGAGAGATGTAGAGAAGAAAACAGAGTGTGCAAAATGACTTTCGCAGCTAGGGCTCAGAATTCAAATTTGGAAAAAGTTAGTCTTCGAGCCTTTTCTTCTGCTTATATACTCTGTATGAATTTGCTTCACAGAATTGAATGCTTCTTTCTTTAGAATGGAGATAAGTTACCGTTGGGAAGCATCCGTACTGAAGCAGATATCCGTTGCTTCTGAAAATGATGTTCGTCGTCGCCATTAAAGGTCTGGAGTTAATGCTGAAAACGACGTCACTGTAGCTTCGCGGCTAACTTTGAATTCTGGCGGAAGTTCACCGGCAGATGCAACTAATGAGCGGAGACACGTCATCGGTGAATGCTGCTTGAAATGCCATCGGCAGATATATCCTTGAATTCCATCGGCAGATATATCCTTGAATTCCATCGGCAGAAGCATCTTCAACTTCTATCGGCAGAAGCATCTTTAAAACTCCTCGGCAGAGACAATTCGTAAACTTCATCGGCACATTCTATCTTCAAAGCCATCGGCAGATGTTTCTTTAAAAACGCCATCGGCAGAAGTCTCTTTAAAAACCATCGGCAGATGAACTCTTGAAAATTGTCGTCTAGTGATCGGCATGTGCAAGCTTGAACGACATCGGTATGAGTAGCGTCAAATGCTATCGGTAGATCCATCTTGACACGTCATCGGCAGATATCTTCAAAACCGCTTCGGCAGATGAAACAAATAAGCGCTGACCACGTCATCGGTAGATGTCTTCAAAAACGCTTCGGCAGATGAGACTTGTAAATGTCATCGGCATATACACCTCAACACGTGATGAACCGGCATCGGCAGGAGTAGCTTCAACAGCTATCGGCAGATGCAACATTTCTTTGTCGTGTAGCGATCGGTATATGCAAGCCTGTTGCTATTTCATTCTGTATACTCAAACCGATTTATTAGACAACTAAAATACCCTTTTCAAGGGTATTTCCATATAAACTCATATTCATTATTTTCTTTAAATACACATAATCAAATTGTACATTAATTATACAAATACATAATCAAAAACAAATTATGACTTAAACACTCTATAAGTCAACAATCTCCCCCTTTTTTATTATGACAATATAAATTTGATTAACTTTGATACTCCCTCATAATTCTAGCCGCTCCCCCATAGTATGTGCATTTTATTAAAATAACCATTTATAGCAATTCCAGAAACACAGAGTATATCCAAAGAATGTTATCCAATCAAACTCAATCAAATATAGTATTCTCCCCCATTGACATTATCAAAAAAATAATGCATTCAACATCAGAGTATGTTTAGGAAAAAAATAGTCATTAAAAAGAAACAACTAAACAAAAAAAAATGTATATAACTAAAAATCGCTATTTGAAAAGATCTAAATGACGATTCCAAAAAGCTCTCTGGACATAAGAGGGCACGTCACGGTGGGGATTGAAAAAGCCATCCACCAGAGCTTGAAGGAAAGCACGATCTCTTGGGAGAGGCGATTGATAGACCACCATTGCCAGACAGGGAGCAGGAGGTGGAGAAGGCTCTCGGGACAACTCCACGTCCATGCAGGAAGGAGACTCGACAGAAGGACCAGAGCACACATCCATACATGGTGGAGGAGAAGCTTTCATTGGACAGGCTGGAGGAGAGGAAGATTCAGGAGCTGAGAAAAATGTAGGAAGAGTGAACTTGAGCTCAGCCTCATGAATATCTAGAGACATGAGACGAACATCTTCAAAAACAGCAGGCCTGGAAAGGGGAAGAAGCAAATCTTCAAAGCAGGCCTCGGGAACATTGAGACCAGAACATGATGGTTCGGGTTCAGGCTCAGGTTCAGGTGTCAACGCGGCAATGGAGAATTGGAGTTTCTCAAGTTCTCTGACAACCATTCGCCTATCACCATCAATCTTTGTAGACAGCAGGCCAAGACCTGTATCCAGAGCAACGCCCATGGTCTGATGATTTTGATCCATTTTACTTTGGATTGTTCCGAGGGTAATGCCAAGGTTGGCAATAGAGGCTTGCATCTCATTGTACTGAGCCTCTGTTAAGAAAATCTCCTGTGATATGTTATGGAAGTTGCAGGAGTTGCAGGAGTATTGGAGAGAAGGGGTTGGACTGGCAGAGCGATTGGAGCAGGTTGGACAGGTGATGGAGGGAGCACCTCTTGCTGATCGGGAGATGGATGAGGTGAAGGTTCATGAATTGGAGATAGAGGAGCTGAAGGTTCATGGAGTGGAGAGGTAGGAGCTGAAAGTTCATGGTTTGGAGATGGAGGAGCTGAAGATGGGTGGACTGGAACTGGAGGAGCTGTAGGTGGTAAGGAAAGAGTAGGTGGAGAGGGAGGTGGAGGAACTGGAGATGGTAGAGCTGAAGGTCCGGGTGAGTATGGAAGAAATGGCTCGCATCACCGGAGAGATGGAAGGATAAACAGGCTTAGAAGGTAGGATGAGAGAAGGTGGAGGTGAAAGAGGAGGTTCAGGAATAGGTAGGGACACAGATGAGGGAGCAGAGGTGGCCTCTGAAATGGGTGCCATGGAGGAAGGAGCAATCCTACGCCTACGCACTAAAGGAGAAGGTGGGGGGCTTGAATCCTGAGATTGACTTACAGTGTCATCTCCTCCTTCAGCAGTTGATTCATCTGGCAGGATAAGTTTCCTTTTACCACGCCTGACAGGTGCTGCCAGAGAAGCCTTTTTCTTGGCTTTATCCACAGCAGGTTTTCCTTTTACGATACTTTTGAATCCCATCCTGCTGAGCGTGGAGTTGGAATAAAAATTGGAGGGCAGAAGTCTCACAGGCTCCTCCTCCTCTGGAAGAACAACCTCAAGATGAGCAAATAACCGCATGAGAAGCAGATTATACGGTAGAGATGTAGCTCTGGAGGAGACAGCAAGAATCATCCTTCGAACAACTATATACCCAATGTTGAAGGGTGTCTTGAGATAGATTGCATACAGAACAAATAGTTCCATTGAGCTCACTTCGTCATAATGTCCACCCTTGGGAACAATATTGAAATCAATCATATGACGAAAAACTCTGGCTCTAGAGGTCAGATGTTTGCCCTTTAACGGATCAGGGGAAGAATTGGGGTCCACAGTAATTTTCCTGAGAAATTGTAGTCCATCAGACGTTCCAAAGAAGGGTAGCTCAGGCCCTGTCACATACTTGTAAGGGCAGTTATCCAAATGAGGAGCTCCCAGAAGGGCATTTATGGACTGAGGAGTAATTTCAATGGGAGTGTTGTAGACGTAGCTCTTAATGGAGGGGTAATCAGTGGAAAAGCTAAGGTTTGCATAAAACATCCTAATCGCTTCCGGGTAGAAGAATGATTCGGTCTCAAAGAGACCTATCAACCCGAGATCAGTCAAGGGTTCAATAAAGTCCAATCCGGCTAACTCTTCAAAGGAAATACCCTTACTAGGAATTAACGATTTGAACCGATAGTCATTGTGGTACTTTACCTCAGCAGCTTGAGTAAGAAAGTAGAAGGTTGGCCACTCCGTTCCACGAGGAATCTCTCGGGAAGGACGATCAGAAACTTTGGCCATCTTCTTGGTCGGTTTGGAAACGGCGCGAGATGATTGACCTTGAGATTCCATTGCTAGAAGAGGATTCGACAGAGAAAATTTGGTAGGGCAGGGGTTTAGAGAAAGAGCCCGAAAAGTAGAGTGTCTGGGCGAAGAAGAATGAATTTAAAAGAAATAACTCATTGCCAGACGAAGAAGATATACGTGTCAGCAGATTGAGGAATACATCTTCCGATGGGTTACACGTGTCGGCAGATTGATCAGAACAGCTTCTGATGGGATAGAAAACACTGCATCTGCCGATACCTACCGGTAGAAATGCATCTTCCGATGCTTAGAGAAAAATCAGCATCTACCGATGCTTTCACAACAAGGAATTGTTAACACTTGGTAATTTTCCAAAAAGAGACAGAATTATTTTCTATCAACCCTAATGAGACCTAACCTTATTCTGATATTATTGAATGTCTTCTCATCCAAGGGTTTTGTAAAGATGTCGGCCAATTGATCTACAGAATTAACAAATTCTAAAGAGATATCTCCTCTTTGAACATGTTCACGGATGAAATGATACCTTACATCAATATGTTTTGTTCTAGAGTGTTGAATAGGATTTTTAGAAATGTTGATAGCACTGGTGTTATCACACCGAATAGGAATCCTATTAAAGAACAGATTATAGTCCTCCAAAGTCTGTTTCATCCAAAGCATTTGTGCACAACAACTGTCTGCAGCAATATATTCACTTTCTGCAGTTGAGAGTGCAACAGAATTCTGTTTCTTAGAATACCAAGACACTAGAGATTCACCAAGAAATTGACATGTTCCTGTGGTGCTTTTCCTATCAACTAGACTACCAGCATAGTCAGAATCTGAATATCCAATCAGATCAAAGGAAGTTCCCTTAGGATACCATAAACCTAAGTCATAAGTCCCACTCAAATATTTGAAAATCTTTTTTACTGCAGATAAATGAGATTCCTTAGGGGCAGCCTGAAACCTAGCACAAAGGCACACACTAAAGAGTATATCTGGCCTACTAGCAGTCAGATACAACAGAGAACCAATCATACCACGATATTTCTTGATATCCACACTTATACCATTTTCATCCTTGTCCAATTTAGTAGTGGTACTCATGGGAGTTTTAGAAGATTTGACAGTTTCTAATCCGAATTTCTTAAGGAGTTCCTTAATGTACTTTTCTTGACAGAAGAAGATTCCATCAGGAGACTGATTAATCTGGAATCCTAGGAAGAACTTTAACTCCCCCATCATACTCATTTCAAACTCACTTTGCATGAGGGAGGAAAACTCATTACACATGTTGACATTGGTTGATCCAAAAATAATGTCATCGACATATATGTGAACCAGCAGAAGGTCCTTATCCTTTTGCCTGGTAAATAGAGTTGAGTCGGTGTTACCCTTTTTGAAATTCCTTTCCTCAAGGAAATTCCTCAATCTGTCATACCAAGCTCTAGGAGCCTGCTTAAAACCATAAAGAGCTTTCATAAGTCTATACACATGATTCGGTTTAGCAAAGTCTTCAAATCCTAGGGGCTGCTCTACATAAACTTCTTCCTGAATATAACCATTTAAGAAGGCACTCTTTACATCCATTTGAAAGAGTGTGAAGTTTTTGTAGCAAGCATAGGCTAAGAGCATCCTAATGGATTCTAATCTAGCTACAGGTGCAAAGGTTTCCTCAAAATCTATACCTTCTTCTTGATTGTAACCTTTAGCAACTAGCCTAGCCTTATTTCTGACTACGATCCCATTTTCATCCAATTTGTTCTTGTAAACCCATTTAGTTCCAATAATGGGATGATCCTTAGGCCTTGGAACAAGTTCCCATACCTTGCTCCTTTCAAATTGATTTAGCTCCTCTTGCATAGCTAAAATCCAGTTTTCATCACTCTCCGGCCTCTTCAAACTTCTTAGGTTCTATTTGAGAAATAAATGTCACATTGGCACAGAGATTCCTAAGAGAGGATCTAGTCTTAACTCCTAACGAAGGATCACCTAAGACTTCATCTAATGGATGGTCTTTGATGAATTTCCAATCTCTAGGAAGAGCAGGATTTTCATCCTTGACAGAAACTATATCATGAGAAATAGAAGAAGGTTCTAAAGATTTTTCTTCTTGAATGGGATCTGTAGGCTTTTCTAAGGAAAGGGAATCCAGTTGTTTTTCCAAGGGATCATCCTCATCCACATTCATTAATGGCTGAGGAGTCTCATCAAAATTGACATGAACAGATTCCTCAACAACAAGAGTTCTCCTATTGAAAACTCTGTAAGCTTTACTGGTCAAGGAATATCCTAGAAAAATTCCAAGATTGGATTTGGAATCGAATTTTCCTAAGTTATCCTTAGTATTAAGAATAAAACATTTGCAACCAAAAGCTCTAAAATACTTAACAGTAGGAGTCTTGCCATTCCAAAGTTCATAGGGAGTTTTTTCAAGAATAGGTCTTATAGAGACCCGATTGAGTACATAGCAAGCTGTAGCAACAACTTCAGCCCAGAAGTATTTAGGAAGGGAATTTTCACTAAGCATAGTCCTAGCTAGCTCCTAGAGAAATCTATTCTTCCTCTCAACAACACCATTTTGCTGAGGAGTCCTAGGTGAAGAGAAATTGTGCTCAATTCCATTTTTGAGACACAAGAGTTCAAATCTCTCATTTTCAAATTCTCCACCATGATCACTACGAATAGCAACAATGGTGAGTCCCTTTTCATTTTGAACTCTTTTCCTAAAGCTAGAAAAGGTTTCAAAGGTCTCATCCTTAGACTTCAGGAAATATACCCAGGTGAATCTAGAGAAATCATCTACAATAACAAAGGCATAAAATTTGCCGCCTAGGCTTGCTATATTGGAAGGACCGAAGAGGTCCATGTGAAGAAGTTGGAGAGGCTTAGAAGTGGAGATTGTATTCTTTGATGCAAAAGAGCTTTTGATCTGCTTGCCCATTTGACAAGCTTCACAGACCCTATCCTTTCAAAGGTTATCTTAGGGATTCCGCTAACTAAATTCTCCTTAGTAATCTTAGCTAAGGTATCCATCCCTACGTGTCCTAATCTTCTATGCCAAGACCAACAGTCATTAAGAGAATTAACAACAAACACTTCTCATCAACATGCTCAAAAACATTCAGATCAACAATATAGACATTTTCTTTTCTAAATCTTTTAAACAATATATGATTAGTTTGAAATGTCTTTGATCACACAAGCATTTGATTTGAAGGTTACTTTATAGCCCTTGTCACACAACTGACTTATGCTAAGCAGGTTATGTTTTAATCCTTCTACTAGCAAAACATTTTCAATAGTAGGATGAGAAGGATTACCTATATTGCCGATGCCAACGATTTTGCCCTTTTGGTTTCCACCAAAAGTGACACTACCTTTCTTCTTGTTGACAACAGCAAACTTGGTTGAGTCTCCCGTCATATGCCTTGAGCAACCACTGTCAAGATACCACAGATTTGTTCCGGGAGAGCAGTCAACCTGCAAAACAGAAATCAGGTTGTCTTCTTAGGTACCCAAATCTTTTGGGTCCTAGTGTTAGGTCTGGTTCCCTTAGGAACCCATTGGAATTTACCAGTTGATTTCATATAGTTTGCTTTTAGCGGACATACAAAAGATTTATGTCCAGCTTCATTACATGCATGACAGACAGAGGGTTTAAAAAAGAAGTTTTTAAAGACTTTCCTTTTATTAGACTTGTCATACCCTAATCCTGTTTTGTCAAAATTTGCTCTCTGACCTGCTATTACCATCTTAAATAATTTTTCACCCTTAGTGAAGTTCAGAATAATATTATTCAAATCTTCATTTTTGCTTTTAAGATCATCAATCTCTTTGACATGCAAATTAGCTTCCTTGGCATGTATTTCTACCATGTTTGCATTTTCCTTTTCAAAGTATTGTATTTGGTTTTTAACATGCCAAACTGTTTAACTAAATCATTGAAGGCATCAATTAGATTACCTTCATCATCATCACTATCACTGTCACTGATAATACTAGGAGAGGAAGATCTAACCTTGTCCTCATGTGCCATAAAGCACAGGTTTGCTACTTCCTCATCTCCTGATGAAGAGGAGTCTTCTTCACTATCATCCCAAGTGGCCTTCATAGCCCTTTTCTTGAACTTCTTGGGACCCTTCTTTGCTGGTGGACAGTCTGCCTTCATGTGACCAGGCTTTCCACACCCAAAGCACGTGATTTCCTTTTCCTTTTGAGATTTCTCACCCTTCGGAATCTTTTTCCCTGCATCCTCTTTCGTTGCAGAAACTTACTGAACCTCCTAGTGATGAGTGCAATATCCTCATCTTCTTCTTCTTCTTCTTCTGATTCCTCTTGCTTACTCGAGGAAGCCTTTAGAGCAATGTCCTTTTTCCTTGTTACCTCCTTCTCCTTGAGGTCCTCATTTTCATTTGCTCTCATTGTGATCTCATGCGTCATGAGAGATCCAATGAGCTCCTCAAGCTTTAAGGCTTTGAGATCCTTTGCTTCCTGAATGACAGTCACCTTTGGTTGCCATGCTCTCGGTAGGCATCTCAGAAGTTTCCTTACCTGTTCTTCACCTGAGTAGGTCTTACCAAGAGCTTTAATACCGTTAGTGATGTTAGTAAATCGAGTAAACATAGAACTGATGGTTTCACCTTTTTCCATGGAAAACAGTTCATATTCATGAACTAACATGCTCAATTTACTTTCTTTAACTTGATTTGTCCCTTCGTGTGTGATTTCTAACAAGTGCCAAATTTCTTGAGCACTTGCACACCCTTGTACCCTATTAAATTCATCTCTATTTAAGGCACAGTACAAGGTGTTTACAGCCTTAGCATTAAGGCTTAGATTTCTCTTATCGGACTCAGTTAATTCAGACGAGTCCTTAGGGATACTTTTCCCATCAACAGTTTTTATGGCCTTAAAAGGACCATTTTCTATAATACACCATGTCTCATAGTCTATGGCTTGAATGAATATTTTCATTCTAGACTTCCAATAGACATAGTCACTACCATCAAAGAATGGAGGTCTATTTGTAGCCTGACCTTCTATTTGTGTATTGTTAATGTTGAATGCCATTTCAGATATAGCAATATCTCTTAGATAAATAACTTAGACAATATAAACCTTGCTCTGATACCAATTGTAGGACCGGAATTGTCTAAGAGGGGGGTGAATTAGACTTTTTAAAAAAAAATTAATCTAATAATCAATTAGTGTTACTCTCTTAATTAGTCTAATTACGAATAAGGTAATATCAAAGATAAAGAGAGAGTAAGAGAGATTCAACACCAATACTTTTTACGTGGTTCGGCCAAACTGACCTACGTCCACGCTCCAAGGCTCACCCCTTGAAGATCCTTACCCTTCTCCTCACGAGAAATAACAGATCGGGATTCCGGGCTCCGATCAACTGCCTTTACAATTCTGGATTGAACTTCACGGGCGTCAATCCACTGCCTTATACAGATTTGAGTTTGTAAAATATTAAGCTTACACTACAATCTCACAAAGGTGAATCTCAAGTTAGGATTGAGAGATGTAGAGAAGAAAACAGAGTGTGCAAAATGACTTTCGCAGCTAGGGCTCAGAATTCAAATTTGGCAAAAGTTAGTCTTCGAGCCTTTTCTTCTGCTTATATACTCTGTATGAATTTGCTTCAGCAGATATCCGTTGCTTCTGAAAATGATGTTCGTCGTCGCCATTAAAGGTCTGGAGTTAATGCTGAAAACGACGTCACTGTAGCTTCGCGGCTAACTTTGAATTCTGGCGGAAGTTCACCGGCAGATGCAACTAATGAGCGGAGACACGTCATCGGTGAATGCTGCTTGAAATGCCATCGGCAGATATATCCTTGAATTCCATCGGCAGATATATCCTTGAATTCCATCGGCAGAAGCATCTTCAACTTCTATCGGCAGAAGCATCTTTAAAACTCCTCGGCAGAGACAATTCGTAAACTTCATCGGCACATTCTATCTTCAAAGCCATCGGCATGTTTCTTTAAAAACGCCATCGGCAGAAGTCTCTTTAAAAACCATCGGCAGATGAACTCTTGAAAATTGTCGTCTAGTGATCGGCATGTGCAAGCTTGAACGACATCGGTATGAGTAGCGTCAAATGCTATCGGTAGATCCATCTTGACACGTCATCGGCAGATATCTTCAAAACCGCTTCGGCAGATGAAACAAATAAGCGCTGACCACGTCATCGGTAGATGTCTTCAAAAACGCTTCGGCAGATGAGACTTGTAAATGTCATCGGCATATACACCTCAACACGTGATGAACCGGCATCGGCAGGAGTAGCTTCAACAGCTATCGGCAGATGCAACATTTCTTTGTCGTGTAGCGATCGGTATATGCAAGCCTGTTGCTATTTCATTTTGTATACTCAAACCGATTTATTAGACAACTAAAATACCCTTTTCAAGGGTATTTCCATATAAACTCATATTCATTATTTTCTTTAAATACACATAATCAAATTGTACATTAATTATACAAATACATAATCAAAAACAAATTATGACTTAAACACTCTATAAGTCAACAATCTCCCCCTTTTTTATTATGACAATATAAATTTGATTAACTTTGATACTCCCTCATAATTCTAGCCGCTCCCCCATAGTATGTGCATTTTATTAAAATAACCATTTATAGCAATTCCAGAAACACAGAGTATATCCAAAGAATGTTATCCAATCAAACTCAATCAAATATAGTATTCTCCCCCATTGACATTATCAAAAAAATAATGTATTCAACATCAGAGTATGTTTAGGAAAAAAATAGTCATTAAAAAGAAACAACTAAACAAAAAAAAATGTATATAACTAAAAATCGCTATTTGAAAAGATCTAAATGACGATTCCAAAAAGCTCTCTGGACATAAGAGGGCACGTCACGGTGGGGATTGAAAAAGCCATCCACCAGAGCTTGAAGGAAAGCACGATCTCTTGGGAGAGGCGATTGATAGACCACCATTGCCAGACAGGGAGCAGGAGGTGGAGAAGGCTCTCGGGACAACTCCACGTCCATGCAGGAAGGAGACTCGACAGAAGGACCAGAGCACACATCCATACATGGTGGAGGAGAAGCTTTCATTGGACAGGCTGGAGGAGAGGAAGATTCAGGAGCTGAGAAAAATGTAGGAAGAGTGAACTTGAGCTCAGCCTCATGAATATCTAGAGACATGAGACGAACATCTTCAAAAACAGCAGGCCTGGAAAGGGGAAGAAGCAAATCTTCAAAGCAGGCCTCGGGAACATTGAGACCAGAACATGATGGTTCGGGTTCAGGCTCAGGTTCAGGTGTCAACGCGGCAATGGAGAATTGGAGTTTCTCAAGTTCTCTGACAACCATTCGCCTATCACCATCAATCTTTGTAGACAGCAGGCCAAGACCTGTATCCAGAGCAACGCCCATGGTCTGATGATTTTGATCCATTTTACTTTGGATTGTTCCGAGGGTAATGCCAAGGTTGGCAATAGAGGCTTGCATCTCATTGTACTGAGCCTCTGTTAAGAAAATCTCCTGTGATATGTTATGGAAGTTGCAGGAGTTGCAGGAGTATTGGAGAGAAGGGGTTGGACTGGCAGAGCGATTGGAGCAGGTTGGACAGGTGATGGAGGGAGCACCTCTTGCTGATCGGGAGATGGATGAGGTGAAGGTTCATGAATTGGAGATAGAGGAGCTGAAGGTTCATGGAGTGGAGAGGTAGGAGCTGAAAGTTCATGGTTTGGAGATGGAGGAGCTGAAGATGGGTGGACTGGAACTGGAGGAGCTGTAGGTGGTAAGGAAAGAGTAGGTGGAGAGGGAGGTGGAGGAACTGGAGATGGTAGAGCTGAAGGTCCGGGTGAGTATGGAAGAAATGGCTCGCATCACCGGAGAGATGGAAGGATAAACAGGCTTAGAAGGTAGGATGAGAGAAGGTGGAGGTGAAAGAGGAGGTTCAGGAATAGGTAGGGACACAGATGAGGGAGCAGAGGTGGCCTCTGAAATGGGTGCCATGGAGGAAGGAGCAATCCTACGCCTACGCACTAAAGGAGAAGGTGGGGGGCTTGAATCCTGAGATTGACTTACAGTGTCATCTCCTCCTTCAGCAGTTGATTCATCTGGCAGGATAAGTTTCCTTTTACCACGCCTGACAGGTGCTGCCAGAGAAGCCTTTTTCTTGGCTTTATCCACAGCAGGTTTTCCTTTTACGATACTTTTGAATCCCATCCTGCTGAGCGTGGAGTTGGAATAAAAATTGGAGGGCAGAAGTCTCACAGGCTCCTCCTCCTCTGGAAGAACAACCTCAAGATGAGCAAATAACCGCATGAGAAGCAGATTATACGGTAGAGATGTAGCTCTGGAGGAGACAGCAAGAATCATCCTTCGAACAACTATATACCCAATGTTGAAGGGTGTCTTGAGATAGATTGCATACAGAACAAATAGTTCCATTGAGCTCACTTCGTCATAATGTCCACCCTTGGGAACAATATTGAAATCAATCATATGACGAAAAACTCTGGCTCTAGAGGTCAGATGTTTGCCCTTTAACGGATCAGGGGAAGAATTGGGGTCCACAGTAATTTTCCTGAGAAATTGTAGTCCATCAGACGTTCCAAAGAAGGGTAGCTCAGGCCCTGTCACATACTTGTAAGGGCAGTTATCCAAATGAGGAGCTCCCAGAAGGGCATTTATGGACTGAGGAGTAATTTCAATGGGAGTGTTGTAGACGTAGCTCTTAATGGAGGGGTAATCAGTGGAAAAGCTAAGGTTTGCATAAAACATCCTAATCGCTTCCGGGTAGAAGAATGATTCGGTCTCAAAGAGACCTATCAACCCGAGATCAGTCAAGGGTTCAATAAAGTCCAATCCGGCTAACTCTTCAAAGGAAATACCCTTACTAGGAATTAACGATTTGAACCGATAGTCATTGTGGTACTTTACCTCAGCAGCTTGAGTAAGAAAGTAGAAGGTTGGCCACTCCGTTCCACGAGGAATCTCTCGGGAAGGACGATCAGAAACTTTGGCCATCTTCTTGGTCGGTTTGGAAACGGCGCGAGATGATTGACCTTGAGATTCCATTGCTAGAAGAGGATTCGACAGAGAAAATTTGGTAGGGCAGGGGTTTAGAGAAAGAGCCCGAAAAGTAGAGTGTCTGGGCGAAGAAGAATGAATTTAAAAGAAATAACTCATTGCCAGACGAAGAAGATATACGTGTCAGCAGATTGAGGAATACATCTTCCGATGGGTTACACGTGTCGGCAGATTGATCAGAACAGCTTCTGATGGGATAGAAAACACTGCATCTGCCGATACCTACCGGTAGAAATGCATCTTCCGATGCTTAGAGAAAAATCAGCATCTACCGATGCTTTCACAACAAGGAATTGTTAACACTTGGTAATTTTCCAAAAAGAGACAGAATTATTTTCTATCAACCCTAATGAGACCTAACCTTATTCTGATATTATTGAATGTCTTCTCATCCAAGGGTTTTGTAAAGATGTCGGCCAATTGATCTACAGAATTAACAAATTCTAAAGAGATATCTCCTCTTTGAACATGTTCACGGATGAAATGATACCTTACATCAATATGTTTTGTTCTAGAGTGTTGAATAGGATTTTTAGAAATGTTGATAGCACTGGTGTTATCACACCGAATAGGAATCCTATTAAAGAACAGATTATAGTCCTCCAAAGTCTGTTTCATCCAAAGCATTTGTGCACAACAACTGTCTGCAGCAATATATTCACTTTCTGCAGTTGAGAGTGCAACAGAATTCTGTTTCTTAGAATACCAAGACACTAGAGATTCACCAAGAAATTGACATGTTCCTGTGGTGCTTTTCCTATCAACTAGACTACCAGCATAGTCAGAATCTGAATATCCAATCAGATCAAAGGAAGTTCCCTTAGGATACCATAAACCTAAGTCATAAGTCCCACTCAAATATTTGAAAATCTTTTTTACTGCAGATAAATGAGATTCCTTAGGGGCAGCCTGAAACCTAGCACAAAGGCACACACTAAAGAGTATATCTGGCCTACTAGCAGTCAGATACAACAGAGAACCAATCATACCACGATATTTCTTGATATCCACACTTATACCATTTTCATCCTTGTCCAATTTAGTAGTGGTACTCATGGGAGTTTTAGAAGATTTGACAGTTTCTAATCCGAATTTCTTAAGGAGTTCCTTAATGTACTTTTCTTGACAGAAGAAGATTCCATCAGGAGACTGATTAATCTGGAATCCTAGGAAGAACTTTAACTCCCCCATCATACTCATTTCAAACTCACTTTGCATGAGGGAGGAAAACTCATTACACATGTTGACATTGGTTGATCCAAAAATAATGTCATCGACATATATTTGAACCAGCAGAATGTCCTTATCCTTTTGCCTGGTAAATAGAGTTGAGTCGGTGTTACCCTTTTTGAAATTCCTTTCCTCAAGGAAATTCCTCAATCTGTCATACCAAGCTCTAGGAGCCTGCTTAAAACCATAAAGAGCTTTCATAAGTCTATACACATGATTCGGTTTAGCAAAGTCTTCAAATCCTAGGGGCTGCTCTACATAAACTTCTTCCTGAATATAACCATTTAAGAAGGCACTCTTTACATCCATTTGAAAGAGTGTGAAGTTTTTGTAGCAAGCATAGGCTAAGAGCATCCTAATGGATTCTAATCTAGCTACAGGTGCAAAGGTTTCCTCAAAATCTATACCTTCTTCTTGATTGTAACCTTTAGCAACTAGCCTAGCCTTATTTCTGACTACGATCCCATTTTCATCCAATTTGTTCTTGTAAACCCATTTAGTTCCAATAATGGGATGATCCTTAGGCCTTGGAACAAGTTCCCATACCTTGCTCCTTTCAAATTGATTTAGCTCCTCTTGCATAGCTAAAATCCAGTTTTCATCACTCTCGGCCTCTTCAAACTTCTTAGGTTCTATTTGAGAAATAAATGTCACATTGGCACAGAGATTCCTAAGAGAGGATCTAGTCTTAACTCCTAACGAAGGATCACCTAAGACTTCATCTAATGGATGGTCTTTGATGAATTTCCAATCTCTAGGAAGAGCAGGATTTTCATCCTTGACAGAAACTATATCATGAGAAATAGAAGAAGGTTCTAAAGATTTTTCTTCTTGAATGGGATCTGTAGGCTTTTCTAAGGAAAGGGAATCCAGTTGTTTTTCCAAGGGATCATCCTCATCCACATTCATTAATGGCTGAGGAGTCTCATCAAAATTGACATGAACAGATTCCTCAACAACAAGAGTTCTCCTATTGAAAACTCTGTAAGCTTTACTGGTCAAGGAATATCCTAGAAAAATTCCAAGATTGGATTTGGAATCGAATTTTCCTAAGTTATCCTTAGTATTAAGAATAAAACATTTGCAACCAAAAGCTCTAAAATACTTAACAGTAGGAGTCTTGCCATTCCAAAGTTCATAGGGAGTTTTTTCAAGAATAGGTCTTATAGAGACCCGATTGAGTACATAGCAAGCTGTAGCAACAACTTCAGCCCAGAAGTATTTAGGAAGGGAATTTTCACTAAGCATAGTCCTAGCTAGCTCCTAGAGAAATCTATTCTTCCTCTCAACAACACCATTTTGCTGAGGAGTCCTAGGTGAAGAGAAATTGTGCTCAATTCCATTTTTGAGACACAAGAGTTCAAATCTCTCATTTTCAAATTCTCCACCATGATCACTACGAATAGCAACAATGGTGAGTCCCTTTTCATTTTGAACTCTTTTCCTAAAGCTAGAAAAGGTTTCAAAGGTCTCATCCTTAGACTTCAGGAAATATACCCAGGTGAATCTAGAGAAATCATCTACAATAACAAAGGCATAAAATTTGCCGCCTAGGCTTGCTATATTGGAAGGACCGAAGAGGTCCATGTGAAGAAGTTGGAGAGGCTTAGAAGTGGAGATTGTATTCTTTGATGCAAAAGAGCTTTTGATCTGCTTGCCCATTTGACAAGCTTCACAGACCCTATCCTTTTCAAAGGTTATCTTAGGGATTCCGCTAACTAAATTCTCCTTAGTAATCTTAGCTAAGGTATCCATCCCTACGTGTCCTAATCTTCTATGCCAAGACCAACAGTCATTAAGAGAATTAACAACAAAACACTTCTCATCAACATGCTCAAAAACATTCAGATCAACAATATAGACATTTTCTTTTCTAAATCTTTTAAACAATATATGATTAGTTGAAATGTCTTTGATCACACAAGCATTTGATTTGAAGGTTACTTTATAGCCCTTGTCACACAACTGACTTATGCTAAGCAGGTTATGTTTTAATCCTTCTACTAGCAAAACATTTTCAATAGTAGGATGAGAAGGATTACCTATATTGCCGATGCCAACGATTTTGCCCTTTTGGTTTCCACCAAAAGTGACACTACCTTTCTTCTTGTTGACAACAGCAAACTTGGTTGAGTCTCCCGTCATATGCCTTGAGCAACCACTGTCAAGATACCACAGATTTGTTCCGGGAGAGCAGTCAACCTGCAAAACAGAAATCAGGTTGTCTTCTTAGGTACCCAAATCTTTTGGGTCCTAGTGTTAGGTCTGGTTCCCTTAGGAACCCATTGGAATTTACCAGTTGATTTCATATAGTTTGCTTTTAGCGGACATACAAAAGATTTATGTCCAGCTTCATTACATGCATGACAGACAGAGGGTTTAAAAAAGAAGTTTTTAAAGACTTTCCTTTTATTAGACTTGTCATACCCTAATCCTGTTTTGTCAAAATTTGCTCTCTGACCTGCTATTACCATCTTAAATAATTTTTCACCCTTAGTGAAGTTCAGAATAATATTATTCAAATCTTCATTTTTGCTTTTAAGATCATCAATCTCTTTGACATGCAAATTAGCTTCCTTGGCATGTATTTCTACCATGTTTGCATTTTCCTTTTTCAAAGTATTGTATTTGGTTTTTAACATGTCAAACTGTTTAACTAAATCATTGAAGGCATCAATTAGATTACCTTCATCATCATCACTATCACTGTCACTGATAATACTAGGAGAGGAAGATCTAACCTTGTCCTCATGTGCCATAAAGCACAGGTTTGCTACTTCCTCATCTCCTGATGAAGAGGAGTCTTCTTCACTATCATCCCAAGTGGCCTTCATAGCCCTTTTCTTGAACTTCTTGGGACCCTTCTTTGCTGGTGGACAGTCTGCCTTCATGTGACCAGGCTTTCCACACCCAAAGCACGTGATTTCCTTTTCCTTTTGAGATTTCTCACCCTTCGGAAATCTTTTTCCCTGCATCCTCTTTCGTTGCAGAAACTTACTGAACCTCCTAGTGATGAGTGCAATATCCTCATCTTCTTCTTCTTCTTCTTCTGATTCCTCTTGCTTACTCGAGGAAGCCTTTAGAGCAATGTCCTTTTTCCTTGTTACCTCCTTCTCCTTGAGGTCCTCATTTTCATTTGCTCTCATTGTGATCTCATGCGTCATGAGAGATCCAATGAGCTCCTCAAGCTTTAAGGCTTTGAGATCCTTTGCTTCCTGAATGACAGTCACCTTTGGTTGCCATGCTCTCGGTAGGCATCTCAGAAGTTTCCTTACCTGTTCTTCACCTGAGTAGGTCTTACCAAGAGCTTTAATACCGTTAGTGATGTTAGTAAATCGAGTAAACATAGAACTGATGGTTTCACCTTTTTCCATGGAAAACAGTTCATATTCATGAACTAACATGCTCAATTTACTTTCTTTAACTTGATTTGTCCCTTCGTGTGTGATTTCTAACAAGTGCCAAATTTCTTGAGCACTTGCACACCCTTGTACCCTATTAAATTCATCTCTATTTAAGGCACAGTACAAGGTGTTTACAGCCTTAGCATTAAGGCTTAGATTTCTCTTATCGGACTCAGTTAATTCAGACGAGTCCTTAGGGATACTTTTCCCATCAACAGTTTTTATGGCCTTAAAAGGACCATTTTCTATAATACACCAGGTCTCATAGTCTATGGCTTGAATGAATATTTTCATTCTAGACTTCCAATAGACATAGTCACTACCATCAAAGAATGGAGGTCTATTTGTAGCCTGACCTTCTATTTGTGTATTGTTAATGTTGAATGCCATTTCAGATATAGCAATATCTCTTAGATAAATAACTTAGACAATATAAACCTTGCTCTGATACCAATTGTAGGACCGGAATTGTCTAAGAGGGGGGTGAATTAGACTTTTTAAAAAAAAATTAATCTAATAATCAATTAGTGTTACTCTCTTAATTAGTCTAATTACGAATAAGGTAATATCAAAGATAAAGAGAGAGTAAGAGAGATTCAACACCAATACTTTTTACGTGGTTCGGCCAAACTACCTACGTCCACGCTCCAAGGCTCACCCCTTGAAGATCCTTACCCTTCTCCTCACGAGAAATAACAGATCGGGATTCCGGGCTCCGATCAACTGCCTTTACAATTCTGGATTGAACTTCACGGGCGTCAATCCACTGCCTTATACAGATTTGAGTTTGTAAAATATTAAGCTTACACTACAATCTCACAAAGGTGAATCTCAAGTTAGGATTGAGAGATGTAGAGAAGAAAACAGAGTGTGCAAAATGACTTTCGCAGCTAGGGCTCAGAATTCAAATTTGGCAAAAGTTAGTCTTCGAGCCTTTTCTTCTGCTTATATACTCTGTATGAATTTGCTTCAGCAGATATCCGTTGCTTCTGAAAATGATGTTCGTCGTCGCCATTAAAGGTCTGGAGTTAATGCTGAAAACGACGTCACTGTAGCTTCGCGGCTAACTTTGAATTCTGGCGGAAGTTCACCGGCAGATGCAACTAATGAGCGGAGACACGTCATCGGTGAATGCTGCTTGAAATGCCATCGGCAGATATATCCTTGAATTCCATCGGCAGATATATCCTTGAATTCCATCGGCAGAAGCATCTTCAACTTCTATCGGCAGAAGCATCTTTAAAACTCCTCGGCAGAGACAATTCGTAAACTTCATCGGCACATTCTATCTTCAAAGCCATCGGCAGATGTTTCTTTAAAAACGTCATCGGCAGAAGTCTCTTTAAAAACCATCGGCAGATGAACTCTTGAAAATTGTCGTCTAGTGATCGGCATGTGCAAGCTTGAACGACATCGGTATGAGTAGCGTCAAATGCTATCGGTAGATCCATCTTGACACGTCATCGGCAGATATCTTCAAAACCGCTTCGGCAGATGAAACAAATAAGCGCTGACCACGTCATCGGTAGATGTCTTCAAAAACGCTTCGGCAGATGAGACTTGTAAATGTCATCGGCATATACACCTCAACACGTGATGAACCGGCATCGGCAGGAGTAGCTTCAACAGCTATCGGCAGATGCAACATTTCTTTGTCGTGTAGCGATCGGTATATGCAAGCCTGTTGCTATTTCATTCTGTATACTCAAACCGATTTATTAGACAACTAAAATACCCTTTTCAAGGGTATTTCCATATAAACTCATATTCATTATTTTCTTTAAATACACATAATCAAATTGTACATTAATTATACAAATACATAATCAAAAACAAATTATGACTTAAACACTCTATAAGTCAACAGCAGTACCCCAATAACTCATGTCATGCAAGAAAAATAAGAGAAGACTCAGTACATGCTTTTACGAACAGCATATCATAATCATGAGCATGCATTTTATTTTACTACATCACTTACTGAGCATTAGGCTCATTAGTTTATTTTGTGGTGTAGGTGAATTTGATACAGGTGAGGGCCTTGATCCTTAAGAAGGGTATGGAGCAGTTGGTGGAGGACGTCCATGGGGTGTGCTTGTAGCCGCTAGGGCGATTTTGACCTGTGGGCGAATGCATAGGTAATTTTGGGATGATGTATGGACAAAAGACTTTGAAGTTGCAGATCTGTATGTAAATGACAAGTTTAGTTGTTTTTAAACGATAGTGTCTATTTTGATGTATGAATATATTTTGGAAACTATATGAGAAATCTAGTTTCACATCGCAGGTTTTGGTTTTATAAACGTTATATTGTCGTTTTTTTTATCGATAGTGAATGTAAAGCAAGATTTCATTCTCTTATTTTATTTAGTTCAAAGATTTTTATAATGGGTCATCTATGATGTAATCTTTTCTTTCTGCTGCAAACATTTAATGTTTTAACGATGTCGTTTTAAACGATGGGAAAATTTTTAAATTTTTATGGATTTTCGAGTACGGTTAGACACATGAACAACAAATGTGACGAACTGGGTTCAGGTAACTCGGGGTGCCACACTCACAAAGCTCACTGTCTATATACTGACCAACTACCGACGACTTCCTATCACTTACGTACCTACGACCCTTAACCTGCTTACCTCCTCCGGCCCGAGTCTCACTCGGAATTCGTAGAGCACATCACCTCCGGCCCGAGTCCCACTTGGAATTCGCGGAGCATATCACCTCCGGCCCGAGTACCACTCGGAATTCGCGGAGCACATCGCCCCTCGAAATTCGCGGAGCACATCACCTCCGACCCGAGTCCCACTCGGAATTCGCGGAGCACATCACCTCCGGCCCGAGTCTCACTCGAAATTCGCGGAGCACATCACCTCCGGCCGGAGTCCCACTTGGAATTCGCGGACCACCTCACCTCCGGCCCGAGTCCCACTTGGAATTCGCGGAGCACCTCACCTCCGGCCCGAGTCCCACTTGGAATTCGCGGAGCACCTCACCTCCGGCCCGAGTCCCACTTGGAATTCGCGGAGCACATCACCTCGGCCCGAGTCCCACTTGGAATTCGCGGAGCACATCACCTCCGGCCCGAGTCTCACTCGGAATTCGCGGAGCACATCACCTCCGGCCGGAGTCCCACTTGGAATTCGCGGACCACCTCACCTCAGGCCCGAGTCCCACTCGAAATTCGCGGAGCACCTCGCTTTCGGCCCGAGTCCCACTCGGAATTCGCGGAGCACATCACCTCCGGCCCGAGTCTCACTCGGAATTCGCGGAGCACATCACCTCGGCCCGAGTCCCACTCGAAATTCGCGGAGCACATCACCTCCGGCCCGAGTCTCACTCGGAATTCGCGGAGCACCTCACCTTCGGCCCGAGTCCCACTTGGAATTCGCGGAGCACCTCACCTTCGGCCCGAGTCCCACTTGGAATTCGCGGAGCACATCACCTCCGGCCCGAGTCCCACTCGAAATTCGCGGAGCACCTCACCTCCGGCCCGAGTCTCACTCGGAATTTGCGGAGCACCTCACCTCCGGCCCGAGTCTCACTCGGAATTCGCGGAGCACATCACCTCCGGCCCGAGTCTCACTCGAAATTCGCGGAGCACATCACCTCCGGCCCGAGTCCCACTTGGAATTCGCGGAGCACCTCACCTCCGGCCCGAGTCCCACTCGAAATTCGCGGAGCACATCACCTCCGGCCCGAGTCTCACTCGAAATTCGTGGAGCACCTCACCTCCGACCCGAGTCCCACTCGAAATTCGCGGAGCACCTCACCTCCGGCCCGAGTCTCACTCGGAATTCGCGGAGCACATCACCTCCGGCCCGAGTCTCACTCGGAATTCGCGGAGCACATCACCTCCGGCCCGAGTCCCACTCGGAATTCGCGGAGCACATCACCTCCGGCCCGAGTCTCACTCGGAATTCGCGGAGCACCTCACCTCCGGCCCGAGTCTCACTCGGAATTCGTAGAGCACATCACCTCCGGCCCGAGTCCCACTTGGAATTCGCGGAGCATATCACCTCCGGCCCGAGTACCACTCGGAATTCGCGGAGCACATCACCTCCGGCCCGAGTCTCACTCGGAATTCGCGGAGCACATCACCTCCGGCCGGAGTCCCACTTGGAATTCGCGGACCACCTCACCTCAGGCCCGAGTCCCACTCGAAATTCGCGGAGCACCTCGCTTTCGGCCCGAGTCCCACTCGGAATTCGCGGAGCACATCACCTTTGGCCCGAGTCCCACTCGGAATTCGCGGAGCACATCACCTCCGACCCGAGTCCCACTCGGAATTCGCGGAGCACCTCACCTCCGGCCCGAGTCCTACTCGGAATTCGCGGAGCACATCACCTTCGACCCGAGTCTCACTCGGAATTCGCGGAGCACATCACCTCCGGCCCGAGTCTCACTTGGAATTCGCGGAGCACATCACCTCCGGCCCGAGTCCCACTCGAAATTCGCGGAGCACCTCACCTTCGGCCCGAGTCTCACTCGAAATTCGCGGAGCACCTCACCTCATGCCCGAGTCCCACTCAAAATTCGTGGAGCAAATCACCCCCGGCCCGAGTCCCACTTGAAATTCGCGGAGCACATCACCTCCGGCTCGAGTCTCACTCGGAATTTGCGGAGCACCTCACCTCCGGCCCGAGTCCCACTCAAAATTCGCGGAGCACCTCACCTTCGGCCCGAGTCGCACTCGGAATTCGCGGAGCACCTCACCTCCGGCCCGAGTCCCACTCGGAATTCGCGGAGCACCTCACCTCCGGCCTGAGTCCCACACGGAATTCGCGGAGCACATCACCTCCAGCCCGAGTCCCACTCGGAATTCGGGGAGCACATCACCTCCGGCCCGAGTCTCACTCAGAATTCGCGGAGCACATCACCTCCGGCCCGAGTCCCACTCGGAATTCGCGGAGCACCTCATCTCCGGCCCGAGTCTCACTAGGAATTCGCGGAGCACCTATCCTCCAGCCACATCACATACAGACTACTCAAAACGTGTTTACGACTCGCAACATGCAACCAACTGTGATATAGGCCCTTCTGGGCGACTCTCAAGCATTACACCCACACTACTACTTACCTGGCGTCCTAGCCTGCTGAGGATGTTCGGTTTTTTGCCCACCTACGGCTCGACCTACGACAAAAATTCAAACTTCATCAAAATCAAACTTACAATCACCAATTATTCTCAAACTACTATTTCTAGCCTAATCCAACTAAAACCTGACTAAACGGGCCACTAATTTGGGTTCAGTAAAAATCGACCCTAAACTTCAAACATGCATAACTTTCGCGTCAGTTATCGGAATCGAACGATTCCAGCGGCCACGTACTCCTCTAATAACCTATTTTAACTTTCCAAAAGGAATTTTAAAACAAACAACAGTAGCTAGGTCAAAATGGCAAAAACCCGATTCTGCCCTAAATCAAAATTTTTCCCCTTTCTGGTTTTTCATCAATTCACACCAATTTCTTCACCAATCAATCCCCCTCATACCTAATTAACATAAACTAACCAAAATCTCGAGGCTACACACACCAAAAACCGAAATGCCCAAATCGGGCTTGCTGGTTTTTCGCCCAAATTGGGCTCCTCACGGCCAGGCGACTAAAGCGGGCCTAATGTCTGGCAATCTCGAGCCAAGAACTCCCAAAAACGGCCGGTGATCGGAGCCCAAACTCGCTCATCACCCTCGGCCACGAACAAAACCGAAATAGGGGAACAGGAAGGGGAAGACTTACCGTTCGGTTTGTGCTCGGTGACGGCCGAAAATGGCAGCCCTGGAAGCCCCGCCGTCGTCTGGCCTGAAAACGGCGAGGAATTGCCGGCGTTCCTCGTCCCTCCCCCTGCTTCTCCAATCGCGAGCACCGAAGGCTCGAACAACAGAACGGCTCCTTCGAGCCATTCTGTTGTTTAATTAATAATAATAATAATAATAATAATAATAATAATAATAATAATAATAATAAATCTTATTAAAACATTAATAAATCCTCATTTACCGTTTTGCCCTCCCGTGTTTTCGACCATTTCGAATTTCATTAAATCTTGTTTTTAAAGTATAACCCCCGACTTAATTTCACTGGGACCCGAACCTAAATTAGAAACCATTTGTTCCACCAAATTTATTCACTTTTCTTTTAAATTAATTAAAACAACCTATTTTATTATTTATTTATTTTTGTTAACTAATTTACTAAATCGCCCTCACGTATTTAAACTTCCATATTCTCGTTAAATTCTCGTCCACTCGGCCCGTTAAATCTTTTTGAAATCTTTTTCCAAATAAAATCCCAAATTTTAATAAGTTAATTAACCTGTTAAAATCTCTCACGAAATCTTAATAAAACTTTAAATTTTATTCAATAAAATTTCCGGGTTATTACAATAATTACATATTTTGTTCTAAAATTTCCAAACCATTACACACCTAGATGGACCAGATTGCTTCCGGACTGTCAAATTGGACTAAAAGCTATCTGAAACGATCTGAATCTGACCGAACAGATCTAAGAATAAACCGATGAGAAATTTCTACCTATATTCTTTTGAAATGGATTTATTAAAGTAAGAAATTAATACTTAATTTTTTATTTAGCCAGGAAAAAATTTCGAAAGTCATCCGAATCGATCCAATTCGACCCTATTCGACCAAGTGTACACAATATTATTTGGAATCTTGAAAAATCCCGATAAACCTAAACTCTTGAAATCCAAGCGAGTGAAAATACTATGTTTTCAACGTTTTGGCTACGACCCTACATCACAAAATCTATGTTATTTTCTTATAATTATTTTATTACATGATTTTGATATTTGATCATGCGTGTTTAGGCATTGACATAGAATTGTTTAAAGATAAAATTGGTATGACATTTTGTATGCCTATGAATATGATGGAATTGACTGAAAATATGTGATAGCAAAGCCTGAACGACAATAAGATGACTAAGCTTGAACGAAAATGATATGGCTATGCCTGAACGACAATGAGATGACTATGCCTGAACAAAAATGAGATGGTTATGCCTGAACGATAATGAGATGATTAAATCTGAACGAAGGTCGAAAAATAACTTTCGAACTAATATGAAACTGTTAAATCATAATTTGGTAAAAGTAATGTTAATTTTGCATCTGCACGTGTTTTCGCTTACTAAGTTATTCTCATAATTTATAAATTTGTGATGTATGTGAGTTTTTGTGAGAGGAAGAATTAACTGTGATCGAGAACCTTCCAGAGACAATTGAGCATATAGAAGAAGATAATGTTTGAGTAAAGAATTTAAATTAATATGTTTCAGTTTTCAGGAATATTTCATAAATTATTTTGGTTGAAATTTTGAATGATTTATGTTGACTTCATCATTGATAAAGTTTTATAAATGATTTTAATTCTTCATTTATTTTAATTTTGACCAAATCTCAGTAATAATTGAACATTGTTTTAAGATTTTGCGCATTTAATGTTCTCATTCATTTTTTTTTTAATTTTAGAAATTATGGTTGTAACGCTTGAGATAAAATTTTATTTATAAAATCAAATTGGGGAAAAATTTAGGATTTTCAAATTAGGGTTTTAAAATTTGGAATTTAAAATTTGGGGCGTTACAATTAGGCTCAGTGAGCCAGGCCTTCCCAGGATTGGCACGGTTCGACCAGCTCGTTTAACATATCTAGAACGGACGTCCGCTCTTGAAGAATAGGCTCCCGATCCAAAAAACATATCAAACGATATTGAATTAGACTGAAATTTTTACCACACAAATGAATTATCATGAAAACATAGACTGCAAATTTTTGTGATGTTTCAAGATTTATACAATTTATTATAATTATGTTCGTATAAATTGCGTAAACAATTATAATAAATCATGTAAATGTTAAAAAATCAAGAGACTTTAAAGAATATGTTCTAATGATATTTTCTGGTAAAATATTCAGGCCAATTGAATATCATTTGATATGGTAGTCAATCACGTGCAAATTCGTTCTCGAAGGAACGAGCGCTCAGTCTAGAGAAGTCTTCCATAAAGCATACCAAATGACATTGAATTATGTTGAAATTTTTACCAAACAACATAGGTATCATAAGAACATAGTCCGCAAAGTATAGTGATTTTTCAAATTTGGACTATTTATTTTAATTCTTTACACAATTTATATGAAAATAATTATAATAAATCGTAAAGCTTTTAAAAAATCATGAAATTTTGTAGAATATGTTCTCATAATATTTCTGTTGTGTGCTAGAAATTTCAGGTTAATATGATATCGTTTGTTATGTTTTATGAACTGAGCACCCTTTCTTCGAGAGCAGGTGTCCATTCTCACATATCTTATTGAATGGACGCCCGTTGTACGAAACCATATAAAATTTGAGACCGAGCGACTGTTCTTTGAGACCAAACGCCCGTTAGGGATTAATTTGTTAAAAATTCATACAACCTATTATTCTTTGAGACAAAAATACTTTAAAGTTCAACTTGTTAATACCTCATACTTTCAGAGTAAAAATGATATTTACCCTACATATAAAAAAAAACCTATTATTCGTTTTAGCAGTTAACTATTTCAATCATTTAATATTTCTTGGACTAACTTCAAACAAAACATTATTTTAAAAAGTTCAATATATATATATATATAGAGAGAGAGAGACACACATATTATTTGTAGTGATGGTTTAAAATTTATTCGCCATATTTATTTTAAAATTTGTTTTGTGATGGCAATTTTAACTTCAACTTACTTGATTTTGTGCATATTCTCAATTTCGTTCTCAATTTTAAACAAATATTTTAAATTGAACCACTTTTTAATCTTTGAAATTAAGTATCATATATAATATACAGAAAAAAAATCAAGCGAGTCAAAGTAACCACAGTAGGTTAAAATAACCATTATAAGTGTAATTTTTGATATATTTGACGAATTTTATCACAGATTAGTCTTTTACATGCATAACAGTTACGTAGAGTGCTTTGGACATTGTTTGTATCTCATCGTACCCTAAAACTAAAGTGTAAAGGTAATATTAGTTTAATAAAATTTAAAATGAGAAATGTATTAATGGGCTTGGGCCTTTGTAAACCTGTTTACGTTTTTCGAATTTTGCCTCCCGCTACGAAATCAAACCCTCCCGCGTTTCTTCTTTTTGTTTTTCATATCCGACAGAAATATTTTTCGATTTGTAATGTGGATTTGTCGGATTTAAGTTTTCAATCCAGTGAAAGGAAGTGGAATTTTCCGGGCAAATGGTGGCTGAACGGCCGGATGAGATGATGGCCGGGGGATCCGGCGTATCTGGTGGGACGGCGAGAGTCAGAGCTCCAAGGCTCTTCATTAAAGAAATGGTTATGAGGAACTTTAAGTCTTACGCTGGTGAACAACGTGTTGGTCCTTTTCACAAGGTTTTGCTTTCTAATTGAAACTTTGGGTGTTGTTTTGCCTGCTGACAAAGCGGCATGAATTAGTTTAATTTCTGGAGAAAATGTGGATATTCAGCGTGCTCTCTGTTTCTTAGATGGTGTAAAAGGGTGAATGAGCTAAATTGGCATTTCGAAATTGGTGTGCAAAGGAATTAAAGATTTTTTTAGATGATGAAAAATTGTAATCACTGAGTGAAAATCCTGCTCCATGTGTTGAATTCGATTAAGTAAGGAAGGCTTCCTAGTTGTTTTACACGTTATTCATTTTGTAGCAATCAGCTAGAGTCATGAACTTAATTGGCATCTGGCAATTATATATGTTTAATGTACGCTATTGAATTTGTTAAACGATTTTTCTTTTTCTTTCTGTCTCTTTTTACATTTATTTTTGATATTACAGAGTTTTTCTGCTGTTGTTGGCCCTAATGGGAGTGGGAAGAGTAATGTTATAGATGCCATGTTGTTTGTTTTTGGAAAGAGAGCTAAGCAGGTAATCAAATTTTCATTTTATTTGCCATTGATTTAAAATTTCTGGTGGCTTCTGAAGAAAATATTTACATTCTTGTGATGACAAGTGAGGATATGATCAATCTTGATTGTTTGATTGAAGGAGGGAAAGTCATGTTATGTAGTTTCCTGATAGCAAATTTTAATTTGCAGATGCGGTTGAACAAAGTATCGGAGCTAATTCACAACTCTACTAATTACCAGAATCTTGATAGTGCCGGTGTTTCAGTTCATTTCCAAGATATTGTCGATTTGGTAAGTCTATTTTCAAGCTTAAACGTTTTTATCTGGTAAATAATAGATTTTATCCTGATCGTTTCAAAGAAAATAGATGTAAGACATATTTAGCTTTATTTACTGTTCAACAAATTCCATTCAGCTAAGGTTTGATTATATGAAACTTGCTTGAGTATGTCTTTTCTTTTTATGCATTTTAGTGAATCTATTCAGTAGCTTTCTGCCTGCATTTAAAACATATATATTGAAATTTAATTAGTTCATTGAGTAATTCACAATGTTAAACTACATTTTTCATGTTTTGAGTTTAGCTGATTTATTTCCTAATTTAGTATTGTTCCCAATTGGTAAATTTACTTATAATTATAAAAAAAGTTGATTATAAATTCAAATTTTGAAAGTATACTAGTAGATTGTTTGAATTTGCAATTTAACAGGAGGATGAAACACATGAAGCTGTACAAGGAAGTGATTTTGTTATTACACGAGTTGCGTTTCGGGACAATTCCTCTAAATACTATATAAATGACCGTGTAAGCAATTTTACGGAAGTTACCAAAACTTTAAAAGGAAAAGGCATTGACCTTGATAACAACCGTTTTTTGATACTTCAGGTATGAGTGTTCTTGGGCAAATGTGGTTTTGTACATATATTATCTTGTTGTGTTTATTTGGTGTGTCATTGGTATGTTTTAGGGAGAAGTTGAGCAGATTTCATTGATGAAGCCAAAAGCTCAAGGGCCTCATGATGAAGGGTTTCTTGAATATCTTGAGGACATCATCGGCACTGATAAATATGTTGAAAAAATTGATGAGTCTTCTAAACTGTAAGGGCTTTCACTTCTATTTCCATTAGTTTTGACGGATAACTCATCTTCCCTGTGTATATATGCATGAATATGAACATTGACGATATATACTTACATGTACTTTTGTAAAGAATCAGAATGTATTAATTGAAAGGACAAGATTTAGAGTTCTATTGCTGGAGTTAAAAAGGACCTCTAAATCGAAGTATTGAACCTATTTTAATGGGTAGCGCTTTTGATTGAGACTTGCATTCTATAATATCATTTGGTTGAATATTTTTTGTTTTCACATGAGTTATAGTTTTATTAAAAGTTTTAGTGTTCTTTCAAGCATAAATCACTGATAAGTTGATATTGTCATATATTTTCTGAATGCTTTAGCTTTAACTCTTGAAGCCATGTTATAAACATATATTTTTTGTTTCCACGCAAATGTTATCTTTGTTTTAACGCTACTAAAAAATTAAATGGTGTTGTAGGTTGGAATCGCTCAATGAGAAACGTACTGGCATGGTACAAATGGTTAAACTAGCGGAGAAAGAAAGAGATACTTTGGAGGTATTAATACACAACAATTAATTTTTCTGTAAGTTATATCTAATATTAATCCATTAAATATGTTTGATAGGATGTTAAGAATGAAGCAGAAGCCTATATGTTAAAAGAATTGTCTCTCTTGAAATGGCGAGAGAAAGCCACAAATCTAGCTCAACAAGATAACTTTGGAAAGATGGTAGAACTGCAAACTAAAATCTCCAACTCAGAAGAAACTCTGAAGCTTGAACGGTAACTAGGGTTTGTGATGGTTAATTTATTGTCGCATGATGCACCAAAGATAAAAAAAGGAATATACATACTAAGAAGTTTCTTGACTTTTGTTTCTAGTTCAAAAATTTGTGAGAGTGACAAAGAATTAAAGGAGCTCGAAGCCGTGCACAATAAGTATATGGAACAGCAAGAGGCATGCTGTGGTTTTATATGATGCATTCTTTTTGTATTTATCATCTGTAATTTGCTTACAAGACATTTGCTGCTTTTTTCAGTTTATTCTTCAATTAATTATTATTTTTGTGAATTCTAGGAACTTGATAATGAACTCAGAAAGTGTAAGGATGATTTTAAAGAATTTGAAAGGCAGGATGTTAAATATCGGGAAGACTTAAAGCACATGAAGCAAAAGATAAAGAAGCTTGATGATAAACTTGAAAAGGTGGATTTTTTTTTTACTTTAGAAGCACTTATTATGCATCTTACTTTTGGTATTAATTGCAGGACTCAACAAAAGTTGATACCATGGAGAAAGAATGTAAAGAATCAATTACCATGATTCCAAAACTTGAAGGAAATGTTCCCGAATTACAACAACTACTTTTGAAGGAGGAAAAAGTCTTGGAGGAAATGCAAGAGAACTCAAAAGGTAGTTTACTAATGTCATTAGAAATTGTTTTTGGTATATTTTTGAGATTTCATTCCAAGAATGAATCTATATACGTGGATATATTTGTTATGTAGTTGAAATTGAGAGATACCGTTCTGAACTTTCAAGAGTTCGTGCTGAATTGGAACCTTGGGAGAAACAACTAATAGAGCGCAAGGGAAAACTTGAAGTTGCTTGCAATGAAAGAAAACTTTTGAGTGAAAAGGTAGCCAGTTGTTTGTCTTTGCTTGTGTGAATATGGTAGAAATAGGTTGAAGTTAACCATGCAAGGTCAATACTAATATATATGATATGTTGCAATGATTTTTATGTTGAAATAAAAGCAAGACATCATAAGAGGTTATTAATTATTGCATAGATATTTTTTAGTTCTCTCTTCATGAATAACATATTTACAAGGAATCATTTTGAAGATTAGCTAATGATGTGCATATTGGCTAGCAATGCCAATTTTATTTAAAGGTTGATATGAATTGTTTCAGCATGAAGCTACCCGCACAAATTTTCTCAATGCTCGAAGAAAAATGGATGATATTGTGGGAACTATTGCATCAAAATCTAAAGTCGTTGTGAATATCCAGAAGGATCTGGAAAATAAAAAACTTGAAGTTATAGATGCTCGTAAAAAAGAACAAGTATGCTTTCCTTGAGAGTCATTTTCTTTTTCTTATTTTTAATTACTTTATTATAATATGTCAGTCTTTTTTTAGGAGCACATCATAGAACAAGATGCCCTCATTCCTCTAGAACAATGTGCAAGACAGAAGGTTGCAGAACTCAAATCAGTAATGGATTCTGAGAAAAGCCAGGGCTTAGTCTTAAAAGCAATTTTAAAAGCGAAGGAGTCTAAGCTAATAGATGGAATCTATGGCCGGCTAGGTGATTTAGGTGCCATAGATGGTAATGCTCTATATTTTTGCACGTTATTATTGAGTATTTATTTTGAATGCCATTGAAACTGTATTGATGCTCAAAATATAGTATAAAGGGAAGAGTTTGGTAGGGAAATCCATAGTTGTGCACCAATGATAATGTGAATATATTTCTAACCAAATTATACGCTCCTAAAAAGAACAAAGAATACATTGTACATAATTTCAATATTATTGAAAATTTCTATATAATATGGAAAAATAAATCTTGGATCTTTTCTTCTATCTAAAGAATATTTTTCCAACATGCCACTCAAGCTAATACATAGAGATTTCCAAGTACAAACTTGCTAACAAGCAAGTCAAAGATAGCCATTGAAACCATTTTTGTAAGGATATCAACGAATTATTGTTTGGTAGTAACAAATGGCGATGATATGTGTGTATTGATCTATATTTTTGATTTAATTTGTACTCTTTGAGAAAGAGTAAATTTGAGAACTTTCCTTTGGCTGGGTAGATTTTTCCTAGAGTATACTATTAGAGTTCATTTTGTATTTTAAATAAATAATATGAGATTTATTATTTTGTATACAATCTCTGTATTAGTTGTTTAAACTTATAAATTTATATTACTGATATAATTGCAGCAAAATATGATGTTGCCATATCGACAGCATGTTCGGCGTTGGATTTTATTGTAGTTGAGAACACTATTTCTGCACAAGATTGTGTTGAATTGCTCCGAAGGGAGAATCTCGGTGTTGGAACTTTCATGATATTGGTAATGAGTCATTTCAAAAAAGTTATTTAGTATTTCAAACCATGCATGGTAACTTGTTTGCTTACAAGTTACGAAAATAGTTAATGAAAAATTTATTTTACAGTGATGATTATTAACATCTGGAAATATAATTTAATTTGAAGTACTCTAAGATTTGAATAGTTGACATTCATAGTCGAAACAATTCATTATTGATTTGATTAAACACTATTGCTTTTCATTTTAATTAGAATTTGAATTGGCCAATGACATTAGAGCAACCATTCAGTATTTACTTTCAATTTCTAGAACATATACTTATGTGTTAAGTTATGATATGAAGTTTATGTTGGAAGTTAACACCATCTTAGTATCTTAATTAGTGATCAAACGCTTCAATAATAAGGAACATTGAATATGTTGCTAAAACTCTATTTTTTCATTTCACTGAATAGGAGAAGCAAGTTGATCTTTTGCCGAAACTAAGGGCAAAAGTAAGCACTCCGGAGGGAGTTCCCCGCCTTTTTGATTTAATTAGAATTGGGGATGAAAGAATGAAGTTGGCTTTCTATGCTGCATTGGGGAACACAGTTGTAGCTGAGAATATCGAGCAGGTTGGTTCTACATTTTATTGGCAATATTTTTTTCCTCTTGTTTTCATTTATATGCTGCAAATGAGTATTTGTTCATATGATATTTTTGAAAAATTTCGCTGCATTTGAAGCTATGATTTGTTGTTTATTATTGCATCTATGACTGTTGTTGGTATTACGTTCATCTATTGTTTCTGATGTAAAAAAATTTAGCCAATGATATAACCTCACAGAAAGCTAAATAGGTTTGTGTTTTAAATTATTTGGAAGAACTGTTGCTTTGTATGCTATATAACAAAACTTATTACGACTTTAGAAATAGTCGCTTTTTCTAAAGCAGGGATTAAGTAGCATTATTTGTTTTTTTTTTAATCTTGTAAAGTTTGAGGGCTCCTCCACTTTGTCACTAAATCTACCTCGTTTAACGTTGATATCATATGGCTTTTTTCCCCCTTATAATAGGCTACACGAATTGCATATGGCAAAAATAGAGAGTTTCAACGAGTTGTAACTCTTGATGGTGCTTTGTTTGAAAAATCTGGAACCATGAGTGGAGGAGGAACCAAGCCACGTGGTGGCAAAATGGGTACATCAATTCGAGCTGCCAGTGTGTCAGTAGAAACTGTTGCATCTGCTGAGGAGGAGCTTTCTACGATGGTTGATAAATTAAAAAGGCTTCGGCAGAGCATTGCGGATTCAGTGAGGCAATACAATGCTTCAGAGGAAGCTGTAGCGCACCTTGAATTGGAGTTAGCAAAAACCCAGAAAGAGGTCACAACGAGTATTTTCTTGCCTATGATTTATTTTTACTATATTTATGATACAGTTTGTTGCTTAATTGATTTACTATCGAACAGATTGACAGTCTGAAGTCAGAACATAGTTATCTTGAAAAACAGTTGAGTTCTTTGGAAGCTGCATCAAAACCAAAGAAAGATGAGCTTGATAGGTTGGAGGAACTAAAGGAAGTAATTTCAAAAGAGGAAATGGAGATAGATAAACTTGTTGCAGGTTCTAAAAATCTAAAGGAGAAGGTAAGGCTTTTATTGTGATATTCTCTGGCAGTTTACACGAAATTTTTTATGCAGGAAGAACAAAGTGCTGTATCTAGATATTCTGTTTCAATCTTTAGTTTCAATCTAATGTGTCTTTTTTTTTCATAAGTCGTCCCGGATGTTAACAACATAAATTTCTTGACTTGATATTCTAATGTTCAATTTAACCATTTGAGCTTGCCGTCTATGGTTTAAGGCAATGGAGCTTCAGAGTTGTATTGAAAATGCTGGTGGTGAACGTGTAAATCTTCAGAAGTCTAAAGTTGATAAGATTCAGTCAGTGAGTAATCCATTTTATACTACTTTATCATAACTACCTTAATCAAATTCAGTGCTAAGTCATGCTTCCTACTGTCAGGATATTGATAAAACTAGAACAGAGATCAACCGATGCAAAGTTCAAATGGATACCGGGGAGAAAATGATAAAGAAAATGATAAAGGGGATTGAAGATACAAAGAGGGAGAAAGAGCGAGTTGCTGAGGAGAAAGAAAAACTTGGTGCTAAATTCAAAGATATTGAAGTGAAGGCTTTTGCAGTTCAAGAAAATTATAAGAAGACTCAGGAGGTTATTCTCTAGTTAATTTTTCATTAATCTTTTTGGGTCAGATAATTAAGTTTTACATAGAATATGTTTTTTGACTATATTCTTGTAGCTGATCAATCAACATAGAGATGTGTTGGAGAAAGCAAAATCTGACTATAACAAAGTGAAGAAATCTGTGGATGAACTCCGGGCATTTGAGGTATTGAGGCCTGTGACATAAATTCCTTTTCTTATTCCTCGAATGAAGTAAACAATATTCCTTAGCCATGTTTACATTTATATATGGCACCACAGGTCGACGCTGAATACAAAATACAGGATATGAAGAAGGTCTACAAGGAAATGGATGTCAAGGAGAAGGGCTTTAAGAGAAGGATGGAAGATTTGCAAAGTGCTTTAGTGAAGCATATGGACCAGTATGTAATTCATTGAAACTTAGTTTGTTTTAGAGTATGATGATGTATATTAGCTGAGGACGTACATTTATTGCTGCAGAATTCATAAGGATTTAGTGGACCTAGAAAAGGTTCGAAGTACCTTAGCGGAAGAAGATCTTAATGTGGTTTGTGGTCTTAAAAGAGCACTTGAGATGGTAATGCTGCTAGAAGCTCAGTTGAAAGAACTAAATCCAAATCTTGATTCAATCACAGAGTACTACTACTCTTTTTTTTTTTTTTTTTACTTTATTCATATAATTGTGTCTGCTATGGTTGATTAAAATGCCTTTTCTTGACAGATATCGGAGAAAGGTCTCGTTGTATAATGACCGAGTTAATGATCTGAACATTGTCACCCAAGAGCGCGATGATATCAAAAAACAATACGATGAATGGAGGAAAAGGAGGTATTAAATTTTTAATGTTATGAATGCCCTCTGTATTATACCTTTCAATGTTCTTGCTGCATATGCAATTGACTGATTATTTTTTCAGGCTTGACGAATTCATGGCGGGATTTAATGCCATATCTTTGAAGTTAAAGGAAATGTATCAGGTTGCTGAAATCAATCTTACTTTGACTTGTAGTATATTTTGATACTACTGTTTGAATAGACAAACTTAAAGTTTTAACATATTTTGATTTGAAAGTTGATTTTTTATATACATTTTTATCCATCTTATGAGTCTTGTTTTGCGGAGGTAGATTTCTTGCATCTCATATTTAAGCACTAGTTTTCTCGTTGAGGTCGTTATGTTTCATTGTCTTTGCCAGATGATCACGCTCGGAGGCGATGCAGAACTTGAGCTTGTGGACTCTTTGGATCCTTTCTCAGAAGGTGTCGTGTTTAGCGTCAGACCTCCAAAAAAGAGCTGGAAGAATATTGCTAATTTATCTGGTGGTGAAAAGGTATGCACCATTTAGTTTGTAAAATACTCTTCTTTTCTTGAATTCTACCTGCCAGTCTAATGATTTGTGAACTCAATATCTTGAGATATGTGACGGTGGTCTCCTCACTCATTTCAGACTCTGAGCTCATTAGCTCTTGTTTTTGCATTACACCACTACAAGCCCACCCCACTATATGTAATGGATGAAATTGATGCTGCTTTGGGTATTTTTCTTTTTAACTTAAACCACACTTTTTTTCTTAACATTTTGTTGATGATAATCTTCCATTTACGTTTCTGTGACTTTATCACATTCCAGACTTCAAGAATGTTTCTATTGTTGGCCATTATGTTAAGGATAGGACAAAAGATGCACAATTTATTATCATAAGGTTGGTTTAATTCTTAAAAAATGACTTGTTCATTGAATAAATTCTTGTTATATTCGGGAGATTACTTATAAACTGTCATATTTTCTGTCATATACAGTCTCAGAAACAATATGTTTGAGTTGGCGGATCGACTTGTTGGAATTTACAAGACAGATAATTGCACAAAGAGTATCACAATCAACCCTGGCAGTTTTGTTGTGTGTGAAAAAAAAGCTTAAATGTTTCTGTCCTGTATCCAGATATTATTGTCGTATTGTGTCATTCTCTTTCTTTGCTGTCTCTGTGCTATTTATATGGGCTTATGATGTGTAGCAGAGGGATTTTCTCAGTTATCAAATGTAGAACATGGAACATTGTCATTGGCATGTATATAAAATTCCTACAATTAAATGAGTGCTTCTCTATTCTCTTCCAGCTATACCTTCCTAACAATTGGTTTTCTGTCAATTTGAACTGCAGTTTTAGTTATACGTGAAGAAAAGTCATGTTTTTCATTTGTTATCATACGAATCGACTGATGCATCTGTTCTATTGGATGGTCCTTGCAAAAAAAAAAAAAATAGTATAGTGCATAAAGTTTGGCAGCTTTTTACTTTCGGCTCACTTTGAAGCCATTTAGGCTGATGCAGAGATAAAAATCACGGTCATCGCCTATGTTAGATTTAGACTCTTCTCACTGTGTTTGACATTAGATTTTGTTCATCAATGTTTGGGACATTGTTTGAACTGTTTTGTCCGGCACTTGTCTGAAATTATACGACTATGCTTCTAACAGAGTTGCAGCCACTGGTCCAACCAGGTACCCACCAAATATTCCTTTACAATGAACTTATAAGCAATTGCAGGGTTTCTTGCAGGTTTCATTGATCAACCTGAAACAGGTCTGAACAAGCAATGCCACCTCTGTGGCATCAACATATTTGGTGTCAGATAATGGGAATCGGATGCAGGTATAACCCTTTCTACCATTTTGTGTAAAGGCTAAACCTTTTCTTTTTTGTTTGCTTAATTACTCGTGCTATATTTGAACAATGAAAATAAAAAGGCTTTCCCTGCAAATATGGATGTAATGCATACTGCCGAATCAACTTCGCATACTGGCGAATCAACTTCTGAGCCGGCTAGTTCGCCCAATTGAATCAAATGAAGAGAATGATCTGTAAGTCCGAAAACATTTTGTTTTGTACTTTCGTCAAATGTTTAAAAATTCAAACTTGTCTCGTCGTTCCTTCGGTACAGCACCTAAATCAGTTTGGTTGTTAGGCATCCCCTTTTTTTAGATTTGTGGATTGTGTTCATGTAGTGCTGCTAGGTAGCTTTCATAGTGATTGTAACAATGCATGTACCCACCAACACCACACTTGCATTCTCTTTTTCCTTTTCATACAATAATCTGAATTATTGAGCATTGATGGAAGAGTAGACAAGTTGATCTCCTTTATGGTCTTCTTTCCATCTATTCATTATCATGTAGACAAGTTCATTCGACCTACCTAATCAATTGAAACACGTCGCAATTATTATCATGAACTAGCAGTAAAATCTCTGATGATTATATTAACTTTCAACATGTATATTTTTCTAAAGAAATATAAGCTTATTAAATTAGAAATAGATTTTATTAGAAGACATTTATTTTTTATTTTCGATCTGCTTTTGTAAAGTTTGAGTTGTATTTGGGTCAAATTAATTAGTTATTGACGGATTTGAACCGGATCTTGTTTGGTTTTGACAATTTTTTACTAATTAACATTGATCCAAATTTGAGTTCAAATAGACCATTTGATTCTAAACCGAAAAAATCTAAATTCTAAACTAAATTGGAACCGAATGGAGAAAGATTGAAAACATATGTTCAAGATTCATTTTGTCATGGTGCAAAATTAAAGATTCATTTTGTTCAATTAGAAATTCAATTTTTAAGTTGAACAGTTTCAAAGTTATAGATTCATTTTAAAAAAAAAAAAGTTATTCAACGTTTTACTTGAACTTTATCTTTCTTTTTTTATATAAATTCCTTTTCGTTCTTTTTTCTTCCCCTCCCCGTTAAAATTTAGAAAGAATGTAAATATCAAAATGTCCGTTCAATTTGATTACAATAAAAACAAATTAGAAAAAAACCAGCCTAAAGCCAGATTAAACTAACTAAAACCAATCCAAAATCAAGTCCAAACAAACTCAAACCACTTTAAAACTGAATAATCAAAAACCCAATTTGAATTAGAACTTAACCAAGCAAAATTGAAAAAATATGTTCGAGATTTATTTTATACAAATAAAAATTTAATTTTAAGTTGAAGGAAACTCAAAGCGCCAAATTCATTTTGTTTAAAAAATTTCATTTGTACGAACTTCCAAAATTTTCAAGATTTAATTCATACATTAATTTTTTCAATCAATAGAACTTAGAGGTTGAATGACGCCATAATTTCATAAATATGTCACATTCATATGGAAAAGATAAGGCTGACACTTGTATTCCAGTCATTAGTTCAATCAAATTCAATACCTAATATTTGTTTATTGGGTAAAAACTTAAATAAACCCCAAATTATGAGATTTTTTAAAAATAAATCCTAAACTATAAACTCTAACAACTAAAACCTTAAACTATGAACATCTAATAAAAAAAACTTTGTCGGGTGACCGATCACCCCCCGGTCACCGTTTATAACTAGAACGGAGGGCTAATCTTAAAAGAACGGGAGACCGTTCTATCTTGTGCTAATGTGGCACTGGACCACGTGGAACGAGGGGTCGAGGTGGGGGTGGAGACCCCCGTTCCACAGCATTGCACGTGGGCTGAGAATGGGGAGTCCCCGTTGACAGCACGGCCCCCCGTTCCCAGGCTCTATGTTGAGAACGGGGGGCAGAGACTCCCTGTTCCACGTGCAACACGTAACAGGGGGTCCCCGCCACCAGATGACCCTCCGTTTTCAAGAGGCTATTTTTGCGATTTCTCAGCCCAGAACGGGGGTCACAACCCACTTTCCGGCCCCCCGTTCTAGGCTGAGAACGGGGGGTCAGTGCCCTCATTAAGGAGGCCGATCCCCAAGACTACGTAACTCTTCAGCTTCATTTTCACCCCAACTCGCACAAAAACTCTAAAACTTCTGCACCATTTTCTCCTCTAGTGAATTTTCTCTGTATTAACAATGTCAATGAAGTCTGATTCGAGTAAATTGGTTGATTTAGATGAGACAACAACTCGTGATGTCAATATGGACTGGTATTCGTACTCAACATCTATATATAGTGAGCTTCATGCATTCAATTACCTAGAAGGTAACGAAGAAATAGAGGAGCAATCGACGTCGAAAACTTTAGACGATGAGTTTCGAACATAGGTTGACTCGGAGGATAATGAGGTGGAAAGCGTACCGGTAATGAAAGAAATTTCGATGAGATTTTATTTTGGTAAAAAATATAGTTCTTTAAATGCAATTAGAGAAGAAATAATAGAATACGCTTTGAATAATAGTTATGGAATCAAATTTACTAAAAGTGAATCTCGGCGCCTAACGATAGTGCGTGGAATATGTAAAATGAGCTTACGTTTCAAATAAATAGTTTCAACGATTCTCACAATTGTTCAAAAAAAATCGAGAATCGATACGCTACAGCAAAATTGGTGGCAAATCATTATTTAATAGGTTCAAAAGTCAACCTACGTGAAAAATTCCTTCCATTATTGAGACGTTGATGAAGGATTTGAATGTCAATATTATACCAAGTTTTGCTACGAGAGCAAGAAGCGAAGCTCGAAAACTTAATAAAGAGAAGGACGACGAACAATACAAGTTATTGCGGTCATACGCAGAAGAAATACGTAGGTCAAATCCGGGTAGCACATTGTGCATACACTCTTTACTTGGTGGGCTCTGACGGTAATGAGACATGTGTATTTTAAAGAATGTACTTGTGTATAACTGCTTGCAAGACATGTTTGCTGCAGTGTGGTAGACCTATTATCTGCTTGGATGATTGTTATCTAAAAGGCTCGTGTCCCGGCCAATTACTCACATAGTCAGTATTGATGACAATGATGAAATATATCCCGTTGTTGTTGCTATTGTGGAATCAGAGTGTATGAACTCATGGACGTGGTTGTTGCAAATGTTGAACGAAGAACTATAGACTGAATCGAGATACTGATGAACATTTGTTTTGGATCGACAAAAGGAATAATGCATTTCCAATTGTTATTTGAAATATTTGTCTTTGTTGTATTAGTTATATTGTTTAAAAAAATATACTGTTCTTTCAAATATCAGGGGTTGTTGTCTTCTGTGCAGCAGAAATTATTGTTAGCCGACCACCGCTATTGTCTTCGGTATATATACGTAAATTTCAAAAACTAATTTCGAGATAGAGCAGAGATGCAATGTGGAATGTGGTCAGAGCAACCCCAACTTATCATTTCGAGAGATAAATAAAAAACTTATATCCGATTAATCCAGATGTCAACGCATATCTTCGAGGCACAAACCCTAGATATTGGGCTAGTTATGCGTTTTCTTTGATTCCCAAGTGTGAACTGAGATTAAATAATTTATACGAGTCATTCAATGCAATTCTATTACCAGTCAGGGACAAACTGATTCTGACCATATTCAAAACGATCCAAAAGTGCTTGATGAGTAAGATTGTGAAAAAATATGAGAAATTAGTCTCATCAACAGACGTCTGTATTCCCAGATAAGAAAAAAGCTTGTGAAGCTAGAACGTGAAACTCAAAATTATGGTCGTTTTGAGGTCATCAACGGCAACAGACAATATGTTATCGACATGAATGTAGGTGCGTGCAATTGTTACAAGTTGGAGCTTACTGGAATCATATGTGTTCATTTCATTCTCTGCATTCGTTTCATGAGACTAGCACCAAAAAAATTCATCCATCAATACTATAATCGGACAAATTATCTGCAGATGCACTCACACTTCATTCGTCCTATTAGTGACCAACACATGTGGTCGCCCGTAGAAAATATGAATGAAATCGTTCCGCCCAGAAGAAAGCACCAACCTGGTATGCCAAAGAAGAAAAAAGTTCGAGATATCGACGAGCCGCCAAGTTTGACAATTACTAGAAGGACTGTACGATGTCATGTTGTATATGTCGGCATCCTCGGCATAATAGTCACATTTGTCCTAAAAGGGGATCTACTTCAGACGTTACTTTCGATTTCGCTTCGCAAGACACAGTTTTGGGTTTCCACACATTTGCCGGGACGCATGTATATTTTAACACATTTTGCTCATAATATTGTTGTCATTATATGCAGATATATTTTCTAATATTATTTTCATTATGTGCAGAGATTTTCTACACACGGTCCATGCAGAAATTTATGACTATTCATGCTGTAATTTATGTAGTTATTATAATGTGTCATGTATGGATTTATTGGAATATGTAATTAATGGATTTATTATTATGTGCAATATATGTATTTATTGTAATTTGTAATTTAATGAAGTTATTGTAATATGTAATTAACGAATTTATTATTATGTATGAAGTATGTATTTATTGTAATTTGTAATTTAGTAACATAAAATTGAAAAATTAGGCAAAATTTTTTTTTGTTTTATGACTCTCACATATCTAGTTTCAAACAATTCATGCATATTAAAATCACAGTTTATAATCAACACCCACTTCCAGATAACTCAAAGTAAAAACATAAAGTAAAATACAATTATATAAACATTATATTACAAAACAATATAAACACTATATAACGGATGGTGGGAGACCGTCTTTATCGTCGTTCATCCAGTCCAGCACGATTTTCTTGAGCTCTCTCTGAGACACAATTATCTATCTCTGTGAGTCAAGTATCTCTCTCTGGAACTGAATCATCTCCTCGATCATCTGCTTCATCCTATATAACCGACTAACCGTTTTAGGGGGACAATCGCTGCGCAATCGCATCCTCTATAGGCACATCCCTAGAGGGGGATGCCCCGCCCCAATAAGAAGATTCCGAGAGGTGGAGGCCCCCTGATCGCCCTTGAAGAGCCAACTCCTGTCAACTTCAATGAGTCCCATCCGAATGAAATAGTACCTATCAAACACGTCACTGGATCTCTGTGCTCTCATTGACTCTCTAATCGATAACCGAACCCTAGCTCGCTCGACGATCTTCTACATTAATGTGCCATACGGAAGGTTTTTGTTGCATGTCCGACCGATCTCCAGCGGTGACCTAATATGAGGAAGCCGGGGTCAAACAACTTGCCGTTGTAGAGCTTCTTCATAACCTAAAGATCCATGCAGCTCACAAGATCTCTATGTCCATTCCGAGGTAAAAAAGTGTGGGTTATCATATTGTAAATAACCCGAGCTCTAACATTCAAATCCTTCGATTTTGGCTTTACGAACCTTACAATGTCGGCATTGCGGTGAATTTGCCTCAAGAACTTTAGTCACTCTTTTGCTCTGAAAAACGCACAGTCTCTAGAAGCATGGTAGTATCGCTCCACATCAACCCCTTCTGCGGCAAACCCGAGCAATAAGTTAATCGTGTATGGAGGGATGATGATCTCTGTACCAAATATGTACGTCTTCAGCTAGCCAATCCTCTCGGTAGATGTCAACTTCGAATAAAACAAGTGAACAACTCTGTCGCAGCTATCGCCCCGCAGACCGTACACCCTGTGTAAGGCGATTAGGTCGAACATCTTCTTAATTGCCAAAGACTCTCACCCTGTGAAGTTGACGAGATTCGAATGAATAATTGAGCTTCTTGCCATATCCTGTTCAAATTGATCTTTGCACAACTGGTTTCAAAATTCCATCGATAAAAACCCAGTTGACGACTTTGGACTCGGAGCACCTTGTGACTATAGTCCCCGAAAAGTTAAGCTATCTTGTGACATCGTTGGCCGAGTTGACAGGGCACAGTCTATGGAGCCACTTTGTGATAGGACACTTTTTCATTTAATGATCAATTCGAAGATTTCTTATTACTCTATATATAGGTCATCGATTCAGCATTGGAAAAAAAAGGGGATCATCATTTTTGCCGTTTTTTCTAATACAATTATATAAAAAAAAAGACAATAAAGATTCAAATCATTTTATCGACACTAGGGTTATATATCGAAATAACAAATTCTGATGTCAAAATATTAACATAATAGTAGAAAACATACCATTCTTTCGCACATAGACTCATATGTAATGTATTTTCTTCGTAATGAAATTTATTGTCATTTGTCATTCCTGTAATAGTTTATATTTAAATGTCAAATCTTTTTCTTTCTTTTTCTTTATCGATTATCATTTCTCACTACACCAAATACCATCTATAACCATTGCATGCACATTGTTCATATTCACACCAAAAGAGAAACAATGCATGGTAGAACATAATTTGTCTAGCTCCACAATATCCTCAAAAGTGATGTGAATTCTTAAATTTTAACTCAAGAATTGAATATTCAATGTTAATTAAGTAAAATTTAGCTTTTACATGTTACTACGAAATTTTCATCCCTTCGATTATTTCCACATTTTTTTAGAAGAATTGATATTTTTTCTTTTAATGTTGTGAGTTCTAAACTACTTTACACGTAACTATAACATTTATTGGATAATTACAGCGCCCAAATAAAAGATAAACGTAATAACATTTGATTTGTGGTATATAATCGCTTCATTGAGTTGAACAAAGTGTGACAAATAAGGTTCAATTAAATAATCACCAATCATGCAAGTAGACTTTTGTGGATAACTAACCTAAAATAAGTACCAACAATTATTTCCGACAGCCTCATCAACCTTATCAAGACTATAAATAAAATAAGACGGAGGGACAAACTGTGACACATGACCTTTTTTTCTACAAAGTCTTTAACCAAATCATATTAAATTGATTTGGATTTTCGTAATAAATTCAAATCTTATCGTCCCGTCCACTTCATACTAAACGTATAAGACTATGTTTTTGCCACTTATAACAATAAATAATTATCTTATTGTACACTGCCCTTAATGTCACCTATCGCAATTTGACACAGTAGAGACCCGTTCTTATTAAAATTACCAAATTCAATGATAAAGTTGATAGGTCATTATACTCACTCTACTAATCATTAGATTAAACTTAGTTAATCATCGACGTAGCTTCCATGATAATTAATGATGTTACATTAATAAGTTGCAGTAGCACATTTAAACTAAGGTAACGCCAAAAATTATATTATAAATTAATAATGTTATAATTAAAGCGAAATCATGAGAACAACAGTTCATAGAAGTTTGTCATCAAACTAGAGCTGAAACATTACTGTTTTGAGTCGCACGTGGGAATTGTAAGGTCTGACAACATGTGCAGTTGTATATTATCTTCTCAGACATGATAATCCAAATCAAACATTTAAGTAATCAGAGGTCTGCTCAAATGAGACTGCCATGGCTGACGAGCTGAGGGGAGGTTGAAGATGATGGAGAGGAGAGAGAGAACTTGAAACGCATGGACTTCATGCCCATCTTCTGAATTTTTGCTACACTTTTATCTTATCTATCGTGACATCTACGGTTAGCAATGGCGGGTTGTGTCAGAAACGACAGAAGATTGGAAGATGGGAAAAAGAAGGGGACTCTGCTGAGTCATAAAAAAAATATGATTTACGATATTTTTTTACAAATTAAATATTTTTGAAAATATACGAGAAATTAACATATTTTAATATTCAATGTGTGGACAAAGCATCTAACTTATTTTTCAGTGACACTTTTTCTTCTTTTACGTAATCTCTATTTTTCTATAAAAAAAACTCATTTTGTCAAATGGTATTAAAGTCTTATTATTATGGAAATAAAGTTGAAATTAGAAAATATAAAATAAATATTTTTGTCATTGTAAAAATAAAAATGAAAGTATTATTGCGAAAAATAAAAATGATTATTATGTAATGGCTGTAGAAGATTGACCAAGAACTATATAAAAAACAAAAAATGAGCCAAAGTGGATGAAGATACTGTCCCAATCTACATTTTCTCTTAGTAGAAGTAATGTCGTTAACAAGATAGTGTTTTGTTTTGGAATGTGTCGTTTTGGCGGAAATCTTGCAGTTGTGGTTAAGGTGGTCTCGCATAAAAACATGGGTAATCATCATCTTGTATTTGAACTCGACTACCATGTGTTTTATAAATCGAAGGTCGGAGGAAGGTGGGGGGCAATCTTCGTTTTCCGCCATTGGAGGTCAGACGACCTTCATTTTCAGCCATGGTTTGAGCGTTTTAAATGTTTTATTTTTGGTTTAGTTGTATATAAGAAGGAACTTCTCAGTTCGCCATTTCCAACACTGAATCTTGCGCTTCCGAGTTGAATCTTTTCGAATACTTTGAACCCATTGCTGGTCTTTCGAAACAATGGAAGCTAATCTGAATCATGGGTCATCTTTGAAGGCACCCCTGCTGTTCGACGAAAGGGCGCAGAGAGCAGAAGTAAAGCTAGAAGAACTCGAATCCAACAATCCTTCCTCCAAATTAAGCACCACCTCTTTCTTTAAAACCTGTTTTAATGGCGTCAATGCTTTATCAGGTTACAATTCCTGCGCATATTTTCTTTTTTTCCTGAATATTTTTTTACTTTCTTTCTGGGTTTTTAACACCCATTATTTTTAATCAGGAGTTGGAATTCTCTCAGTCCCATATGCTCTATCATCAGGAGGATGGTTAAGCATCATTCTTCTTCTTCTCACTGCCATTATAGCCTTTTACTCAGGTCTCTTGATTCAGAGATGCATGGATACAGACTCTGGTATAACTAGTTACCCAGCAATAGGAGAACTCGCATTTGGAAAGAAGGGCAAAATGGTGGTATCCATAAGCATGTACACAGAGCTTTACTTAGTCGCTACGGGCTTTCTCATTCTCGAAGGAGACAACCTTAACAATCTTCTACCAAATCAAGGATTTGAAATCATGGGATTGAATATCTCTGGACGACAGTTCTATGTCATTCTTGTCGGCTTAATTATCCTCCCGTCTGTCTGGTTAGATAACATGAGCCTCCTCTCTTATGTCTCTGCAAGTGGAGTTTTAGCCTCTGTCGTCATAATCGGCTCGATTTTCTGGACCGGCGCATCTTCTGGAATTGGGTTTCATCAGAAAGGCAAACTCATCGATTGGAAAGGAATTCCTACGTCTATCAGTTTATACGCTTTCTGCTACTGTGCCCATCCAGTTTTCCCTACTCTCTACACTTCCATGAGAGCTAAATCTCAATTCTCCAATGTGAGTTTTACTTTTCTGGGTTTTTTTCCCGAGGTTTTTCCGATTTGGTTTTGATAAATCGTGGGTATTCTTCAGGTTCTTGTTTTGTGCTTCATCTTGTGCACCATTAGCTACGCATCAATGGCGGTAATGGGATATGCAATGTTCGGATCGGAGATTCAGTCGCAGATAACTCTAAATCTTCCGACGAACAAACTCAGCTCGAAAGTAGCAATCTACACGACCTTAGTCAATCCAATCTGCAAATATGCATTGATGGTCAAGCCAATTATCAGTTCCATGAAGAGTTGGTTCCCATGCTATAACACTAAAAAGCCTTTCAGCTTGACTCTCTTGACAGGCACTTTGCTGCTCATCAGCAACGTGGTCGTGGCCTTGGCTGTTCCGTTTTTCACCGACCTGATGTCGTTGGTCGGAGCGTTTTTGAGCGTTACGGCTTCGATTATACTTCCTTGTTTGTGCTACTTGAAGATTTCGGGCTCTTATCGAAGATTTTCGATCGAAACTAGTGTAATTGTTTGCATAATCTTGATGGGTATTGGTGTTGCTGTTGTTGGGACTTATACGTCTCTGGTACAAATCATAGGACAGCTTTAAAATAAGCTTCTTGATAAAATTTAGGAATCAGAAATTAGTGTATCGTCAATTGGAGAACTGGTTGAAGAAATTGAGTGAGTGATTTTCTGTTTTACAATGATCTTTCTTGTCTGTAATATTGCCAACAATTCCAACAACAGCAAAACATATTTGATTAAAGATAAACCCTGAAAACATGTGCATCAAGATTTACGAAAAAAAATTATTTTTGAGAAAAAATGACGGACATAGTAGAAAATCACTGTTCAAAAAATTAAAGTACAATTAAATTTTACGACTCAATCATTAATATAAAACTATAATATTAATTCAAGGCCCGACCAGAACCAATTAAAATTTGAATGATTTATCCGACCAAAAATAGAATCCATTGAAATAAATCTGTAAGCGAAGGCGACTGTTCGTGATTCCACCAATATGAGTGCAAATATCTATGGAGTTCTATTTTTTTTATCGATTTGAAAAATAATCAACGGCTCGAGGACATTAGATGACATGCAAATTGTTGTCTCTTCGTTTTCTTCGCTGCATTTATATTCAATTGTTCTGGCTCTTCATCTTTTTCACTTTATCATTTCTTCTTCCCGTCTTTGTTTTCACTTCTTAGAGTCGTCTTTCCAAACCGCTTATCTGCGTTCAACCTTTTTTTTCCTCCGTCGTTAAACTTCTGTTTGTATTACGTCTGTTTTTCAGGTTAACGTCTTCCAGTTTTCTAATTTCAACAGTTATAGCCAGCAATCCCACCAGACATGGCTGCCAGTGCGTTTGTAGATGACGACAAACAACTACCTCTTGCGCTTGAAGGTATTCGTCATTGTGGCTTCCCGATCGACACTTGGACGCCCGCTGCAGTAAGACGGGCGTTTCTCTCAGTGATGTTCTTTCTCGAGTCTGTGCGCTTTGTCACTGACCTCGGCGACCAGGCCGTGATCTCAAATGCCTGCGCTCAGGGCATCCACTGGCGCTTCTGGGTTAAGAACTCAGAATGCCAGCCAGACGAATTCTACCGCTTTTCTCTGTGTCTTCGAGCCAATAAGGGAACTGCTTTGTTACGCTCTGCCCTGATAGATCCCGCCGTCGCCAAGAAGGCCGATCCTGATCAAGAGATTAGCAACGCTGGATTCGTTCAGGTACTCCAGCAGCAACTTGGCGAATTTGAGAAAGCTAAGAAGGGTAGGGCCGCCTATCTTCAGGAGCGATTGTCGGAGCTGCATGGGCAGATTGTCCTAGCTCAGAATGAGCTCGAGTACGAGCTTAGTAACATAGCACTCATCCATAAACTCCAGAAGAAAATTAGCGAATTTGCCGAAGCTAGGGAGAGCGCATCTTGAGGAGCGATTGTTGGAGCTGCATGCCACATTGTCCTGAGTCGAATGAAGTTGTTGAGAAGAATGGAAACGCTGACTTAATCTGAGACATTTGCCTGTTCATTTCATTCGTTTTAGCTTATTTATCAGTCATGAGTTGCTTTACTTAATGTACTATTGCGTATTCATAATTCACTCCATTAGATTCACTTTATTGAATCTACCCCAAAGTGTGAGATGATAATAAAATTATGGTAATATTCAGTTTAAACTCCGAACTCCAAACCCTTACTTATTGAACAAAAATCACTTTTAAGTAAATTTTTGAACGCTCTAAACTTTAAAGTATAAAAGACGTTCAAATTAAACTCTATCACTTCCGTTCTCATATATCAAGGGGCTGATTTCCTATATCGGGGGGCTGTTCTGTGGAACGACTTTATGATCTCCCTTGATTTCGTCAAGCGAGATCGCACCCCGATCTCTTTTTAGAGCAGAGATCGGGGGTTGATCTCCCTAGAATATAAATAAATAGATCGGCCTCCCATTTTGATTTTTCACCCCCGATCTCTACCCTAGCCGTCGAACACCCCTCGGGATCTCTGTTCTTGCGAAGTTCAACTGCTCTATGTTAACTTAAAATATGTTTTAAGGTTAATATATATATTTTTATGATGAATGTTTTTATACAAATTATCGTTGATTGATGATTATGTTGATAATAAGTAAATGAAATATTTTACTATTGCTTCTCATTGGAAATATCCTTGACAATGGACATTTGATTGTACTAATATGTTTTGTTTATGTCACGACCCTAATACTGTACCCAATTTCCGTACTATATATATATATATATTTATCCTAATAACTACTTTAAATAAACTCTAAGCGGAACCTAAACCGAAATTGAAACCAGAATCGAAATCGGAATTGAATTCTAACTTTTAAAACAATTTAAATAAAACTTAAAACCATTTAATTAAAACTTAAATTGATTAAATAAAATATAAAAAAAAATAAGGGGAGGCGATTATTCGCCCATAAATGGGGCGAATAATCGCCCCATAGGCGATTGCAACAGGTGAGCAATCGCCTGTTGCAAATTGCTGGTGGCGATCAGTCGCCACCTTTGTGGCGACTGGTCGCCACCCTCCCTGGAATTCCAGGGAGTGGCGATTTGAGAGGGGCGATTGATCCCCTCCTCAGGCGATCAATCGCCACCCTCACTGCCTCCCTTCCACTTTCGTGCCCTTTCTTTCCTCCTTCATCCTTCATTCATTCTTTCAATTTCTCTTACCCCAACTACGATTACACGAATACGACTTAACCAACACAATAATATCAAATAAAAACCCACTCTAATCCTCATTATTTTCACACTTATCCATTCACCTAATAAACGACTCGAAACTCAATTAAAATATAACCCGTTTTCTTAAAAACAATTCGCGTGGATATGTTTAAAAATCGAACATTTCCCTAATATCAAACATTTTCAAAATACATTTACAAAACGTTTAACTACGAAAAGTAACCTATCAACTACCAGAACCAAACATCCTAAAATGTCTATACAATTTATCAATCCAAAACGTCCCAAAAGCCTATACGTACATCCCCACGGGTCAGGTAAGCGTTGACTGCGCAACACACTCCCGCGAGCATTCCCAGTCAACTGTGTGACTCCACAGGTGGAGGGATCTCGTCCTCACCTGTCTCCTCGTAATCACCTACACCATACAACACACTATGAGATAAAAATCTCAGTAAGGCTCGTAAATGCAAATGCTATGCAATGCTATGCACTGTAGGTGTCACCGAGATCCTATCCCCCTAACCGGAGAGAGCTCATCCAGCGGGCGGACTACTCTTTTCAGCTAGAGGAGGGCGGTGCACGCTTACAACTCGTACAGCCGTGCCTGAGCCCCACCTCGCGTGACCTGTAAACTGTATGTCTTTCGGCCTGTATGCCTTTCGGCCTGTAAACTATATGCCTTACGGCCCAATTTTATTCTTTACATTATCTTTAAACATCATGCAGAAATTCATTTTCATGCTTTTCTTTAAAACACGTGATGCGTGAACAGTTTTATATCATAAAGTAAACAAGCAATAACGTGTACCATCAAGACTGTAAAGCGTAACCTATAAATCCATAAACCTAGCTACCCAAACCAAGTAAAATTAAACAGATGCATCTCCAAAACTCCTCGAGACGACATTCGACGTACGGTGTAGGCCAACCGGCCAGAGAAGATCACGAGGAATTACCTCGTGTCCAAAGCAGCTCAAACTCCGTCCACGAGCGCTGTTCACCTAAGCAATTTACAAGGATTGACGTTAAAACGAGTTTAAGTTAATAAACGTCCAATTGTCAAAACCTTAACTAAAGGAATTTCCTAACATTCCAACTTAACTTATCGAGACATTTAATCCATTAATCTACGCTTGATACCCCGAAATCCAATTTACGAGTTTTCCGAAAACTCGAAATTTACAAATTTAACATTTCTCCTAAATCGTCCTAACTTATTCCAATAACATTTAATACGTGCAATACGTTCGTAAACTATAACAATCTATCAATTTCGAGCCCTAAATCTCGATTTTTAACAAAACCTAATTGTTTAAAACTCCCTAAACATCGAAATAAAAGCTCTAAGATTGTAGGTTCATACCTAGAACGTCGATTGGAGGAGAAAACGTGAAGAAAACGGAACGATCGGAGGTCGGAACGGAGTTGGATTGGAGAAATCGCCTGCGGCTCGCGTGAGGGAGAAAGAGAGAAAGCTCTCTGGTTTCTTCATGCAACAGGGGAGAAATGAAGAAGAAATAGATTTAGGTTAATTTATAATATTGATTTGAAAAATTACTAAAATACCCTTCCATAGTTCTTATATACGTTTCGTCATTCGTATCGTTAATCGGCCAAAGATTCGAATTTTTTAAAAACTCCATATTTTGCCAATATCTCTTATTCATTACCAGGGTTTTATTAAAGCTGTCCGTTCGCAATTTGGACTTCATTTACTATTTTTACTAAAACGTCCTTTACATTACGATAGAGGTAATTACTCGGAATATAGCGTTATTATTCTGAAAATTCCCTAAATTTCCTTAAAATTCCAATTAATCGTTAGGATTGTAATAAAGTTTTTTTTTCGTAAAACGAACCTGATTTGACACATTTACCAAAAATGCCATAATAGAATATAATATATTAAATCCAAAATCCGTACGAGCCGGGTATTACAGTTTAAGTTCTCTCCATTAACAAAGAATGATATAGAACTTATATGCAAAAGAATATGATAAACAACTCAATCTGTCAACCAGTCGATTAAGGTATCGACCGATCGTTCAAGGTGTCGATCGCTAGCCATCTTTACGAAATTCGAGAGAGCTTCAAGTGACGACCAGACAGTGCTAGTGTCGACCGCGAAAACAAATGTAGAAATTCCATAGAGCTTTAAGTGTCTACCAGACAATGCTAATGTCGAGCTTCAAGTTTCGACAGGATAATACTAGTGTCGACTGCAAAAACAAATGCAAAAATTCCAAAAGCCTTAAATTGTCTACCGAGCAGCCAAAGTGTCGATCGAGTTGTTGAACGACTTTTGAAATAACACACAACGACAACAAAGTGTCGTCCGATCAAGAGAAAGTGTTGACCAAACTATCTATTTTATGAAGACACTTATAAATAGAAGAATGAAGGATCATGCAAAAACACCCAACGTGCACCCGTCACAAGGTGGTCTAACTAATCGGCCTCAGCCACATGGTGGTCCGTCTAACCAGCCGCCGGCTCAAGGTACCGTGTATCGATCTAATGAGTTTAGAACTCAGCTTAGTGAACTGAAGTACGTGAAAAACTGCTCAATTATTTTCTCAAAGATTATTCGATTTTCAAGTTTTGAATATTTGGGAGTTCATCAATTATTTGACCGAATTAGCTTATGAGGCCTGTATGAGTTGCAGAGTGACTATTGTGAGCGTTTGATACAGTTATTTTATACGAATTTGGCTCCGATAGGGGAGCAGGTAAGGTGAAGTTCTTTATATTAAGATTGAAAATCATGATAGCCCCATTGGACGTAAATCACTTGATTGGCTTTCCAGATGACGACAGCGAGGAGTATGAGAAATACTACCTCGCTTCTCGGAATTGCAACTTTATCAGAGCAGGGGAAGAGGTTGAGCTCCTTAGAAAAATTCATCAAAACCCTGAGATTCAAGCGTTTAGCAAACCGAAATCGAAGGACTTTAATGTAGACGCGTGTGTTATTCACAATGTGATAACCTACGCTATTCTACCACGAGATGACCACAAAGATCTGATGAGCTGCATAGATATCTACGTTATGAAGAAGCTATACAATGAGAAGAAGCTTGACCCAGGGTACTTAATTTTGAACTACATGTTAGAGATTAGCCGGACGTGCAACAAGAATATGACGTATAATTCGTTGATTCAGAAGCTATTGGGCCACTTTAACACTTGAACGCCGCCTGAAGAGTAGATGAGAACATGGAAAGCAAGTGATGCTTTCGACATGTTGCATTTAGTGAAGATGAACCTAATTAAAATCGGAGGTAGGTGGGTGTTCAAGCTTGACCAATCGACCTCCATCCTCATTCACCTCATAGGATGTTCCTATGGAGGATCCGCTTGTGCAGCTTAGAAGCTCAACATCTTTATTGGCAGAGTAGATGTAATACCCGATTTTACGGGATTTTATTATTTTAATATATGATGGTATTTTTGTAAATATGTCAAATTATGTCCGTTTTACGAACGGACAGTTTTAATAAAGTCCAGATGATAAGTTGGAGTTATTGGTGAACTAAGGGAATTTAGAGAAACCAAATCGTTAGCGAATTAACGAAACAAAGGACGAAACAAATAGAAAATCAAAAGAAGGGCAAAATGGTAATTTTCCAAGTCAATTTTCATTAAAATCACACTTCTCTCTTTTCCTCCCTCATTTTCTCTCTGCCTGCGTGAACTAGAAGCTTCTCCCTGCGATTTCTCTCCTCTCAACGGCGACTCCCTCCTTCCGACGACGATTCCTCCTCCGGTGACTTGGTTTTCTTCACGATTTCTTCCTTAAACGACATTCTAGGTAAGGTTCTACGGTTTTGAAAAGTTTATTCATAATTTTCGGGTCATTTAATGGTTAGAGTTTCGTTTAGGATTTTCGCGAAATAGTCGGGTTATGCTAGAAAGGGCTAGGGTTGCCTTATTTATGACCTTGGTGAACGTATTAATGGGCATTGGAAGTAGTTGGACGAATTAATGGTCATTAATGTGGATTTTGGGTTGTTGGAAAACTTATGAATCTCTATTAATGGAGTTTTGGTTATTGGTGAGCATAAGTTGCTCGATGAAATGCCCGAGAGAGTTAAATTAAAGTTTTAGGAAATTTCCTTCGTTAAGGTTTCATTAGTTTGGACGTTTAACGGTTTAAACTCGTTTTAACGACAATTGTTGTGAAATTTTCTCTAGGTAAACAACACTCGTGGACGGAGCTTGAATTTACAACGGATGCGAGGTAAGTTCTCGTGACTTACTTTGGCCGATTGGCCTACACCGTACGTAGAGGTCACGTCGAGGATCATTGGATGAATTGTTTGTTTAAATGTATTGGTTGGGTAGTTAGGAATAGTCCTTTTATAGGATATAATTTTATTGTCTCGATGGTATGTATGATGTATGTTTACTTTAAGCACTTAATGGTTCATGCATCATGGTTTTCAATTATGCATAGAAAATAAATTTCCGCACTATGTTTTCATGAAAAGAGATGTGGTCCAAAAGGGGGCTATTGATCTATTGTGTAGGCCGAAAGAGGTCTGTCACAATACCACATCTCCTAAAATGAAATGAATCTACGTAATCTGTTATCTGGTCATGCGAGGTGGGGCTCAGGCACGGCTGTATACGGATGTAAACGTGTACTCCGCCCCCCTCCCCCGTTAGGTGGAGGGGGTTGTCCAATCGCGGGATGTGTCCTCTCCATCTAATAGGCTGAGACCTCGATGATATTCTGTCTGCGACGTAATGATAAGAAAATATTGCATGATTTCTGAACTTCATATGCACAGCATGCATCTACATTCACGAAACTTGCTGAGCCTTTAGCTTATAGTTGTCTGTATGGTGTAGGTGATTTTGAGACAGGTGAGGACGAGATCCCTTCACCCGAGGAATGAGCAGTTGAAGAAAGATGGCCTGTGGGAGTGTGCTAGGCAGTCGGTGCGTATTTTGACCCGTGGGGATGTAAGTAAGAGTTTTGAGGGTGTTCGGGTTATTTTGGGCTGATGGTGGATTTGATAGGTTAATTGTACAGTTAGACCCATTTTAGGTTGTTTGGATCTGGATAATTGATAGATAAATGTATTTATGTTTTGGATGCTTTGGAAACCTATTTTATAAACCGCTTTTGAAAAATATTTTATTGTAAACTTACTGGAACTGCTTGGTAATTTAAAATAGGGAATTGTTTAGTTTTAAACGGATCCACGCAGTTTGTTTTCACAAAGTTTTACCACGTTTTCAAATGTGTTTAGGGTAGGTTTTAAGTGATTGATGACATGAGAGGCGAGTGAGGTTATGAACGATGTTATATTAAGATGTTGAGTATGTTTATTGAAGTTAGGATTGAATGAAGAAAATTGTTAAGTGTGCAGGGGAGAAAGAAAACAGGAAGAAGTGGCTCTCTGGAATGGAAATTCCAGAGAACCTGCCGTTCGATCGCCATCGATCGGCAGGCGATCGCCGCTCTCTGGATTTTCCAGAGAGCGGGGCTATCGATCGCCCATATGTGGGGCGATCGATCGCCCCTCAATTTTGTAAATGGGCGATCGATCGCCACTATGAGGGGCGATCGATCGCCCTCTCATCTTCTTGGATCTGACATTTTTGCCCCTCCAATTGATGGCCGATTCCTTTTATGTTTTAATTCTGTTTTCTTTAATTGTTTTCCCCCTTTCTTTAATTTATTTTCTTTAAGTTTTCCTCACCTTAAATACGTTTTGTTTAATGATTTTCAAATATTTTCCGCTTAAACGTTAAACTTAAAGTTTATAATGATAAAAAAATAATAATAATACGGGAAATAAGGGTACAGTATTAGGGTCGCTACAGTAGACCAGCTGACTGTGGCCGAGAGAGAAGTGGAAACCTCAATTGAGGAGTCTTGGCAGTCATATAAAGCTCTGAATTCTCGAGTTGAGGACATGATGAACATGAAGGGTGACGATGGACCCACATAAAGGCTGAAGATGAAGATTATTTAGATTTGCAGTGTTTGTATTTAATTGTTTGTAATGTTGCAATTTACATTCATGATGGTTGTAATTTACTTTCACGTAAACTTTTGTGTATAATTGTACTATACTTTGTGCATGATGATGGTTGGTAAAATATAGATGTTGAATTTGTTGTTGGTTATTATATACTGTTTTGGATATGCAAGAACTATTAAAAATAACTATGGAAGAGTAAGAAAATAAAAGAAACTCTGCCATATTTTTTAACTTTTCATGAATTATAGAATGTTACAATCCATGCATGTACGACAACAATCTATACAAATTTCACATTCTAAACAATCTTGACAATCTAAACAACTTTTACAATCTATACAAACTTCACATTCTAAACAATCTTTACACTCTTCTAAACAAGGTCTGTAATTACTACATTGACCACGCATAGCTGACTCCTGCATAAGAATAAAAACACAAATTAGAACATAAGAAAGTACAACCTTTATGTATACAAACTTAAGAAGCACTTACTTGCGTCCCGGTGGTTTAGAAACTCATGAATGTGTCTTGTGACGATGAAGTCGAAGCAAGGCCTGAAGTGGAAAGAAACTCTCTACACATGCGACTGTTATGCCTGACACGTCGACATCTTCCACATGTCATTCTTGAATTCTTCCTACCCATTGTTGAGCGACTTGGCTCATCGACATCTTGCACTCTATTTTTCTTTGGCCTCCCGAGTTGACGTTTTTTAGTAGGTGAAAAATTTCATGCATATTCATTGTGGGCCACATGTGTGGGTACTAAGCGGTCAAATAAAGTTTGCGTACATCCTAAGAAAAGTTTATCAGTGATAGCAATGATGAACATAATCTTAAGGTGTCACCCTCATGAAATGCATGCACAGAATCACACGAACACACGGAATTGCGGTAAGCTCCTACTGGTAACAGTTGTAGTCACGTCTATTCAAATCAATCACATATTGCTTGTAGCTGTTGCTCACCTCAAATCGAGCAACGCCTCCAAAAACTGGACTCCAATTTTGTGCTGCAAGTTCTCGCTTCGCAAGTTTCTTCCTAATCTGATGACATAATAAATTTGTTGACTGAAGCATCTTTTCATGTCTTTTTACAATTTGAGACATCAAACACGTTTTGATCATCTCAAACATAGTTAATATCAATTTGTCCCTCGTAAATATTATAAGTGCATAGAATGACTCACTCAAATTGTTTAATTTCATGTCGCACTTGGGAATCGAAGTAAATGCAGGTGTCACCTAATGTCTCGAATTTATTTCACTGAGAGATGCATGGGCGGCAGGGTTAATGGAGTCTAAGTGTTGTTGCATTGCCCTCTCAAAGTGAAAGGACGTGGTTGCTCTAACTGCATTCCACATCGCATTTTTGTATGTTTTCCCCAATAGTTCTTTTTGAAATTTGCATAAAAACATCTTAGGTAGTATTCGTGTTTAGCTAAGAGTAATAAGTCCTTCACAATAGCCAACAACTCCTAACATTTGCACGAACAAGTAAATTAGCCATGTACGAACACACATATCATAAATAACTGCAAATGTATTATATCTTTTTGTGAATGCGAAATAAATGTCCAGCCGTATCCCGTCTCAGTGTTTATGTCAGTCTTTAGTACTTCTACAAACCATTTCCACGAGTCCTTGCATTCTTGTAACGTCCCGTAATTTTCCTTTGTCACTATTCTCGAAAATCCCATAATATTTTAATTTTCGTTTCCATCCTTTAATCTTACTCGTTTAAAATCAATTAACATCATTCTGCGGAAGACATACTAAGGTCTCGGTTTTACATTTTCGTCTCTGTCCAACTCCAGAAGAGAATCGGACGACGAACTACTTTTGGCAGACAACATTTCCTCTCGGGTTTCATCAAATTAAACAGTGGGGGTCGACAACTCTTTTCGACAGATAACACTTCCTCTTGGGTTTCATCAGCGTCTTAAACTCTCTGAAATTCATTCATTCTAATCGGTCGACGTGGCCTCTGTAATGAGATCTGTCGACGTCTATAACATAGATCGACTTCTGCCATTAACATCTACCGATCGCTTCTTCTGATCGCATCTGGCAATCGCGTCTGCCGATCGCGTCTGCCGATCTGATGGTCAACACTGACTTAAAATCGGTCGATGTCAACATTGACCTAAAATCGGTCGATGTCAACACTGACCTAAAATCAGTCAATGTCAACACTTACCTAAAATCGGTCGATTATTTCCCTTTACTAGAAAACTTAATTAAATCAACCAGAACTCTACATCCACCTTTAACATATGCCGATTTCCAAATATCAAAGTACAAGTCTAACTCGTCCAAACCTACTTCATCAACATCAACTAATCAGCAGAAATCAGACGACATCTTCCTTGCTAAAACACTTAACGAGCTTAGGCAGAATTGCCTGTAAAACATCAGCCGATCGATCGCCCTCCTTGGCAATCAATCGGCAAGCTCTCTGGACTTTAATTCAAGAGTGCTGCTTCCTTACTTCTTCTTCACACGTCTCCTCCCCTCATTTCTCTTTTCCAGTAACTATACTAAAACACCACTATACGCATCCACAAAACAAGTTCATCAATGACAACAAAACAGCAGAAAGACATACACTGGTTCGACAATGGATTCATCTGTATAACCTATTAAAATTGACATTCTATGCCTTTGTTTACAAATCAATCCAAAACATTAAACACCTATACATCCACTATCCAGATACCAATCACCATAGAATGAGTTTTCTGTACAATTTCTATACTATCGCCCATCAGGCCAAAATAAACCCCCTATACTTTTGTTGATTTCTTTCTACATTTAGCATACCAAAATCTCAAATGCTCATCATTTAACTCTCACGGGTCAAAAGTCGCCTCAACTGCTTAGCACACTCCCACGGGCATCCTTCTTCAACCAGCTCGTTCATCTTTCGAAGGAACATCATCCTCACCTTCTTCGGGATCACCTACACCATGGAGACATCTGTGAGCTAAAGACTCAGTAAATCTACGTAAATGAAAATGTATGCTATGCATATGCCATTCAGAAAATCATGCGTTCCTTTCACTCTTTAGTTTCATAGCAGAGGGCGTCACCGGGAATTGACTCTCACCAGATGGAGAGGGCACATCTCACGGTTAGATAACCCTTTCCATCTACCAGGAGGAAAATATGCTCCTCCTCTCAAGACAGCCATGTATGAACCCCACCCCGACATGACCATGATTACGTGCATTTGGTAGACATTTCTTTTCCATGAAAACATAGTGAGGAAATTCATTTTCATGTTTTTTCGAAAAACATGATGTATGGACATGTACGGTGTATTAAACGTAACGAAAGCATAAAGTAGTACATAAAACCTAGGAAAACATTCTAGCATAACAAATATCTTAAACTACCCATTTAACCTACACTAAAGTAATAATAATCACCAAATATCCTTAATTAACAAATTCCTCTTATGGTGTAGGCCAGATCGGCCAAACAAGTCACGAAGACTTACCTCAGATCCTAAGCGCACCAAGCTCTATCTGTGAGCTTTGTTCACCTAAGCCAATTTACAACACACGACATTAAAACTGAGCCTAACCAATCGAACTCCATTAATTCTACTTAACTATCCTCCATAATCATAATACCTCCATTATCATTCAACAATTTGATAACTAATGATTTCTAAATTCACTCAACAATTTTTCGTCAAAATCCTAACGAAACCCTAACTGATTAACAACTCTAAAACCCAAAAACTAACTTCCAAAACATTAGAAACTTACCTAGAGCTGTGATTGCGGAAGAAAACGGAGAAAAAACGGTTGATCGGAGGATCGATCAACGATCGTGAGAAGGAACGCCGTGGGAGAGCAAGAAAATCGCCAAAGGGGGTTTGCTCTCTGGAAGGAACTTTTGCATAATGAAAACCGTGGGAGAGAGGAAATGGTTTTATTTCTGTTTTAAAACTTTGACTTCCAAATTTACAAGTTTGCCCCTCTACTAGATTTTCCACATAATTCACTATTCCGTCTAACGATTTGGTTTCTCCAGAATTTCCTTATTACTCCAATTATTCCAATTTATTTCTAGGGTTCTAATAAAACTTCCCGTTTGTAAAACAGGATTAATTTACTATATTTACGAATATAACTTTATACTACGAAAAGTCCAAAAATCCGTAATACCGGCTGTTACAATTCTGCTTCCACAACTGCAATAATAATATGGTAGATTCCATCATTTCCATCAATGCAGACGACTGTTAGTAATTGGCCAGGACACGAGCCTTTAAGATGACAACTATCCAAACATATGATCGGTCTACCACATTGAAGCAAACTACTCTTGCACACAGCTATACTCATGTACATTCTTTGAAATACAACCTTCGATTCAAACCCTGACACAGATTCTAGTCTAAGTCCCAGAGTGCTGCCCGTATTAGATGTACAAATTTCTTCTATGTGTGCTCGCACTAGCTTGTATTGTTCATCTCTCTTCTCTTCGTTCACATTTCGAGCTTTCCTTCTTGCCATGCTAGTTAGACTTTGTGTAATGTTGACATTGAAATCTTTCCTCACTGTCTTGATAATGGAAAGAACATCCGATATAGGGTGACTTTTAAACTTGTCCAAATATTGAGTTATCACCTATTTTGCTTAAGCATGTCAACTTTCAATTTTACACAAACAGTTGTAGGTTTGATTGAAATTCTTTATTTGAAATGTAAGCTCACATTGCATCTTCGAAGCATGCAATCGCCATTAGCATCCATCTTCACAGACTGTCATCAGTCGTCGAGCTTCGCTTTTACTAAATTTAATCCCATAACCATTGTTCAGCACATAATCTACTATTTCGCCTTTAATTTCTTTCAACGAACTACATTTCTTCCCCAAATAGAAACTCAACGTACAAACTTTGCGTGACGGTCTACTTTCGCATTCACCATCCTCCAACTTGCATAATGACAAAGCTATCTTTTCTCTTGTTTTCGACTGAGAATGCACCTCTATGTCTTCGTGATCAAAGGCATTAGCTCGCCATAAATAGGTGTCGAACACGCTTCTCATTCCCTTTACGGGTCACAAGTTGTTGCACCATCTAACTCCAAAGAGCTACTAGAACTAGCATTCATTGAAGCTATAAAAGTTAACGAGTCAATTTAGTCGATTGTCACCATAGTAGATTTTTTTAGGGCTAGAGCAGAGATTTGGGGGGGGGGGGGTGAAAAATCGAAATGAGGGCTAATCTATTTATATTAGGGGGAGATCGACCCCCCGATCTCTTCCCTAAGAGATCGGGAGGTGCCCACTATTCGATGTGGGGGTCCCTACCCCCCAATCTAACTTGACGAAATCAAGGGAGATCGGGGGGCTGTTCTTGTAACGTCTCGTAAATTTACCCTTGTCCATACATGTAGGTTGATCCAAAAGAGGAGCAGAGGATGATGGCTCGACAGAGGGGCCAGCAGTAGAGACTTCCATTGGTCTGGCTGGCTCAGGTGAAGACTCACGAACAGGAGGAGCAACAACAGTAGGAAAGTGGAGTTCTGCCTTCTGAAGAGCTAAAGGCGTTAATCGAACAGAGTCTTCAAGAACCTCAGATCTCAAAGTGGAAGTATGAGGTCTTCTGAACAAGCCTCCGGGAAAGAAGAAGGGCTAGATGGTCCCAGTAGAAAAGCATCAAATTGAGACTTGAGCGATTTATGATTCAGGGCGGCAATTTCCTTATGTCTGTCCATTTTCTTAGACAGCAGATCTAGACTTGTATCCAAAGCGATGCTCATGTCCAATTTGATCTGGCTTAGTTGTTTATCCATTTGCTCCTTAACAGAAATGATGGCAGTACCTAAGCTGGCTATGCTGGACTGCAAAGCAGTAAACTGAGCCTCACTAATGGAAAATCTGTGTTGATAAGTAAGAGGAGTGGCAGGAGTGGCTGATGGGATTGGTGAAGAGACTTGGACTTGAGGAGCTGGTAGAGCAAGTGGAGCAGCAGGTTGGACAGGAGAGGGAATGAGGATGGTAGGAGGTGGTTCAATTGATGGAGAAAGTTGGACTAGTGGAGAAGGTTGGACTGGTGGAGAAGGTTGGACTGGTGGAGGCAGAGAGGGCAACAACAGTGTTGGTGGAGGGGAAGAGGGTTCCTCTGGAATTAGAGGGGGCATAGAGGGTAGAGTAGAATGAGCCACTGATGTAGGAGGTGAACGAGGAGGAGGAGAAGAGAGAGGAGGAAGACTAGGAATAAGAGGGGCTGACATTGCCTCAAAGGGATGAGCTAGAGAGAAGGAAGCAAGGGGTCTTGGCATTGGAGGAAGAAGGTGGGAGCGTGAGACCAGAGAATGAGGAGGGGAAATATCAAAGGCAGGGATCTCGGAGTCACCACCTCCTTCTTGCATTGAGGACTCCTCATCCAAAAGCAGTTTCCTTTTGCCTTTTCTGACAACTGCTACCTTAGCAGCCCTTTGCTTGGACTGATCCAAAACAAATTTCCCTTGACGAGTTCGCTTAATTCTCATCCTTGACAAAGTGGATTTAGAGTAATAACTGGATGGTTTGAGACAGGAAGGATCCTCATCCTCTTGAAATTCAACCTCAAACTTCTGAAAGATCTTCATGAGAAGGAGGTTATAGGGAAACGATGTAGGCCCTGAAGAAACACTTTGAATCATCCTTCTCAGAATAATGAATCCTATATCAACAGGGGTCTTTTGATAGAAGGCAAAAAGAATAACAAATTCCATGCAACTAATATCATCATAATAACCACCCTTAGGAATGACATTATAACATATCATCTGATGGAGAAGACGAGCTCTAATAGATAAATGTCTGCTCTTTAAGGAATTGGAAATATTGTGTGGGTCTAGAGCAATTTCTTTAAAAAATTGTTCACCATCAGGAGTTCTAAGAAATGGGGGTTCTTGCCCTGTTGAATAGATTTTGGGATGTTGATCGAGAAGGGGACTCCCCAGAAGCTCATTTATAAATTGGGAGGTTAGAACTATGTGTTTTCCATACACATAGCTCGAAATGGTAGATTGATCAGTAGGATAACAGAGATTGGCGTAAAACATTCTAATGGCATTAGGGTAAAAGAAAGATTCAACATCAAACAACCCTATTAATCCAATGCCAGTCAAGGGTGCTACTATATTTAGGGCAGCTAACTCGTCTGGAATAATACCACGACTTGGAATCAATTTCTTATCCTTAAAGTCGTCGTGATACCTGGCTTCAGCGGCCTCAGTGAGGAAATAGAGCGACGGCCAACTATTCGCTCGAGGAATTTCTCGTGGCGGACGAGCAGTGGTTTTTGCTTTCTTTTTCGCAGGCTCAGCAATTGCTCTAGACGATGAAGCTAGATGATCCATTGGAAAGATTAAGATCGAGAGAGAGGATTGATAGGGCAGGGGTTTTTCAGAAAGAGCGCGAAAGATGAAGCGTCTCGGTGAAGGAATGAGAGTTTAAAAGAAATAAAACACCGCCCGACGTGATGAAGTCGCACGTGAAACATCGATATCACCCGATGGGCGATACGTGTCAACAGAATAGAAAATGCATCATCCAGTGCATAGACATCATCCGGTGCATAGACATCATCTGGTCAGTGAAGAAGACATATCATCCGGTTATTTATAAAACTGACCACTCTCTCACAGGAAAGATTTCCAACAGAAGAAACTTAACTTTTCTCAAGCCGAATGAGACCTAACCTTATTCTTATATTATTGAAGGTCTTTTCATCCAACGGTTTTGTAAAGATGTCGGCCAATTGATCTACAGAATTTACAAATTCTAAGGAGATATCACCTCTTAGAACATGCTCTCTTATGAAGTGATATCTGACATCAATATGCTTGGTTCTAGAATGCTGAATAGGATTTTTAGAAATGTTGATAGCACTGGTGTTATCACACCGAATAAGAATCCTATCATAAAATAGATTATAATCTTCCAAAGTCTGTTTCATCCAAAGCATTTGTACACAACAACTGCTTGCAGCAATATATTCACTCTCAGCAGTTGACAATGCAACATAATTCTGTTTCTTATAATACTAGGAGACTAAAGATTCACCTAAGAACTCACAGGTGCCACTAGTGCTTTTTCTATCAACTAGACTACCTGCATAATCAGAATCTGAATATCCAATCAGATCAAAAGAGGTGCCCTTCGGATACCATAATCCTAGGTCTGGTGTCCCACTTAAATATTTGAAAATCCTTTTGACAGCAGTTAAGTGAGATTCCTTAGGAGCAGCTTGAAATCTAGCACAAAGACAAACACTAAAGAGTATATCTGGCCTACTTGCAGTCAAATATAACAATGAACCAATCATACCACGATATTTTTTAATATCAACACTTATTCCTTTTTCATCTTTATCCAAATTAGTTGTGGTACTCATAGGAGTCTTAGAAGACTTGACAGATTCTAAACCAAATTTCTTTAGAAGTTCCATGATGTATTTTTCTTGACAGAAGAAAATTCCATCAGAAGATTGACTAATCTGGAAACCTAGGAAGAATTTTAACTCCCCCATCATACTCATTTCAAATTCACTTTGCATGAGGGAGGAAAATTCATTACACATTGTGACATTAGTTGATCCAAAAATAATGTCATCGACATAAATCTGAACCAACAGAATGTCTTCCTTCTTTTGCATGGTAAACAGAGTTGAGTCGGTGTTACCCTTTTTGAAATTCCTTTCCTCAAGGATGTTCCTCAATCTATCATACCAAGCTCTAGGAGCCTGCTTAAGTCCATAAAGGGCCTTCTTAAGTCTATACACATAATCATGTTTAGCATAGTCTTCAAATCCTAAGGGCTGCTCTACATAAACTTCTTCCTGAATATAACCATTTAAGAAAGCACTCTTTACATCCATTTTGAAGAGTGAGAAGTTTTTGTAGCACGCATAGGCTAAGAGCATTCTAATTGATTCTAGTCTAGCAACAGGTGCAAAGGTTTCCTCAAAATCTATTCCTTCTTCTTGATTGTAACCTTTAGCAACTAATCTGACTTTGTTTCTTACCACAATCCCATTTTCATCCAATTTGTTCTTGTAAACCCACTTAGTTCCAATAATGGGATGATCTTTAGGCCGGGGAACAAGTTCTCATACCTTGCTCCTTTCAAATTGATTTAGCTCCTCTTGCATAGCTAAAATCCAATTGTCATCACTCTCGGCCTCTTCAAACTTCCTAGGCTCTATTTGAGAAATAAATGCCACATTGGCAAAGAGATTCCTAAGAGAGGATCTAGTCTTAACTCCTAATGAAGGATCACCTAAGACTTCATCTATAGGATAGTTTTTAACATATTTCCAATCTCTAGGAAGAGCAAGATTTTCATCCTTGACAGGAATAATGTCTAGAGAAGTAGAAGAGAGTTATAAAGATTTTTCTACTTGAAGGGGATCAGAGGGCTTTTCAAAGGAAAAAGAGTCCAGATGATTTTCCAAAGTGTCATTCTCATCCACATTAATTGTGGGTTGAGGGGACTCATCAAAGTTGACATGAACTGATTCTTCTAGAACTAGAGTTCTCTTATTGAATACTCTATATGCTTTACTGGTAAGGGAATAACCAAGAAAAATTCCAAGATCAGATTTGAAATCGAATTTTCCTAAGTTATCCTTGGTGTTGAGAATGAAGCATTTACTACCAAAGGCTCTAAAGTACTTAACAGAAGAAGTTTTTTCACTCCAGAGCTCATATGGAGTTTTCTCAAGAATAGGTCTTATTGAGACCCGATTAAGCACATAACAGGCTGTTGCAACAGCTTCAGCCCAGAAGTATTTAGGAAGAGAATTCTCATTGAGCATAGTCCGAGCTAGCTCTTAAAGAGACCTATTTTTCCTCTCAACAACACCATTTTGCTGAGGGGTTCTAGGGGAGGAAAAATTGTGTTCAATTCCATGCTTGAGACACAAGAGTTCAAATCTCTCATTCTCAAACTCTCCACCATGATCACTCCGAATAGCAATAATGGTGAGCTCCTTTTCATTTTGAACTCTTTTCCTAAAGCTAGAGAAAGTGTCAAAAGTCTCATCCTTAGACTTCAAAAAATGTACCCAAGTGAATCTAGAGAAGTCATCAACAATAACAAAGGCATAGAATTTGCCTCCTAGGCTGGCTATATTAGAAGGACCGAAAAGGTCCATGTGAAGGAGTTGGAGAGGCTTTGAAGAAGAAATTGCATTCTTAGATGCAAAAGAACTTTTGATCTGCTTACCCATTTGGCAGGCTTCACAGACCTTATCATTCTCAAAGGATATCTTAGGAATCCCTCTAACTAAATTATCCTTAGTAATCTTAGCTAAGGTATCCATTCCTACATGTCCTAATCTCTTATGTCAAGTCCAGCTATCATTAGAGGAATTAACAGCAAAACATTTCTCATTATCACAAACAATATTATCTAAGTCAATGATATAGATATTCTCTTTCCTAAAACCAGTAAAGAGAACTTTGCAATTGGTTATATCCTTAATTATACAGGAATTTTTCTTGAAAACTACTTTATAACCCTCATCACATAATTGACTGATGCTTAGTAGGTTATATTTTAGACCTTCAACTAACAGAACATTTTCTATAATGAAGTTATTAGGATTACCTATATTGCTGATGCCAACAATTTTGCCCTTTTGGTTTCCACCAAAAGTTACGTTTCCTTTCTTCTTGTTGACAACAGCAAATATGGATGCATCTCCAGTCATGTGCCTAGAACAGCCACTGTCCAGGTACCACTGATTCCTTATTGGAGACGCATCATCCTACAAAATAGAGATCAAGTAGTCTTCTTAGGTACCCAAATCTTTTGGGTCCTAGCGTTAGTCTTGGTTCCTTTAGGAACCCACTGTAGTTTACCATTTGATCTCTTATTAGATTTTAAAGGACATTCATAAGATTTATGTTCTACTTCATTGCATACATGACAAGTGGTAGATTTGACAAAGTAATTCTTGTAAACTTTCTTTTTACTAGATTTATCATAACCTATTCCTGCTCTGTCAAAATTTACTCTCTGTTTACCTAATAACATCTTATATAACTTGTTGCCATTAGTAAATTTCAAAATAATATTATTTAAATCCTCATTTCTGCTTTTAAGTTCATTTATTTCTTTTTTCTGCATATTACACTCGTTAGCATGCAAGTCAACTTCTTTAGCATGCTTCTCTACTAAACCTGCGTTTTCTCTTTTCAACAAGTTATATTTACTTTTAAGCATACTAAATTGCTTAACCAAGTCATTAAAAGCGTCAATTAGTTCTCCTTCTTCATTATCACTTTCACTATCACTTAAAATACTTGAAGAAGAAGTACTAACATTTTCCTCGTGTGCCATGAAGCACAGATTTGCAACTTCCTCATCTTCTGAAGAGGAGGTGTCCCCTTCACTGTCATCCCAAGTGACCTTCATAGCCTTCTTCTTGAACTTCTTGGGATTCTTAGCATGTGGACAGTCGGCCTTCATGTGCCCCGGCTTTCCACACCCAAAACAAGTGATTTCCTTCTCCTTTTGTGGTTTCTCGACCTTAGGAAATCTTCTTCCTTGCATTCTTTTTCTCTGGAGGAATTTGCTGAACCTCCTTGTAATGAGGGCAATGTCATCATCTTCCTCTTCTTCCTCAGATTCATCTTGTTTGCTAGAGGAAGCCTTAAGAGCTATATCCTTCTTTTTACTGATCTCCTTTTCTTTGAGATCTTCCTTGTCATTGGCTCTCATGGTTATCTTATGAGTCATCAGTGAGCCAATGAGCTCTTCAAGTTTGAGAGCTTTGAGATCCTTTGCTTCTTGAATTGCAGTCACCTTTGGCTGCCAGCTTCTTGGAAGACATCTGAAGATCTTCCTGACCTGTTCTTCACTAGAATAAGATTTACCAAGAGCTTTCAAACCATTAGTTATGTTAGTAAATCTTGTAAACATGAAAGAGACAGACTCATCCTTAGGCATAGAAAACAATTCATACTTTTGTATGAGCATATTCAGTTTGCTCTCCTTCACCTGATTTGTGCCTTCGTGTGTGACCTCTAATAGGTGCCAAATCTCTTGGGCACTCTCACACCCTTGTACTCTATTGAATTCGTCTATATTCAGAGCACAGTACAGGGTGTTTATAGCCTTGGCATTTAGGCTCAAGTTCTTTTTGTCTGTTTCATTTAGTTCATGTGAAGCTTTGGGGATCCTAACACCATTCTCTGTTTTAAAAGCAGCGTATGGACCATTTTCTATGTTATTCCATAATTCATAGTCCACAGCTTGAACATATATTCTCATTCTAGACTTCCAATATACATAATCATTACCATCAAAGAACGGAGGTCTAGTGGTAGGCTGGCCTTCTACTTGTGTAGAGTTTGTGTTAAATGCCATGGTAAATGTCTCACTAAGTATTCAAATACAACTTAGACAATGATTAACCTCGCTCTGATACTAATTGTAGGATCGAGATTGTCTAAGAGGCGGGTGAATTAGACCTTTTAAAAATTATTAATCTAACAGCAAACCAACACAACAATAAAAATAACAGAGAGAGAGAGAGAAAAACCAACACAAGAGTTTTTACGTGGTTCGGCTCAACCCAGCCTACATCCACGCTTCAAGGTTCACCCCTTGAAGATCCTTAACCTTCTCCTCTCGAGAATAAACAGATCAGAATTTCGGGCTCCGATCAACTGCCTTTTACAGATCTGGATTGAACTTGACAGACGTCAATCCACTACCTTTCTGGTTTTACAAGTTTGAATGAATGAATACAACAAACTACAAACTCTCAAATCAAATTCTCAAGTTTAGGAATCGAGAGATGTAGTTGAGGAATACAGAGTATGATTAATCGCAAGTTAAGGCTCAAGAATAAAATTTGCAAAAGTTGTTCATTCGTGCTCTAACCTTGGCTTAAATACTCTGTCTTCAAATCGGCTCTTGACTTCAATGCTCCTTATCCAATAATGGAAACTTTGTTACCGTTAGAGCAGCTTTCGTACAAATACAGGTAGCCGTTGCTTTCTGAAAGCGCAAGTCGCCCGACGCCATTAATGTTCTGGACTTTAAGCTTCTGGGCGAGGTAAACTGTAGCTTTTGCGGTATATTTAAAATCTGGCGGAAGGCAATGTTGTTTTAGTCTTGAACCGCCATCGGTGGATGCAACTTCAAAATGTTGAACCGGCATAGGATGATGAATCTTTACACGCTGAACCGGTGTCGGATGATGCATCTTTAAAACGCTGAACCGGCATCGGATGAGAAAGCGCTATCCTGCTAAACGGTATCGGATGATGAAGCTTTTATCTCATCCGCCTTTGTCGTCTAGCGAGCGGTGGAGTTCTTCTTCGAAGTCATCTGCCTTTGTCGTTTAGCAAGCGGTGGAGTTCTTCATTTCTCTCATCCGCCTTTGTCGTTTAGTGACCGGTGGACTTCTTCATTTCTCTCATCCGCCTTTGTCGTTTAGCGAGCGGTGGAGTTCTTCATTTCTCTCATCCGCCTTTGTCGTTTAGTGACCGGTGGACTTCTTCATTTCTCTCACCCGCCTTTGTCCGTTAGCGAGCGGTAGAGTTCTTCATTTCTCTCATCCGCCTTTGTCGTTTAGTGACCGGTGGACATAGTCATTTTAAAACAGATTCCAGACCGATTATACTATTTAGCCCTGTACACTTAATCATATTCATTAGATAACTAAAATACCATTTCCAAGGGCATTTCCAATAGATTAAAATCCTTGCATAAATCATAATTCTCATTTAATAAACATAATCAAATTACATATTTAACATTCAAATACATCATCAAAAACTTAGTTAGAGTTAAACACTAATTAAGTCAACAAATACTTCCTCTCGGGTTTCATCAATTTGAACAGTAGGGGTCGATAACTCATTTCGGCAGACAACACTTGCCTCTGCCCAAACTACCGAAGAAAAATCGGTCGACGTCCTAGACTCTCTGGAATTCATTTCCTTCTAATCGGTCGATGTCAACACTGACTAAAATCGGTCGATGTAGCTTAATTGAAAATTTCTCGAAAGGTCTCTAATATGCTGGGGTCGACAACCCTGACCAATTCACACTTAAAATCGGTCGGCGTAGCCCCTGCCAGAACACTTAACTTAAATTTATACAAGGGGCTCCAATATGCTAGGGTCGACAACCCCGACCGATTCACTTTTACTAAATGGTCGATACTCTCGACCGAACACTTTTACTAAATGGTCGATGCCCACGACCGAACATCCATTTTTCTTTTTTGAAAACTTAACAGAAACGATTTCACTAATCGGTCGACGTCTTTGACTCCAAAACACTTGACGTTTCACACACTTAGCAATTCACACTCATATAACCCTTCCAGTATACATCCAAGATTTGAAAGCATCCACGTCAACGCATCAAACTCTAATCTATTTCATCAGAGATCGAATGCACACAACTGAAGCTAACAAATTCACCCCCCCCAAAAGTAAACCCATCTATTAAATCATCCAGAAAGCATCAAAACCCAAATATCCTCAATCCAGTCACCAAGCACCCTAAAATGAGTTATCTATACATTTCTTTCTAGTTAATCACCCATCAGCCCGACATAAACCCAAAACCTCAAAATACTTGACCATCTACTCCCACGGGTCAGATTTTACACCGAATGCTCACCGCACTTCCACGGGCACCCTTTCTCCACCTGTTTATGCCTTGGGTGGAGGAACATCATCCTCACTTGTTTCAAATTCACCTACACCATAAAGATACCTATGGGATAAATCTTAGTAAATTCTACGTAAATGATAATGCATGAACATGTATATGCCATTTTTTATGAATTCAATCCATCTCATTTCATTTTCAATACATAACATTCTTTGGTTATCGAAGCATATCACTCGGCAGATGGATAGGGCACGTCAAGCGGTTAGATAGTCAGCACCATCTGAAGGGAGGGAAACCCGCTCACCACAGAACGCCAGGTCTGAACCTCATTCCGATAACCACCATGCATAGGGTTGTTTACTTGATACTTTACTTGCATTTCTTACATTTTCATTTTCGTGAAATCAATGCGTAAACCTATTTTTCATGTCAATTTATAAAACGATGATGCATGGACAATTAAATGCATAACATAAACACAAAGCACGTGTATACCATCAAAACAACACAAAGGCATAACCTATTAAACAACTAAACCTACGCTGTCCATCCAAAGCATATAAAACAGTCATTACACCAAACATCCTCAACAACCAAACACGACATATGGTGTAGGCCTATCACCTACAATAAGTCACGAGAACTTACTTCGGATCCTTAGCGCACTGAGCTCTATCCGTGAGCTTTGTTCACCTAAGCCAATTTACAATACACGGCATTAAAACTGAGCCTAACCAATTGAACTCCATTAATTCTATTTAACTATCTTTCATAATCATATATACCTCCATTATCATTCAACAATTCGATAACTAACGATTTCTAACTTCACTCAGCAATTTTTCGTCAAAAACCCTAACGAAACCCTAACCGATTAACAACTCTAAAACCCGGAAACTAACTTCCAAAACATTAGAAACTTATTTAGAGCTGTGATTGCGGAAGAAAACAGAGAGAAAACGGTTGATCGGAGGATCGATCGACGATCGTGAGAAGGAACGTTGTGGGAGAGCAAGAAAATCACCAAAGGGGGTTTTGCTCTCTGGAAGGAATTTTGCAGAATGAAAACCGTGGGAGGGGGGAAGGGGTTTTATTTCTGTTTTAAAACTTCGACTTCCAAATTTACAAGTTTGTCCCTCTACTAGATTTTCCACATAATTCACTATTTCGCCTAGCGATTTGGTTTCTCCAGAATTTTCTTATTACTCCAATTATCCCAATTTATTCCTAGGGTTCTAATAAAACTTCTCGTTTGTAAAACGGACTTAATTTACTATATTTACGAATATAACTTTAAACTACGAAAAGTCCAAAAACTCGTAATACCGGGTGTTACAGTTCTAGAACGACCCTCCCGATGTGGGAGATCGGCCCCCTGATGTATGAGAACGGAGAAGCTGATAGGGTTTAATTCGAACGTTTTTTATACTTTGATGTTTAGAGTGTTCGGAAATTTACTTAAAGGTGGTTTTTGTTTAATACCTCATACTTTGGGGTTTAAATTGAATATTACTCTAAACTGAATTTAAAGTATTTTTTTAACAAAATCACCCTTAAAAGTATAATTTTATTAACAAATTGGCCTATGGCAGGCCCCCCGAGAAAGGCCCCCATTCTAAATCCAGTGCTTTATGAAGCACGAAATTGGGCGGCGTGAGAGGGAGGGGTCGATTTTGTAATGCCGGTGGACGGAGAGGGTTAGGGTTTCACAATTTTGTGCAAGTGGGAGAAGAGAATATGAGATTGTTCATTATATGTTATCAGGGAATGTGCACCCTTTCTTGTAGAGCGGCTCCACGGTCAAGTGCTTCATAAAGCACTGGATCGAGGATGGGAGGCGATTCTTGGAGACTAGAGGGTTGACATGGGACGATTTGTTAGTAAAATCATACTTTAAATGGGACTTTGTTAACAAAAATATAAAGTCGAATTTGTCAATCACTCCATCCTTCGGGTTAAATTTGACAACTACCCTTGTTTTGATACACTCACACCAGACATTAACAATTAAATCTTTTGCACTGTTCAGCAGTGATTAATCATTGATAATCCTTCGAATTATGGCTTCGCTTGTTACAGCCATTGTAAATATCTTAGGTTCTGGAACAACAAAAAGCGAGGGCGACGGCGAACCGAGTGGAGGAAAGTCTAGTACACTATAATGGAGTTCTTAAGCTCAAATATGAGAAGAGAGATTTTCCTTTTGATAAGGATGATAGATGTTCATCTCCTTGGAATTGGGAGTTGTCAATCTATTAGAAACAGAGAATCGTTTGAGATTGCAAAGAACAACCTTCAATTTCATCTCTGCACGTTTTTAAATTTGTTCAAACCGAGGAGCGATGGAAGTAAGCTGGAGTTGTTGACAATGACTCGAAGAAGTGATTTATATGCGCACGAAGGCTGAGTCGACGGCGAATTGAACTTCTCTGAGAGATTTTGTTTGTTTTCAGTTTTTAGATAGAAATTTGAGTGGCCAGCAGACAGAATCATCTAAAACGGCGGGCCCATTCCAACGACGTTCCGACTAGTTTCTTCTGTTCCCCATTTTCGGTCATCTCGACTTCTGTTTTTCAATCTCTCTATCTCACTTCAATATCATCTGGGTTTCCTTCCATAGCTATTTCCTCGATTGGGTTTTGTCCACTTCCTTGAATATTTCATCGTTTCTGCTTTACTCTCTTTCAGTTTTTGAAATCAGTGAATTCTTGATAATCCCGCCTAAGAATGGCGTCGATTGGGTCACTGCCTTTCAACATTGAGACCAAGAAGGAGACCTCAGCTCCGTTTCAAAGTAGAAACTATCGCCGTCGTTTCTCCTATTTTTGGGCGAAATCATTAGAAGCTAAAGTCGTCCATGATTCACTCGCTGGAAACTCAAAAGCCGCGAAACTTTTCTGCGATAGACTAATCGCTGGGTGGAGTAGAGGGCAACCGGTTCCGTCAAAGCCTCTGCTGCGAGCGATGTCTACAACCTCAACGAGTGGCGAGATGAGTAATGAATCAGAGGATTCCCACGATGCTACCATTCAAAGGAGCAAGAAGATTCTTGAAGTTCAGAGGGAACTCCTTCAGCAGGTATCCTCAAAAAATGATTTGATTCAATGCAGTATGTATCGCATTTTCTGTTACCTTTCAATACTCTATTCCTCGATTTGCCTAATTTGAATTTGTTCCTTCTGTGAATATGTTGAATGAAATTCTTGTGTTTTTCAGATTGCGGAAAGGAGAAAATTAGTAACATCTATAAAAAATAGTGTTACAGAAACATGGGAAGATGAAGATTCAAACGAACAAGACAATGGCGATTCTCCAATTATTAGTACTAAAAATGTGGCTGGTCTTTGTAATGGTGGCATCATGTCAAGCAGCACTGGGCATTTAGCTGTAGAAGAGGAAGCAGAAAGCTCAACCAAGCATGGGGAAAACGAGAAAGAACAAGAGATGTCCATGGATGTCAAGAAGCAACTCTCTAGCTTGGATTTGTTTAACGAGTTGGAGAGTTCGGATTTGGGAACCGAATTATCAGATTCAACTGCCGTAAATGATGATCGTGCATCCAACAGTCCTGAAATTATAGACATTAAACCTCCTCCTCTGTCCGGAGTTAATGTGATGAATGTCGTAATAGTAGCCGCAGAATGTGCTCCATGGTCGAAAACAGGTATCTTTACCATGTACAAAATTGAGGATTCAATTTCTTCAATGAAGACGATTTTACTTTTATTTTGATACAATCTTAGTTGCTTAAAAAAATTAAAAGATGGTACAAAAGTAGCATATACTATCATTTATGCTAAATTTTCCTTGCCACTGAACCTGTTTTTGTTCTGTTTTTGAATGCTTACAGTTAATTAGATTCATTTTGACCAAAGCCGATAGAATAGAACTTACAACTGTCCCAAAACTAATGGAGTAGTAACACGCTATCGTGTTTTGAGAATGATTTTTAAAACATCTGTTTAGGTGGGCTGCAGATGTTGTCGGATCATTTCCAAAAGCGTTAGCTCAGCGCGGACATAGGGTCATGGTAATTTTTGTTCTCATTTCCTAAAACTCGATGAGTACATTCGATCAGAATGGTAATTTTTTTGAAACTTCAGAATCGAATGCATAAAGATTAGTCTCCTTGATGCATGTTTCCTCAATAATCACTCTGATTGTTCCCTCCTTGTCCCACATTTCCACAATTCATACCCGTTTTTGCATCTTCACCAGTAATCTGTCATTAAATAAACGACTATCTGATCTCTAAAGAGTTTGCATAAGTTGATCTGTTTTTATTGACTCGTCTTTCCTTTATTTTATAGGTCGTGACTCCTCGATACGGCAATTATAGCGAACCACAGTATACGGGTGTTTGGAAAAGATATATGGTGGGCGGCCAGGTATGTCTCAATGCAAGAAATTTCTTCGAAGTTTTTTTTTCAGAAATTAGAAGAAAATTGCTCTGTAAATATTTGTGATAACATTTAATATGCAGGAGGTGGAAGTAGGATTTTACCAAGTATATAAGGATGGAGTGGATTTTGTTTTCATTGATGCTCATATGTTTCATCACAGGGAGCAGAACATCTATGGAGGAGACCGTGTGGTGAGATTAAAGTGTTACTTTTGCGACTTCGATTATAGATAATTATTAATATTTACTTGATACATCATATACACCATAGTTTATCGTTTAAGCTCTATCTTTTATCATTTCAAAAGAAAGAGGTATAATTTGTTTTTTTTAAACATTGATAACGATTACGACGGTGATTTTATAGGATGTTGTCCGCTGAAACTTTGTTCTCACTTATGATAAGCATTCTAGTTTTTTATGTTATTTATTTAATGGTGCAGGATTTTTTTTTGAAGAGAATGGTGTTATTTTGCAAGGCAGCTGTAGAGGTGAGTCGTTTATATTTATATTCATATTCGAGTCGAATCAATCTAGAATATGCTTTTTCAAAACTTTTATGGAATAACTCGGTAAAACTTGGAGAAATCAAAACATTTTTATGACATTCGCCAAGGAAGAGGATATATTTGAAACTCGGCATAAAATTCAAAGATTATCTTGTGTTTTTGCTCTTACTTGGACACGTTTCTCCAGGTTCCTTGGCTTGTCCTGTGCGGTGGTGTTTGCTACGGAGATGGAAATTTGGTTTTCATCACCAATGATTGGCATACTGCATTGTTGCCGGTTTATTTGAAAATTTACTATCGAGACAACGGTCTAATGATGTATGCAAGGTCTATCCTCGTAATCCATAACATAGCTCACCAGGTTTGTTCCAATTGAAAAAAAGTTAACTCTTATAAATAGTTTGATAAATGATGTTCCCGTCTAAATAACAAAATCGAGACAAGAGAATGCTGAGACAGTGTAGCAAATATATAATTATTTGCTTTCAAGTAATGTCGTATGGTGTTGATCCGAAATCGTATCCTTATATCTGTGTACTTTATGTCCAGGGTCGAGGACCGATGGAAGATTTCGTCTTCGTCGATCTTCCAGAACACCATCAGGACCTGTTCAGATTGAACGATCCAGTTGGGGGCGAACACTTCAATATTTTTGCCGGTGGTTTGAAGGCAGCTGACCGTGTAGTTACTGTCAGCCATGGATATGCCTGGGAGATCAAAACACCCGAAGGTGGGTGCACGAGATTATAAACGGGATAGGCTGGAAATTAAATGGTATTGTAAATGGAATCGATCCGACAGAGTGGAATCTGAAGTGCGATATTCACTTGATGTCGGATGGTTATGAAAACTACTAGTTGGAGACGCTTAATAGTGGCAAGCCTCAATGCAAGGCAGCCTTGCAGAAGGAGCTTGGGTTGCCAATTCATGAAGATGTCCCACTGATTGGGTTTATCGGGAGATTAGATCATCAAAAAGGCGTCGATTTAATAGCCGAGGCTGTTCCTTGGATGATGGATCAAAATGTGCAATTAGTCATGCTAGGGACGGGCCGGAAAGATATAGAAGAACTACTCAGGCAGTTCGAAAACCAGTACAGAGACAAGGTCAGAGGATGGGTCGGTTTCTCGGTCAGAACGGCTCATAGAATAACGGCCGGAGCCGACATTTTGCTAATGCCTTCGAGATTCGAACCTTGTGGGTTGAACCAGCTGTATGCGATGAATTACGGGACGGTTCCGGTCGTTCATAGCGTTGGAGGACTGAGAGATACGGTTCCTTTGATCTGTTTAATGAAACGGGATTGGGGTGGACATTTGGCAGTGCCGAAACGGGCCAACTAATTCATGCATTGGGAAACTGCTTATGGACGCATAGAGAGTACAAGAAGAGTTGGGAGGGGCTGCAAAGAAGAGGGATGGAACAGGATTTGAGTTGGGACAATGCTGCTGAGAAGTATGAGGAAGTTCTCGAAATAGAGTAGAACAAATAAGTTTATGTGGTGATATTGAAGGCGATCGTGGAGATTTCCGACCACTGTCATGTAGATTAAATCATTTTTTTCATAATGATTCATAAATTTCTCAGAGTAAGTGTTCGTAGTTCATGATAACATACAGAAAAACCATGGAATTTTGAGAATGATGATTTGAAAGCCACAGCGTTCAGAATCTGAGAAGGAACTCTTTTTCATCTTCATCTTTCATGTCTGCTGATTATACGTTCTATGACTGAACAATCTTCTCTTATTTCTTGATCTTTCTATGCTTTTTTGGGCCCTGGAATTTCAAATCTGCGGACAGAACAGCCGCATCTGGCCTGAAATATGAGCTCTCCGCCATTTGACGGTGCTCTCTTTTGAAGTTGGGCTTCCAATTGAAGGTGGTGAAGGAGAGGCAATTCCCAAAGCTCCTTATTATCTCCATCTATGATCAATGGAGGTGAATCTCACGCACTGCAAATTATGCAGCCAATGAGACGAGAGAGTGGCAAGTCCTAGACAATTTCTATGGATTCAAGAACTGCAAATTCCCTCAGCTACGCAATCAACATTGCTAGGTTTATTACTCTGTAATTTGTTGATGTTGTAACGTTGCTCATTAATTAGTATAATAATTAAAATAATACATTAATTGTGCTAATTAATCAGTAAAATTAGATAATAGAATTGGAAAGTAGACTTAATATTATTCTGTAGCAATATTCAAAATATTACAAGCTGAAATTTGCAAGAAAATAGAGGAATTGTAGAAATGATTGTAAAAATGCTGAGAGATCTCTACAACACCGGATCATATCTTCACAATTATTAAGAAATAATAATTAAAATTACAGTAATAATACATTTACTTTCTAATTCTTATTTTTTCAAACACTGATTATTACAATTAGTTTAATAAATTATAAATAATTAAAATAATTTATTATTGTATTAATCAATATTTATCTTTCACTTAGAAATAATTTATTTGTGAAAGAGTCAGCCCCTAATGTTAGTTGGAATTGAAAGTTAGACCCTATAATTACTTAAATTGCAAACTCATCCCTCGTCGTAGTCAACTAATTGTCAAACCCTCGACAATCGACATGCCAGCCCCTAATGTTAGTTGGAATTGAAAGTTAGACCCTATAATTACTTAAATTGCAAACTCATCCCTCGTCGTAGTCAACTAATTGTCAAACCCTCCACAATCGACGTACTAATTTTTTTTTACTTTTTTTGTTTTCGAAGAAATGACACTACTATTTAATATGTATTGAAATAGTTCAAACGTGTACACGTGGCATGATATCATTGGGTGATGTGGGCTTGTCCCATGGAGTTAATGGACTTTACTTTTTTCTTTTTGTAGCTTTCATTTATGGCGGGACCTTGAAAGGAAAAGATGATGTGGCACTACGCTTGGCTATTATGTGCTGTCTATGTGGCAAACCATGAGCCCATTTTCACGTGATCACATGTGGATAGGATCTGACGTGGATACGTGGGTCCCTTCTTTTGGCTGTAATCTCCGTTCTCTCCGCCAAAAAGTTTGGACCTACCGAAAAGGTTGGGCAACAAGGTCTGGGACTTTTCCGTCTTTTTCTGAAATGGCTTTTCGGTCATCATCCCCAAATCTCTGTCATTAACACAGGGATTAAACCCAATCGAGCCTTCTATTTCAATTCTAACCAGTTGTTGACTTTCATAAAAACCAATGTCCTCTCCGAAAAAAGAGCAAAAATATTATTATATTTATTATCTAATTTTATACGTTAATTTTACACTTTGAAATATCGTTTACGTGTTATTTATTGATCGATAAAATTATGAGACGACGTGCGTCATAGAAATTAGAGGATAAATATAACTAGAATAATTGTAATAGTAGATAGAGGGTAAAAGTGCTGAGGTGGACAGAAAGTGGGCGTAGAAAATAGAAATTAGGAGAGAGAAAGGGGGGTGAAGAGAGAAGGAAAAAGATCTTTTTGAGACCACAAGAAAGTAGTGGCTGAAAATAGGCAACTTTCTGCTCGCGTGGCACTTCATCTTCTTAAACGGATCCATGTGGGAAAACCAGGAAACCTAAAACCCGAAACGTGAAACTTGAAACGTCAGCCGTACGATCGTCCAGACGACGACGCCCTCACTCACTCGCACATACATCCTGTCAGATCTCTCTCTCTCTCTTCCTATCTTCTTTCTCTCTCTTGGTTCGTCTGGTTTCTTTTAATAAAAAGTGAGAATACAAGGGGAAAAGCGAAAGAGGGCAGAAATGTCGGAGCCGAAAGACCCGGCTATCAAGCTGTTTGGGATGACGATTCCGGTGCTGGAACTACCTCCAGGAGCTCCTCCTCCTCTTCTTCCTATTGCCTCTGATGATGATAATAATACTATTACTAATCAGGAGCCTGCTTCTACTTCTTCCAACTCCTTGCCTGAGGGTAATACTGAATCGGATGGAGAAGATCCGGAGGCTGACAAGGTATGGGGTGGGTTGGATCCGTCTATTCTTTATTTCCAGATTGGCCCCATTTGTTTTTAAGGGAAAAAGAGTTGATGGGTGAATCGTAGTTTTGCTTACTTTTTTGGATTTTGTGGACTTGGTTTCATTGGTAGTTGGGTTTTGTGTCGAAAATGGTTCATTTTAAACTGTGCTTTCGGGGCTCTTTTGCAGGCTTGCTTTCATATTTGATTTAGTGTTTGAAGCAGTGATTTTCTTCTTCTTCTCTTCAGTTTGTTCATGACATCTGGACAATTAGTTTTCCTTTTTTTTCCATTTAATTCCCTCCGGATTGATAAAATTCAGGCTGGATTTGCTTGGTATAATTTGGCATGTTCTATCTTGTAGTTGGATCAAAATGGTTTAAGCAAATTGCTTTCTAATACATTTTCTATAAGTAACTTTGATTGTCAACTTTTATTTGGCGACTCCTTGTACATCTCAATTATGATAATTCATGTATCGGGGTTGATATATTCGAAATATAATTTACTTTTGATGGCACTTAATTGAGTTGAGCATATTAAATTTTGTTCCAAGACATTTTCCCTTGTCGACTCTCATATGATTGAGATGAACGTTGCTTCACATCCTCTGTCAAGATGTTTCAATGATTCAGATATCAACTTGAACTACGATCTATCATTCTGCCTATTTATATGCTCTTTCTTCAAACCATTAGTGGGATGTGGTTTTCTTTTGAATCGGTTTTCCTATTATGTAATTTATGCTCTGCTATATTTGTGCTGGTGGTTTCGAGTCTATTTTGTAAAAAAAATGTAATCTTTCGTTTGAACTTGTTTGACTATTTTGATTTAAGGAAACAATTAATGAGCCCTTGTTGATGTAACCACAATAAGATCTACTGGGCATAAATGATACAAAAGGACCATTGGTAAAAATGCTTTGGTCAGCATATGGAAACTTTGGGATTCAGTACAATCGCCATGGAGAAATTTTACTCGCTTCATCTTTATTTATCGTTTTTGGGTTGGTTTTACATTCTTCACCAACTCCATAGGAGATTAACCAGAACTAAGTGGTTTTTTATTGATTTCTTAGTGAACGTTATTATTATTTTTGTGAGTTTTAGTTGTTTCAAAACATGTTATCTAATGCAAATTCTGATGTATATTCAGGATGCATTTGGCGCTAAACAGGAAGATGCAGGCCTTGCAGTGACGAAAGAGTTGGCAAATTCAGATACATCACCATCTGTTGACAAGGACAGTAGTCCATCGAGAACTTCAAAACCTGACGAGCAAAATGAGACGATTAACTCGCAAGAAAAGACCTTGAAGAAACCAGACAAGATTCTTCCATGCCCACGATGTAATAGCATGGAAACCAAGTTTTGTTACTTCAATAACTACAACGTCAATCAGCCTCGACACTTTTGTAAGAACTGCCAGAGATATTGGACTGCAGGTGGGACGATGAGGAATGTTCCTGTGGGTGCAGGGCGTCGTAAGAACAAGAATTCTTCTCACCATCGTCAGATCGCTGTTCCTGAACCTTTCCAGAATGCTCGAGCTGAGGTCCCTAATGGTGTTCATTACCCTCCGTCGAAACCAAATGGAACCGTTCTTGCCTTTGGGTCAGACAAACCCCTTTGTGAATCAATGACTTCTGTTTTGAATCTCACTGATAAAACGAGGAATGGTCAGAAACCAGAAGAATTGAGAATTCCTAGTTCTTATGGAAGTGGAGAAAGCGACGATCATTGCAACGGATCTTCTGCTACAGCTTCCAGCTTAAAAGAAGAAGCTGAAAAATCTGAGCCACAGGGGCAAGTTTTACAAAATTGTCAAGGCTTCTACCCAACCCAGATCCCATGCTTTCCTGGAGCTCCCCTGCCTTATCCATGGAATCCAGCTCAATGGAGCTCTCCAGTTTCACCGCCTACTTTCTTGCCTCCAAGCTTTCCAATTCCTTTCTACCCTGCCACACCATACTGGGGATGTGCAGTACCTGGAAGCTGGAACACTCCATGGCTTCCCCAGCCATCATCTCCCAAACCCACCACATTGAGCTCTGGTCCGAACTCTCCTACTTTAGGGAAACATTCAAGAGAGGACCACATGACTAAACCAAGCAACTTTGCAGTAGGAGGGCAGCAAAAAGAGAACAATGGTGAGAGATGCCTATGGATTCCAAAAACATTGAGGATTGATGATCCTGGAGAAGCAGCAAAAAGCTCTATATGGGCAACGTTGGGGATCAAGAATGACAAATCCGATTCAGTCGATGGAGGGCTCTTCAAGGCCTTCAAGTCAAAGGGTGACGAAAAGAATCCCATCTCCCAACCCTCTCCAGTTTTGCAAGTCAATCCAGCTGCATTGTCCAGATCAGTCAAATTCCACGAAAACTCGTAAATCCACTAGCTGTGTTTAATCATCCAGAACTTTCGGAGCATAACTGGAGCAGACGATCCTGCATCGATGGTTAACTGCCACTGCCTACCCTGTCTATTAGAATAATCTGTCCAGCTAAGATACTGTCGTAGAAGAGAGGTAGAAAACTTAGCACCATAGCTTAAATGGTTATTATTATTTTTGACTTGTAGGTGATTTTGTTTCCCATTGCATGCTTTTCTATGATCTGTAAATATATCTGAATGACCAAGGGAGGATTGTTAGTACAGAGTGAGTTAGAAATGATTTCCCATGTGTAAAATAAAATTGGAAATCCAGAATGATCTTGTTCATAAATTTCTTATTTACAGTGGTCTACAGTTTGGTTGCTATAAAATTTCTGTTGCTTTTAGATGACATGCAAACCTGTAGGAATCTCTTGGCATGATGTAAAAATGAAAGTAGGGAAGCTGGCCCACATGGAAGTGGATAAAAACCAAATAGCAGGCTCCACCATCGTGCAGATAGACTTCAATTTGATTCACAAGGCTTGGCATCTTCCTCTTTTCACAACTCAGCAAAGGAAGAATGATGCCGACTTGCATCAAAAGGTAAAAGCCCTCTCTCTCTCTCTCTAGTATCAAGTAGAAGATAATCTTACATGTACCCTTTTATTTTATATTATAATCTAGCATTGTAAGAATATGAGATTAGATTATAGATTTTAGCATTAGTCTAGGTATAAGTTATAGGTAAGATAGAATTAGGGGGAGAGATAGTTTGAGTTGAATTACAGACAAATGGTGGCCACCATCTTTGTTCGAATAAGCAGGTAAGGGGGACCCAATTCACGTGACGCCATGAAAGTCACTCGTGGCTTCCTTGTTTCCTTTTGCTCCGTGTCCTTTCCTTCTTTTGGCTGCTTCAAATGGAAAATCGAGCTCCTTCCAGACTGAAAGCCTCTGTTTTCAATACAAAGCTTTGGATTTTCCTGCTCAGCTGAGTTTATATTCTTGAAACTCTGTCCTCTCAATTAGGATCCAAATAAACCCATGATAGAGATTGACATTCCCTTAATTTCTTCATGGCTTGTTTATTATTTTTGATATGATATGATATAGAATTGGGTAATCCTACTAATCTGAGTAGAATCGGTCTGGTTTGTTTCTACTCTCAATTGAAACTGAACCAATCGGTTCGGTTTCATATTTTTTAAAACTGAAACCGAACTGATCTTCCTTTGGAACTGAACCCGAACCCGAACCAGAACCAGATCGATATTTTTTATTTCAGTTCTCAGTATTTTCGGTTTAAACTTGATTTTGTATTGGTTTTGTCCTGTTTATACTCGGTTTGGGCCTGTTTAGTCTTGATGATTGGTTGATAATTTAAGACTAGAGGGTTTGCTGGAAAAGAGAGAAAAAGAAGAGTGGTTTCCATAGATATTGTATGGTTTGTGGGTGGAACTTTCCATTTGTACCTATTTTCCCTCAAGACTTTTAAAGAAAGGTTGGAATAAACCACAGCCATTCACTTAGATACTTCGAGGCGCTTCTCCCTTTATGCAAGTTGGGGAAAAAGGCTTCTCTTTTTCCATACATCAGGTGACAAAAACCCCCCTTGACAAATTACAAAAGAAAAATCAAACATTAAAATTAAGAGAGCAAAGGCATAATAAATAGGAATAAACGATGGTCGGCATTCTAATGTCTCGTAGATTCGCATCCAAGACTCGTATAATTTGAAGATATCACCGCGTACTTCGCAAGGAACGTGTAAAATGAGTAATTAATCATATCACATGAAATATGGACAAACATTTTCAGAGGTTTTTGTTGACTTTTTCATTTGATTTCATAAACATCGAATTTCAACGATCATTGTTCGTGGTCCTTCCTCGTGTTACATCGCTCTAACACATCGCTTTACACTTCCATAATCCTGCATTCTTGTTCTCACTGCCACAGTTCGGATAATAATAATAATAATAATATAAAAAAATCGATTAATTGATAGATGGAATGAGGGCCAAGAAATGGGCCAAGCTCAGATCTATCTTATTCTTCCCTTTTTTGTGCAATTTTTTTAACTGAGAATTTCATTTTTTAATTCTTGAAATGCAAATAAATTAAATTATAAATATCAATCACTTAGAACAAACCTAATGAATTGGGCCTTGCTCAAAAATACGCTGACCTCGATCCATCAGGTTGTTACTTGACTCATCTAATGATTCAGTGAATTTTTTAGTGTTTTTCTGTTTTCGTCAGAAATAGTTAACCTAAAAAAAGTCAACTCTTGTTTTGATTTTAGCGAGAAACTATGAGCATTAGAGTCAAGAATAGGATGATATAACAGTTTATGACAAAATCGTCAATTTTTCTCTTCTTTTGTTAGAAATTTAAAGTAAATCTCAATATTTATTTATTTATTTTCTAAAAAGCAGAAATAGAAACCACCTTTTTTCTGATGTCTTATTGTGGGACTAAATCCATCACCTTTTGGGTGGAACTGCAATTCAAAGCTTCTTTTTAAAACTAGAATTCGAATTTAATCGATCAGACGGATACCCATCTCCCAGAACCTGGTTTCCAATCATGGGTCGATCTCGTTTTCTTTCCCTTCTCGTTTCCTTCTCTCTGGTTCTTCTCCTCTCTCCTGGTATACCTCCCCCTCACCGTTGAAATCATATTTACTGTGTTCTTGATTTTCTTACGCTTTTGTTTGTCGATTTTTAAGGATTCGGTCGGAAAATGACAGAGACCGTCCAGCACGAAGATTTCACAGCTCCAATGATGGAGGTTAGTCTCTTTTCCTCTGCTTCTTCTTCTTCTGGTTTTAGAACCCAGATAGTTCAACTTCAACCCTGTTTGGTTGCAGGAAACTGCAGGAAAACACAGGGAAATGATTGAAGTGATGGACTATTCAGACCCGGGACCTAACACTAACATCAGAGGTGGATATATCAGCCCCCCTCCTCCTCAAGCTCGATAGGAAAGAGAGGGAGAGAGAATGATTTGTTCATTTCTTCAGCTTTAAGGTTTGATAATGGTGGATTCAACTGGAAGACTGATTTGGGTGGGTTAGGCCAGTCCACTTAATTAATAATTTTCTTGTCATGCTCTCAAAACTGTACCTTAATTTACACACAAATGTTGAACTTTGGGTGTTGTTTTTCTTGTTGATCTTAAGAAGGCTGCTTGATATTAAAATGGGTGTTCACATGCATTCGATTTGAAATTATCAAATCATAACTTGGATTGTTGAGATTGAGCAGAATTCTAGTGCAGTTTCTCAATGATTTTTTTTTTTTTTTTATAAAACTACATTTGTCAATGGAAATTTCTCTATTTTTTAGTCAAAATAATTTACCAATGAAAAAAACACTGGTGTAATTTCACTCTTATCGTTTGACGTCATCTAAATATTATAACAAACTATATCTTCTAACTATCAGCGATTTGTACGTTGACAATTAATTTATCTGTTAAAATCAAAACGTATATAGCACGTTTTCACGTGACTAGGTGTTTTAACTCCTCTACTTATTTCTAACTCGATTTCAAACTTTATCTACTTCTTCTCCAGCAATTTCGAACTCTGTTGATAGATCGACAGAATTCTAATCTCCAAAGGAGGTAGAAATTATGTTAAAATGCATAGTGAAAATCGAGATATACACGTACTGGATTTAACCGATAAATTGACAATAATATCTAAATTGCTAATAGCTAAATGTTTGACTTGCATTAAAACGAGTTTAAAGATTAATATACACAAGAAGGAAAAATCAATTTCCTGCCTTGTTCCTTGTCAAGTGTAAGGAAGCAACTACCAAACTTCACTTTCATCGCAAATTCTTTTTCCTCCACAAGAGTTGACTTGTTTATTATTTAATCTCTATGATTATTGTGTGCGTTTGTGGAGTGTAAATCGATTAAAACGATTACGCATCAGCTTTCAATTAAATAAACAAAACCAAGAAATTTTCGAGTAATTTCTGAAAGGGAAAGAACAGTGTAATTTACATAAAAGAATTGACTCATAAAAACTGTTCTTGTGTGACTCTCAAATATAAAAATAGGAAAATAATATTGAATTATTCAATAAATAAATATAATAAAAATCTTAAATAATCAACGACCGAACAAATTTTAAATTATATTCGTTAACTAAACAAACATTAAATTATCCTATATTAACAAGACACAAGACAATTTTCTTGCAGCACCTAAACTCAGGCGCGGTCGACAACAACAAGTCAGTGTCGCTCTCCAATGTATTTTTCACTCATTTCAAGGGTGGACGATCGCAAAAGGTTATATTTGTAACGAATAATAGTTTAGGATTTATTTTGTTAATAAATATAATTTAAGATGAGATTTTTGTTGATATTTCTCCGAATAAATAAAAAAAGAGATTATTTGGTAGAAAACGAGGGTCAGATCCTTCATTCTTTCCGAGAAAGAGCAGCTTATCTGAGTCAATCACGCCTAGAAAGACCCAACAATTAACAAAGAATTGAGAGCAGGCCAAACCAAAAGCAAAGGTTGTTGCTGGGTTATACAAGAAAGAAACCTCGAATATTTGCAGTGTAGTACAAGTGTCTGATTGACTTTGTCGTCTTGCGACCTTTTCTTTGCATGTTCGTCTCTTTTGTTGGCCTATATATTATTCTTCATAACATCCCTGAATGTAAGCAACTACTGTTTCCTTCTCCTTCTTCTTCTTCTTCCTTCTGGGCTTCAGTCTTCTTCTTCGATAGAGGTCTAGCTATATTCTGGTTATTAGCAGCCTGCAGAGATGGCGACATGTCAATGTTGTGTTAAAGTGCAGAAAACATCATCTTCTTCAAATAGCAATTTACAGCGTTTTCAATTACCAGCTCTGAATCATTTCCTTTTGACTTGGAAAGTTTTCAACTTGGTGAATAACTTGCAAGGCTCAATGTTAAGACATTGGCGTCTCTATTTTTGCCAGTTTTTCACTTTTTTGGCTCAGAAGGAGGCAGCTTTTGAGTTTAGCCAACCAAAGAGGGCCGTTACCGAGAAGAAAGACGACGGGAAGGTGAGCGGGGAAGATGCAGAACTTGTGATGAGAAAACTAGGCCTTTTTTGCAGTCAAAGAGGAGGTGAAATTGAAGAATCGATCACTGCAGATAAGCTGTCGGAGCTATTTAATGATTGCGAGCCTAGCTTGGAGGAGTTGAAGGAAGCTTTCGACGTATTTGATAGGAACGGAGATGGATTCATAGATGCAATGGAGTTGCAGAGAGTTCTCAACGCACTGGGATTAAAGGAAGTTGCAGAGCTTCAAATCTGCGAGAAAATGATCAGAAACTTTGATGAAAACGAAGATGGTAGAATCGACTTCAAAGAATTCGTCAGGTTAATGGAAATCACCTTATGCTGAATTCATCAGCTAAATAAAACGAATAAACAAGCTGGATTATCATCTTTTCTGCGTGTCTTTCCCGACCATGTCGATTCTTTGTGACATTGCTGGCTTCTATTGTAAGCCCCAATTTAAAAATATCCGATTTGAAATCTTAATTTTAAAAATTTTAAAATTTTTTTCGAGTTGATTTGAAATCGAGCGTTAAATCATAATTTAAATATTTAAATATTAATTGAAAACTTTAATTTCGTGAAAACTTTGTAATAAATTTGTAAAAATCTTGAAATAATTGCATAATTAAAACAATTTATAAAACTTTATTTAAATAATAAAATTCAACATAATTATTAAAAGTTTTAAATTGAAATAAAATATTAAATATCGTTTGAAAATTTAAAGCATACTAATTAAAATCTTTTTCCTTGAAATCAACAATATTTTATTCATTTGTATGCTCGCTTGCCACTGGAGGGTTTTCAATCGCAGCTATTTCTTCCTCAGACAAAAATTCACCTACATCACAAGTTAAAAACTATGAGAAATCTCAGTAAGTAGAAATACGTGAAAGTTTCAAAACTTTTACTTTTACCGAATCCTGTTAACAGTTACATACTGGTTGAAAATCAACCTTCTTTTAAAATTTAGTCATCTCATGGTTTCGTTCTCTTTTACTTTTATTTTTACTTTTAAGACTTATCTATCTCATGGTTTCGTCATCTTTTACTTTTACTTTTAACGTTCAAGCTCTTTCTATCACGTATTTGCCTTCAATTCCATCATTTTCATACACATGTAAATGTCCTACCCATTTTATCTTTTAAATAATTCTATGTCAATGCCCTAACATGTGTGCTCAACCATCGAGAACGTGTGATAAAATAAAACAATAATGAAGAAGATAATATCTATCCTGTGATGTAGGGTCATTGCCAAAAAGTTGTAAAACGTTGTATTTACACTTACTTGGATTCCGAGCAATATGTGTATATCGGGATATTCCAAAATTCCAAAATAATATTATGCTCAAATAAAATCTTTGATATTAAAATCTTATTTAATAAATCCAATTTCAAAGTAATTTGAGCAGAAATTCCTTACGTTGTATTCTTAGGTCGGATCGAATCGGTTGGATCGATTTGGATTGATTCAGACAATTCTGAAATTTTTTATGCCCAATTCGAATATCAATATTAAAATTCCACTTAAATTATTCCAACTTCAGAAGAATTTAGGCAAAAATTTCTTACCGATTAAATCTTCGATCGGTCCAGTTTGATTCAGGTCCGGTTCGGATGAACAGTACCGGTTCGGGTCAGGCTGATTTAGTTCGGACCAATTTAAGTGAACCGGTTCGGTTCGCTGGGCTGGTTCAAGTTTTAAAATAAACCATACTATCCTTCTTCTTCGCGATGGTTTCTGTCGAGAGAGAGGGAGAGTGAGAGAGAGAGAGAGTGCGACAGAGAGAAAACAGAGTGAGAGGGAAGACTTACTCCGGTGATTGTCGCCGGAGGCCAAGGGAGCTTCGTCGGAGCTTTCAGTCGAGGAGTTCCTTCTCGTCGGAGGCTGAGCGGTGGTCGGAGCTTGCTGCTTTTGAAGACCGAGGTAAGTTCCCCTTTTTTTTTTTCTGAAGAACTCGAGAGGGACAGTAGAGCTGTGAGGTGATTTCTTCCATCATCAGAGCTTTCTATTTATAGCAGAGGTTTGACACTAGCCCATCCGAGAAATTTGCATGCTGCTCGATTTTTTCGAGCTGTAAATCAATAAGCTCGGATCATATGAACTGTTGCATTTGATCTTTATCCGTTCTTGGACGCTAATCAGACCACATTCATTTCGTTCAGCATCTGTTTTTCAGAGAGAAATCCTACCATTTCTTAAAAATCCGGTTCTGTTCGGATTTGTTGCTCTGTAAATCCGAATTTCTTCCGTCCTTGGATAATATTCAGACTAGGTTCATTCTAGATATCCATCTTCAATTCGGATTTGCTGCTGAGAATCAACAATCCGATTTCTAAATCGGATTTCCAACTAAGGAATGATTGAGCGATGAATTAGGAGTATGAATTGATTGTCTAAAAATTAAGGTTAAATTGAAAAATTGAAAACCTTTGATTAAATTAATTTGGGAGAAAATTTGATATGATACATTGATGAAACTAGAAGAGCTGCATTATTAAAATAACAATAAATGAATCTTCAATACAACAAGCTTTCCACATGAAATATTAGAAAATCGAAACCTCAAACTTCTTGACCTGATTCTAGAACTCAATTTTACTGCAAAAGACCATCAGTCCGATGCAAAATAGTCTACCGTTGACAAAGGCTTATATCCTTAGTATCGTCTACGACAAAAAAGCCGGTCGCTCGATCTTGAAAACCTGATATGTGAACAAGTAGTCAAAATGTTTTGTATCAGACAAGATAATGTTGCAGAAGAAACCTCATAACTACTTCATCAAGCTATTTGTATACTTTCGAGAGAATATAATTAAAAAGAAAAAGAACATCCTATTACATTCCAAGATGTAGAGCTCAAGGTTCTACAAGATTGGTTATAACTCTTTAACAAATCGATAAGACTAAGAGCCCGAGAACTTCATCAATAGATTACCACCAACAATGTCCACGAGAACAATGTTCGATTTCAAAAGGATGGAAATGGTTGAAATTCCCCAAGGCATTTTCATGAGGTCTTCTGTTGTGGAAGCGCTAGTAATATCGGAAAAATGAAACTCTTGTATTCTTTCCAGAGAACAATTACAGAAAAAGATGAAAGAGAAAATAGTAAAACTGACAAATTAACAACTAACTCTTCTCACGCCCCTAGCTGCTAGCTATATCGGCTTCCCTTTCTAACTGTATGGACACGTCGACAGCTTGCTCACTGTACTGGGCTTGGGCTCTCCTGTGTCTACTGTGCTTCCTCTTGGTAGCCCAGCTATGCAGCCCATCAAGGAGGCCTCTTCCATGACAAACCTCCCCCTCAGACGGACCTTGTCTCCAAGTTCGAAAATTGGGATAACGAGCGGTAATAACGTCGGAGTCCACCTACGTAGCGTTTGAAACTGGATGCTCCTTCCAGTGAATCAGCCATTGAGTGATAGGGAAATTACTGCGCTTGACCACTCGGGTTTGCAGGAGACAGAGTGGGACATCGGTAGTGTTTTTGGCATAGACGTCTGGAGGAAGAATAGGAGAGGAGAAAGCCTGGCTGCCAATTGTTTTCTTTAATAAGGAGACGTGAAAGACAGGATGAATACCCGCTCTGCGCGGGTAATGCCAACTTATAGGCGACCTTTTCGACCCGAGACAGAATCTGGAAAGGACCAAAATATTTTGGAGCGAGCTTGTGCGTCGGCTTGGCGACTACTGACTATTGGCGATATGGTTGAAGCTTGAGATAGACCCAGTCCGTAGGCTGAAAACTCTGTTCGGTTCTGTTGCGATCGACATAAAGTTTCATCTGATTTTGAGCCTGGGAGATGTTTTCCTTCAGCAAGGTATCCATCGCAAGGCGGTCTCGAAGGTAACCGTCGGCGGCGGCGGATGTAGATTGTAGGTAAGGGCCCAAAGCTAACTGGGGTGGTGGCTGCCAATATAGAGTTTCGAAGGGTGTCATTTTGATGGTCGTCTGAACCGTGGTGTTGTACCACCATTCAGCTAAGGGAAGTCACTGCCGCCAAGCGGAAGGTTACTGAAATGTCATACAGCGTAGGTACATCTCCAGGCATTGATTCAGTCGCTCTGTTTGACCATCGGATTCCGGGTGATAGGCAGCAGAGGTATCCAACTCTGCTCCCAGGGACAAAAAACCAGATTGCCAAAAAGTGGAGAGAAAAATCGGATCCCTGTTGAAGACCATCAACTTGGGTATCCCATGCAGCTTAAAAATATTGTCCATAAATAAATTTGCTACCTGGACAGCTGTGAATGAATGTCGGAGAGGCAAAAATGAGCATATTTTGTAAAGCGATCCACCACCACCAGAATGCAATTGGATTGAAGGGAGCTTGACAGACCCTCGATGAAATCCATGGCGATGTGAGTCCAAGGATGCTGGGGAATCGGCAGTGGTTGGAGAAGTCCAGGGTACGGCACATGTTCATGTTTGCACCGCTGGCAAGTATCACAGTTTTTGACGTACGCTTGAATGTTTGTAGTAAGCCCTGGCCACCAGAACAGGGACTTGGCTCGATAGAGCGTTGCTTGAATACCTAAGTGTCCGCCTTCAACCGAATCGTGTAAAGTCCTGAGAACCTTGGTTCTGATGGCGTTCCCCTATCCAAAAACCAATTTGCCTTTGAAGCGAATCAAGCCATTAGAAAAAGAGAAAAAAAGGGTCCTTGAAAGAGTCCACAGACAACTTGGTGATCGGATCTGCTGCCCACGCATCTCCTTCGTAGCTGGAGATGACTTCCTGCATCTACTATGTGGTATTTAAGGTGATAATTTAGCATTGTGGGCCAGACAGTGGTGGAAGAGATGGTGCTCAGGAGAGAGCATCTGCCACCACATTGTGCTTCCCTTGCTTGTATTCTATCTGATAATCAAATCCCAACAGCTTGGACAGCCATTTTTGTTGCAGCGGGGTGGTGATGCGTTGCTCCAACAGATATTTCAGTGACTGGTGGTCTGTTTGGATGACGAATTTGTTGCCTTCCAAGTAGTGTCGCCAAAGTTGAACCGTGGAAACAAGAGCTAGCAGTTCTTTCTCATAAATCGACAGCCCCATGTTTTTCGAATTAAACGGCTTGCTCATGAATGCAATAACCTACCGATTCTGCATCAACATGGCTCCCATTCCTCCCTGACATGCATCAGTTTGAATAACAAATGATTGTGAGAAATCCGGTAAAGTTAGAACTGGGGGTTTGCTCATGGCGGTTTTGAGGGTCTGGAAGGCTTCCTCTGCTACTAAGTCCTAGACAAAAGCGTTTTTCTTTAGTAGGGTTGTGAGTGGCTTCGCTAGTTGTGATGACCCGAATATGCACGTATGTGTATGACTGCGGGGCAAACCTCGGGTTGCGGGGTGGATCCCGGACTCGAGTATAGGCGAATCCCGGGTCGTAAAGAGGGGGTTGTCACAATCTCACATCGCTTGGGGAAATATATGGAAATGAAACATATGTAAGGAAACTCTCCCAATATAGTAAGACGCGTTTTGGAGCACAATTGATAACGGATCTCATAAGAACTCCGAAGTTAAAAGTACTTCGGTGAGAGTAGTACCAGGTTGGGTGACCGACTGGGAAGTCATCGCCAAACAAAGTCGTGAGGGGAGGATATTGGGCTACGACCCAATCCCCAGAGCGGACAATATCTTACTGGGAAAATGGGTCGTTACAAATGGTATCAGAGCCTGTACCCAACCGGAAATGTGACCAACGAGGATGTTGGGCCCCCGAGGGAGGGGGGGTGATTGTGATGACCTGAATGTGCAAGTATGTGTACGACTGCGGGACAAATCTTGGGTTGCGGGGTGGATCTCGGACTCGAGTATAGGCGAATCCCGGGTGGTAAAGAGGGGGTCGTCACAATCCAACATCGCTTGGGGAAGTATATAAAAATGACACATATGTAAGGAAACCCTCCCAAGATAGTAAGACGCGTTTTGGAGCACAATTGACAACGGATCCCATAATAACTCCGAAGTTAAAAGTGCTTCGGCGAGAGTAGTACCAGATTGGGTGACCGACTGGGAAGTCCTCGCCAAACAAAGCCGTGAGAAGAGGATATTGGGCTATGGCCCAATCCCCAGAGCGGACAATATCTTACTGGAAAAATGGGTCGTTACAAATGGTATCAGAGCCTGTACCCAACCGAAAATGTGACCAACGAGGATGTTGGGCCCCCGAGGGAGGGGGGGTGATTGTGATGACCTGAATGTGCAAGTATGTGTACGACTGCGGGACAAATCTTGGGTTGCAGGGTGGATCCCGGACTCGAGTATAGGCGAATCCCGGGTGGTAAAGAGGGGGTCATCACAATCCCACATCGCTTGGGGAAGTATATAAAAATGACACATATGTAAGGAAACCCTCCCAAGATAGTAAGACGCGTTTTGGAGCACAATTGACAACGGATCCCATAATAACTCCGAAGTTAAAAGTCCTTCGGCGAGAGTAGTACCAGATTGGGTGACCAACTGGGAAGTCCTCGCCAAACAAAGCCGTGAGAAGAGGATATTGGGCTACGGCCCAATCCCCAGAGCGGACAATATCTTGCTGGGAAAAGGGTTGTTACACTAGTATTCCGTAGTTGTGAATAAACTTTCGATAGTAGCCTGTTATACCCAAAAATCCCCGCAGCTGTTTGATATTGGTGGGTGATGACCAATTCACCATTGCTGCAATCTTGGTTGGATCGGCCTTGACCACCTCGACGGAGATGATATGACCTAGATAGCCTACTTCTGGTCGGCCAAAAGTGCACTTAGATTCTCTGGTTACTAATTTATGGCTTCGCAACAGGCTTAATATTGTTTCCAGATGTTGGCAATGGGTCTCCACTGTAGGGTTGTAAACTAGTATATCGTCGAAGAAAACAAGGACAAATTTTCTCAAATACGGCTAAAAAATAGTGTTCATGAGCGCCTAAGATGTTGCCGGTGCATTCGTGAGGCCAAAGGTGTTGACTTATAGAGTGTTTAAGTCTAAATATGTTTTTGATGATATATTTGTATGTTAAGTATGTAATTTGATTATATTTATTAAATAAGAATAATGAATTATAAATATGAAATTATTTGGAAATACCCTTGAAAAGGGTATTTTAGTTGTCTAATGAATCGGGTTAAGTGTACAGGGCTGAATAGTAAAACAGGGCTGAAAACTAATCTGCCGATGAGTTGTTAAAAGTAGACACACACCGATTGCTAAACAACAAAGGCGAAGTCGTTCAAGGCTACTCCTGCCGATCACTAAACGACAAAAGGCGAAGTCGTTCAAAGGTTACTTCTGCCGATGGCGTTTTCAAACTACTCCGGCCGATGGCGTTTTCAAACTACTCCTACCGATGGCATTTTGAAGTTACTTATACCGATGGCATTTCAAAATCACTTTTGCCGATGGTGTTTTCAAGTTACTCCTGCCGATGGCATTTGAAGCTACTCCTGCCGATGGCATTTCAGAATCACTTCTGCCGATGGCGTTTTGAAGTTGCATATACCGATGGCGGTTCAGCGCTTATAACGTTACATCTGTCGATACCGGTTCAGCTTCTTAAAGCAACATATACCGATGGCGGTTCAGCGCTTATCATGTTACATCTGCCGATACCGGTTCAAGCATGTATTGTCGCATCATCCGATGTCGTTTCAAGTTGCATCTACCGATGACGTTCCGATATTTTAAAGCTGCTTCAACCGGTGATCTTCCGCCAGATTTGAATATACCGCGAAGCAACAGTGACTTCGTCCAGAACTTCAACTTCAGAGTATTAATGGTGAAGAACAAAAATGGAAGCAACGGCTATCTGGATTTGTACGGATGCTGCTCCAACGGGAATAATGTTTCCTATTCTGATAAGGAGCATTCAATTCCAAGAGCCATTTGCAGACAGAGTATTAAAGCCGAGAAGAAAGCTCGAAGAAACAACTTTTGCAAATCTTCTACTGAGCCCTAACGAGCGTAATTTTCATACTCTGTATTATTCTTCTACACCTCTCGATTTGATAACTTAAGATTTAATCTTTGAGAGTGTGTAGCTTGTGCAAATCTTTTTACAAACTCACAATTCTGTAAAGGCTGTGATTGACGCCCGTGAAGTTCAATCAAGGTGTAAAGGCAGTAGATCGACACCCGGAAGTTCGATCTGATTTTCTCGTGAGGAGAATGTTAAGAATATTTAAGGAGGAACCTTGAAGCGTGGACGTAGGTAAGCTTAGCTGAACTACGTTAAAAACTGTGGTGTCAATTTCTCTCTCTCTCTCTCACTTTTATTGTTTGATTATTTGCTGTTTTCATATCGTTTAAACATAAGAGAGAAATTAATTAGTTTAGTAAATTAAGTTTTAAAAAGGCTAATTCACCCCCCCTCTTAGGCAATCTCGATCCTACAATTGGTATCAGAGCTAGGTTAATCATTGTCTAAGTTGTGTTTAAACACTCTGTGATATATATTTACAATGGCATTCAACACTAACTCCACACACGTAGAAGGTCAAGCTATTAATAGACCTCCCTTATTTGATGGTAGTGATTATGTTTACTAGAAGGCAAGAATGAGAATTTTCGTTCAAGCCATGATTATGAGATCTAGAACATAATAGAATATGGACCTTACAAACCCATGAAAACTGATAAAGACATTAGTGTTCCTAAGTCTCATCATGAATTTACCGAATCAGACAGGAAAAATTTGAGCCTAAATGCTAAAGCAATAAATACACTATATTGTGCACTAAATAGAGATGAGTTCAATAGAGTTCAGGGATGCGACAGTGCACAGGAGATATAGCATCTATTAGAAGTTACACATGAGGGAACAAACCAAGTTAAAGAGAGTAAATTAAGCATGCTTGTACATGAGTACGAATTGTTTTTCATGGAAAAGGATGAGACTATTTCTTCTATGTTTACTCGATTCACTAACATTACTAATGGTTTAAAAGCTTTTAGTAAGTTGTACTCAGGTGAAGAACTTGTAAGAACTGAAAGAATTTTTTGTATTATGTTTTCCACACTGTGTAAATACAATAGCATTTGGTTTTTATATAAACTACTGACAAGGGTAAAGGAGTAAAAGATAAATAATGATAAAAATGGTAAACGTTAAATAATGATGTATGCTAACCATCCCCCCTCAAGAGCAAGGTCGTGAGTCGAAGATCTTGAATGTGAAAGTAGAAAAACTAGATGGCGAGAGAGGCTTAGTAAGAGCATCCGCGATTTGATATGCCGAAGGAGTAAATTTGACGAACAAGGATTTTTTTTGCACTTTGTCTTGAACAAAATGAAAATCAATCTCTACGTATTTAGACTTTGAGTGCAGTACCAGATTGGATGCTAGATATGTGGCATTGAAATTTCACAGAATATAGTAGGTACTTCGGAGGATAAAGTATCAATTTCACGTAAGAGTGATTGTAGCCAAATGACTTCTGATGCACTATTAGCGACGCTTTGCTCTGTGTAGTAGCTCAGTGATATATCTTGATTGAGAAAAATGCATACCAGAGGAATTGCGAAGAACCGAAATACAAAGAAAATAAGATAGTGTACCCAGATCACGAACCACAAACTCTTGATGTAAATAACGAAGAAATTGGTCCAGTAAAATACTAGAATCACCTGCAATAATGATGTCATCAACATAAACCAACATTAGCAAGGTAGAGAAGTTTTTGCGACAAATAAACAAGGAGACATCTGATTTGGATGTGAAGAAACGCGAGGCCAGCAGAGCAGTATATAATTTGTTGTACCATGCACGAAGAGACTATTTGAGCCCATATAAGGATTTATGTAGTAAGCAAACTGCAGAAGGATGAGAGGCATCAATAAACCCCGAAGATTGTTGCATAAAAACTGCGTCAGTGAGATCACCATGTAAAAATGCATTGCTTATATCCAATTGTCTTATATCCCAACCAAGTGAAAAAGCTACAGATAAAATAGTATGAATAGTAGTAGGTTTGACCACATGACTAAATGTTTCATCATAATCCACACATTCAGTCTGATCATATCCCTTAGCGACTAATGGAACCATCAGGGTTAATTTTTATTTTGAACAACCATTTGCACCTAATAATTTTGGCACCAGGCAGTAATGAAACCAGTTTCCAAGTGTTGTTCTTATGAAGAGCATAAATTTCATCATTCATAGCAGTCATCTAATTTGAATTCTTGGATGCCTGCTAAAAGGTTTTTTGGTTCCAACTGTAAATTAGTCTGAATAGATGGGGCCCGTGGTCAGAAAATGCCAGCTTTTGATCTAGTTCTCATAGGATGGTTATTAACTGTAGTGGAACCAGTTTCCAAGTGTTGTTCTTATGAAGAGCATAAATTTCATCCTTCATAGCAGTCATCTAATTTGAATTCTTGGATGCCTGCTAAAAGGTTTTTTGGTTCCAACTGTAAATTAGTCTGAACAGATAGGGCCCGTGGTCAGAAAATGCCAGCTTTTGATCTAGTTCTCATAGGATGGTTATTAACTGTAGTGGAACGATTGGTGGGTGAAGAGGATAAAGGGGGAATAGGGGGAGGTAGGGGATGGACAGTTGGTAGGTTAGACGTAGGATTAAGTGTACTATGTAGACTTTAGGATAATGAAGGAATAGGTAGTGAAATAATTGGAATGGAGAGAGATTGTGAAGGTGAATATAAACTTTATGTGAAATGGGTTCAAGACAAAAGTAACCTTTGTGATGTGAACTGTAACTTAGGAAGACACAAAGAAACACAAAGAAGAGAACGTGGCTGTAATTTGTGATGGTTAAATAGAGGAAGAAAAGAGAAACACAAGCAGCCAAACACACGTAAAAAGGAGTACGGACGGATGATAACTCTTAAATTAGAGTTATTTTATATGATATTTAATTGATAGAACTTATATAAATTGAGTGAATGTGGGAAGAAAATAGTGGAATTTACTACAAATGCTGCAGGATGCTGCAGCATCAGGACATTGAGTGAATTTAATGTAATTAAGGTAGATTCTCAGAAAAAAAGTAGATTTTCATCACTCAGTAGAATTTTATATTTTTTTATTTGAATGCAGAATTATTAGCGGGAAGATCAAATTCAAATGATGAAGATTATGAAGAGAGAGAGAATAAATCAATGAGATTATTTTACCATAAATAAAGGATGGAAATCAAGGAAAGAGAGAAAATATTGGCGAAGAATCAAACAGAATGGAGAGAAAGGAGGCCAGTCAAACGGTCGACAATTAACAAACGCCAGTCAAACGGTCGACAAATAATAGCATATGACTTAGAAAAGCAGATGACAAATAACAATCGATCGACAAATACAAGCGGATGAAGAAGAAACGGAAGACAACACAGAAAACGGAAGACAACACAAAAAAAGGTAGACAAGCAACAAACGGATGACAGAGAAAACAGTAGACAATTAACAGTGAGGAGGTACAACTTTAGGAGCCCGCTATTCGGACGCCCAACTCACTCTAGGGGAAGTGGGATGACCTTCTTTAAAGTCCACATCCGGGACAGCCAAACTCAATTCCTTTACCCACAATAGCTATTTACATACTTTACTCTCTTTATCTTTCATTAAATAAAACAAAACATATGCATGAGAAATTCATTTTCTATACTCTAAAAAAAACATGATGCATGAACATGACATGAACATACATAAGTGCAACTATAACATAATAAATCAACAAAAGAACAACGCTATTTAAACCTATGCTACCCAATCCCAAACACCACACAATTCATCAACATGATGAACACCTAGCACTCTATGGCATAAGCCGAAATGTAACGACCCCTTTTCCCAGTAAAATATTGTCTGCTCTGTTGATTGGGCCGTAGCCCAATATCCTACCCTCACGGCTTTGTTTGACGAGGACTTCCCAGTTGGTCACCCAACCTGGTACTACTCTCGCTGAAGCACTTTTAACTTCAGAGTTCTTATGGGATCCGTTGCCAATTGTGCTCCAAAACACGTCTTACTAACTTGGGAGGGATCTTTTACATATGTTTCATTTCCATATACTTCCCCAAGCAATGTGAGATTGTGACGACCTCCTCTTTACGACCTGTCACCTTCTGGTTAGCCCGTGCGGACGTGCCGCCATCTGGGTTCCGGTTCGTGCAGCCATCGTATTCATACGTACACATTTAGATCATCACAATCACCCCCCCTCGGGGGCCCAACGTCCTCGTTGGCCACATTTTCGGTTGGGTACAGGCTCTGATACCATTTGTAACGACCCCTTTTCCCAGTAAGATATTGTCCGCTCTGGGGATTGGGCCATAACCCAATATCCTCTCCTCACGGCTTTGTTTGGCGAGGACTTCCCAGTCGGTCACCCAACCTGGTACTACTCTCGCCGAATCACTTTTAACTTCGGAGTTCTTATGAGATTTGTTGTCAATCGTACTCCAAAATGCGTCTTACTATATTGGGAGGGATCTCTTACATATGTTTCATTTCAACATACTTCCCAAAGCGATGTGGGATTGTGACGACCCCCTCTTTACGACCTGTAACCTTCTGGTTCGCCCGCGCGGACGTGCCGCCATCCGGGTTCCGGTTCGTTCAGCCATTGTATTCATACGTACACATCCAGATCATCATAATCACCCCCCCGGGGGCCCAACGTCCTCGTTGGCCACATTTCCGGTTGGGTATAGGCTTTGATACCATTTGTAACGACTCCTTTTCCCAGTAAGATATTGTCCGCTCTGGGGATTGGGCCGTAACCCAATATCCTCTCCTCACGGCTTTGTTTGGCGAGGACTTCCCAGTCGGTCACCCAACCTGGTACTACTCTCGCCGAATCACTTTTAACTTCGGAGTTCTTATGAGATCTGTTGTCAATCGTACTCCAAAATGCAGTCTTACTATATTGGGAGGGATCTCTTACATATGTTTCATTTCAACATACTTCCCAAAGCGATGTGGGATTGTGACGACCCCCTCTTTACGACCTGTAACCTTCTGGTTCGCCCGCGCGGACGTGCCGCCATCCGGGTTCCGGTTGTTCAGCCATTGTATTCATACGTACACATCCAGATCATCATAATCACCCCCCCGGGGGCCCAACGTCCTCGTTGGCCACATTTCCGGTTGGGTATAGGCTTTGATACCATTTGTAACGACTCCTTTTCCCAGTAAGATATTGTCCGCTCTGGGGATTGGGCCGTAACCCAATATCCTCTCCTCACGGCTTTGTTTGGCGAGGACTTCCCAGTCGGTCACCCAACCTGGTACTACTCTCGCCGAATCACTTTTAACTTCGGAGTTCTTATGAGATCCGTTGCCAATCGTGCTCCAAAATGCATCTTACTATATTGGGAAGGATCTCTTACATATGTTTCATTTCAACATACTTCCCCAAGCGATGTGGGATTGTGACGACCCCCTCTTTACGACCTGTCACCTTCTAGTTCGCCCGCGCGGACGTGCCACCATCCGGGTTCTGGTTTGTGCAGCCATTGTATTCATACGTACACATCCAGATCATCACAATCACCCCCCCTCGGGGGCCCAACGTGGCCACATTTTTGGTTGGGTACAGACTCTGATACCATTTGTAACGACCCCTTTTCCCAGTAAGATATTATCTGCTCTGGGGATTGGGACGTAACCCAATATCCTCTCCTCACGGCTTTGTTTGGCGAGGACTTCCTAGTCGATCACCCAACCTGGTACTACTCTCTCCGAATCACTTTTAACTTCGGAGTTCTTAGGAGATCCATTGTCAATCATGCTCTAAAATGCGTCTTACTATATTGGGAGGGATCTCTTACATATGTTTCATTTCAACATACTTTCCCAAGCGATGTGGGATTGTGACGACCCCCTCTTTACGACCCGTCACCTTTCGGTTCGCCCGTGCGGACGTACTGCCATCTGGGTTTCGGTTCGTGCAGCCATCGTACTTATACGTACACATCCAGGTCATCACACGAAATGCCACACGCATTGTAACACCCGAATTTACAGGAATTTGTAAATAAGTAATAAAATGACATTTTTAAAATTATGTCAAATCAATTCTATTTTGCGAAAGGAAAGCGTTATTATGATCCTAATAGTTAATATGAATTTTAGGAAAATATCAGAAATTTTAGGAGTTTAACGCTAAGTTTACGAGATTTACGATTACCTTAAAATAAAGCGTATATTGGTAAAAATAGGGAACGAGGTCCGTTTCGCGAACGGACAGTTTTGAAAGGATCCTGGTAATAAGTTGGAGCTATGGGTGAAGTAAGGAAATTTGGAAAAACCGAATCGTCGGTTAATTAACGAAACAAAGGACGAAATAAATAGAAAATCAAAGGAAGGGAAAAATGGTAATTTGCAAAGTCAATATTTGAATTAAAAACCATTATTCCTTCTCCACGCCAATTCCTCCTCTCCCCTGCGATTTCTTCCTCCGACGAAGCTTCACGGTGATTCCCCACTTCCGACGTCTGTTCTTTCTCCGTTCTTCCTCCGTCCTTCACGTTTTCTTCCCCAAACTTGATTCTAGGTAAGAATCTATGGTTTTGGAAAGTCTATTCGTAGTTTTCGCGAAGTTTAACGATTATGTTTCGTTTAGGGTTTTGTGAAAAACCTAGTTTAAAGTTAGAAATCGATAGGTTTGTTGTATTGGAGAGTAAATTGGATGTATTAAACGTTATTGGACGAAATTTAGAGCGTATTCGGTGTTTAGGTTAAAAAAATTGGATTTTTAGGTTAGAGAATCTTCGTCAGTGTAAATTAGAAATTCACGAGCATGAATTCTCGGTAAAATGTCTCAAAGAGTGGAGTTAGAATTTTAGAAAGAATTTCCTTAGTTAAGGTTTCGTTAAGTTTGGACGTTTAACGGTTTAAATCTCGTGTTAATATTAGTTGATGTATTTTTGCCTCAGACAAACGACGCTCGTGGACGGAGCTCGTGGTTCAGTGCGCACGAGGTAAGTTCTCGTGACTTATTCTGGCCTATTGGCCTACACCGTACTTCGGTGTCGCGTCGAGGATCTCTAGAGAGTTGTTTGTTTATATGCTTTGGTATGGTAGTTAGGTTAATTGCTTATTAGGTTATGTTTTTATTCGTCTTGATGGTATGCATGTTGGTTGTTTATTTTATGGTTATAATTGTTCATGTATCACGTATTTTAACTAAGCATGAAAATGAATTTTCGCACGATGTTTTCAGAAAACCGATGTGGCTCGAAAGGGAGCTATCGATCTATTGCGTGGACCGATTAAGGGTCTGACCAATACCACATCTCATGTAATGTAATAAAGTACGTAATTTGTTATCTGGTCACGCGAGGTGGGGCTCAAGCACGGCTGTACGTGTGGTAAGCGTGTACCCCCCTCCTCTAGCTGGAAAGAGTAGTCCGACCGCTGGATGGGCTCTCTTCGGTTAGGGGGATAAGATCTCGATGATATTCTGTCTGCCATGATCTGTATGTTATGCATGATTTCTGAACTCCATATGCACTGCACGCATCTGCATTTACGTAGAATTTACTGAGCCTTTAGCTCATAGTGTGTCTGTATGGTGTAGGTGATATAGAAGCAGGTGAGGACGACGTTCCTCCGCCTGATGTACAGGATGGTTGAAGAAGAACGATTGCGGTGGTGTGCATGAGCAGTCGTCGCGTATGTTGACCCGTGGGGATAACGGTTAGACATTTTGAGGGTTTTTGGGCGAACTGGGTGTATTATGAATTATTGTATAGTTAGAGACATTTTAGGACGTTTGGTTCTGTATAGTGGATAGGTTACGTTTTGAGTTTTAAAACGTTTTGAAAATGTATTTGTAAATGTTTGGTATTAGGGAAATGTTCAGTTTTTAAACATATCCACGCGTTTTATTTTCATGAAAATAGGTTATGTTTTAAACGTGTTTCGAGTCGTGGTTTTGAATGAGAGTTGAAATGAATTCATGTTGGAACGTATGTGTGTTAATGAAATTGTGAATGAGTTGTGTTAAGTGTAATGGTATACAGGTGAAGAAAAAAGGAAGGAAGAGAGGCGCCTGTCCTCTGGAAAATCCAGAGGACATGGCGATCGATCGCCCAAGGGTGGGGATCGATCGCCTATGGTTGCCACGCTCTGGAAGATTTCCAGAGCGTGTGGCGATCGATCGCCCAATAGGGGACGATCGATCGCCCCTCGTGTTGGTCGCCACAATCCGTGATCGCCTGGTGTGGCGATTGCTGAACAAAAACGTGATCGCCAAAGGGCGATCATTCGCCAGGGCGTGATCGCCAAAGGGCGATCGATCGCCTGTTTTGGGCGATCGATCGCCCCTTCGTTTTTGGGGTGATCGCCCCTTTTTGCCCCTGTTCCCTGTTTCTTTTCGTTTTAAATTGTTTTTAAGTTTAATTAAGGTTTTCTTTTATTTGTTTTAAAGTTTTAATACTTGGTTTTCGAAATAGATTCGAACGTTTTAAAAATTTGGTTTCCGCTTTAAATTTTGCTTAAATATGATTAAAATTATTAGGACAAAAAAAATAGTACGGGAAAATCGGGTACAGTGTTAGAGTCGTCACACGCATGCAACACCAACTTACCTGGAGTTCTTAGCAAACTTAACGACTTTGATATCTTAAAACTTAAAACTTGAAACCTAATTATAATAACATCACATACTAATATTTTTCATAGAAAAACAAAACATAATTCCAGTCCATTGGAACTCCATATGTCATTATTTAGCTCAACAATTCCATAATACAAATGAAATCCAAAATGTTCAAATAACTTATTCATGTTTTCTCATAAACGCGAAAGGGACCAATTTTCATCCAACTTAAAAAATTCACAACAAATTGTATATATGTCCAAATTTGATGATTCAAAAGCCTATGTAACCTTTAGGATGTCCAGTTTCTTATGGTAAAATCCATTCAGCAAATAAATCATTAGCTTATTTAGTTTTTGACAAAACCAAAACCTGTATGAACTTTCTTCACAGTTCTTGATCCAATATTTGGAAAATCATAACTAACTGAATTCTCAACCTTTTTCAAAGATTCAACATGCTATGAAATCCTTAAGATGTGTACTTGAAAATAGCACAAACCATTTATCAAAAAATAATCACAATAAATGGCAGAAAAAACAAAACCGAAACCTGTCTGAACTTTCTTCACAGTTCTTGATCCAATCTTTGAAAAATTATAACTAATTGAATTCTCTACCTTTTTCAACGATTCAACATGCTATGAAATCCTTAAGATGTCTACTTGAATAGAATAAACCATTTATTAAAAAAAATTGTCACATTAGGTGAAACAGTGAAACCTGAAACTGCTCTAACACCCTAAGTTTTGACTACTTTGTCTATTTTCATGCTTTCTCTCTATTTTCATCAACGACAAACTCATCCATTCAATTGATACTTCAAAGAGCCCAAGAAATAAGGAAGAGAAGACCATTTCTTGCAAACTTAACCAAAACATCACTTTTATACATATAAACCCTAATTCTTGCACAAACTCGATAAATAATTAAACCTTACCTTGAAATCTTGGAAGAGGAAGTAGGATTTTTGGCTCTGGATTTTTTTTTTCATAAAGAAGGAGTGGGTTTCGTGGGTTTAGCAGTGTTAAAATGAAGTTTTTATTTTATTTTATTTTGGTTTAATCAATTAAACCAACTTTTCATCAATTAAAGAGAATTCTAGAATCTTGGTGAAACATACCCTTTCTTCTCCCTTTTCAGCCCTCTCTTCACATTGAAACTTGCCTCTTCCATCACTTTCAAAGTCTGAATTCAACAAATGCTGCCATTAGTCCATAATTCCCTTGAATTTTCAAACTAACATCTTATTGGTTAATCATTTATTTGACTTTTCAAGCTAAAATTCTATTGGTTCCTTCATTTCTTTCGTAAAACATTCAACCTTCTTTCCTTCTTCAATGTCATTTTCCTTTGTTTCCTTTACTTCTAGCCTCCTCCTATATGTGCTTCATCATATTAACTTTTCCATATAAATTCTTCCATTGGTTCTTCATTTTGAACTTTCTTAGAAGGAGTTTCTATTGATTCATAAATCTTGACTTGTCAAATTGATTTTCTCTCTTTTCCTTCCCATTGTACACCAATTGCCTATTCTACTATCCTTTATCATTTTACCACCATTTCCCTAATTCTTCAATTCATTAGGGGTATACTCCACTAAATGCTTGAAATTGACCCTTATTCCTTTCAACTTCTCTAAGGAGCCACTTAACTCCTATCACTCTTAATACTTCTCTTACTAATATAAACAAATAGCTCATCATCAATTAAAATGCTTATAATAAGCTAAATGATAAAAATTTGGGTACTACATTAATCTTATTCGATCATCTATGTTAAACAAGGCAAACTATCTAGTCTACTTCCATTTAATTATATCAATTAATTTTGTGATCCTATAAGCAAATATAAAATATACTAAAACTATTTATCATCTATGACTTTGTAAAATATAGCACAGTTTACTGTTGCGATGGTCTTTGAGGTCATTGTTTTAGAGAAATTAAAAGTTTATTGAGTTAAACTGTGATTGAAATTAAATTTATCCTGTCGAAAGACGTTTATTCTATGTAAAACTTCCTATAACTTGGAATTGAGACTAATAGTTTGTTTTTTGCGACCAGTTCTCCATTCGAAATGAAGGAAGATGATGAAGTGGATAACTTATGTGACAGAGAATGGGGGAGGAAAATAGAACAAAATAAATGGAATGGAAAATGCAGCGGAGAATGAAGTAGAAATGACTCAAAAACAGGATGCAGGAACAAAATTGACAGAAAGTAATGGAGGAGAAATGGAGTGTGGAAAACCCTTGGCTGACCGAGAAGCTATCTTATGTTATGCTTCTCGGTGCATGCCTTCCCGTGGAAAGGCAACAATTGTTGGGCCCGACATTCATCTTCAGCCTTTTAAACTCTGATAACAGAGAGGGAGGGAAAAATAAGAGATCACAGCCGCCTTAGACTGATGATCAATGGAGGCACACTCCTCACGGCAGACCCGTGGCTTACCTTGACGGCAACCAGAAATCCTTCTAGATTTTCAGAGAGACAAAATAGGTTTGTATTAATAAAAAAGGAATTGCGTACAAACACTAAAAGCGATAATTAAATACCTAAGGTGGCTAGGGTTGGAAATGCCGAGAGAAGAAAATAGCCATTGGAAGGCTTCTGCTAGGCATTCGCGAAATGGGAACTCAAAGCTGACGAGGCTGCTTGCTTGGAGCAAGGAAGGGCTTCGACTGGTCAGCTCGTCCAGGTGGGCAATCTGTGCTCTCGCGGAGTGATCACAGTCAATTTCTGAAACTTGTGGTCGCTCGCTGGGCGATCGACTGAAGATCGCTTCTCGGTTGCTAAATGCTCGCTGGGCTTCTTCGTGAAGGTGAGGAGCACGTTGAAGTCAAATGGGCTAGGCTACTTCGGGAAATTGAGTGGGCCGAGCTTTATTTCGCCCACCCCCTTTCCTTAAGCATTTGGGCTTCCTTCTTATGGACCCTTAAACTTATCATGGGCTAATTGATGATGTATGACCCAATCTCCTTTTTAATTGCTCTTGGGCTTGTGGCTCTAATGGCTAATGGATTTACCAAACACCTATGCCACCAACTAATCCTAACCACACAATCTACTTCTAAATGCCTAATTATGCATGACTAAATATAAGAACTAAATGTTTGTCCAAATTACATTAAAGGTCATTGTTTGCCAAATTAAAGTTAAACTAAAAATTATGCAATTAGCTTGGTTACACAATTGATGAAGGGAAGACAAATTCCCTCTTTAAAATTCCAAGCTTTAAGTAAACTTCTTTTTCCTACAAAATTCACAAACCAATTAGTAAATAAAATAGTCAAAATACATACCTTGGTCTGTGCTTAACAACTCAGGATCGTAGGCACATCATTATGTTAATGTATATTTATGTTGGCATATATTTATTTGGCAAAAGTAATTAAATTTATATTGGAAATTAAATATAGATTGCAATATTATTCAGTTGCAAGGCTGGCAGATTTTGTGGAGATTTATCTATCAAATATTTACAAAATATTTGTTTTTGGAAAGCTTGAAAAATAAGGAAAGTGGTTTACTTGGAAATCAAGTTATCAATTATATTTATCTATGGAAGGCCGATTTGAATTCAGATTGTTCTGTGAATCATAACAGATATCTAGATTCGTCATCCAACTATTCAGGGATTCAAATATGTTATATTCTGGTACTTTCCATATGTGTCGCAAAGGGTGTCACGAATCTATTTTTATATGATTGCGTTTTCTTATTCTATGCTTTCTGTTTTGGAACGAAAATCAGTTGCAGATTTATTTAAGCAACTTCCCTTCACAGAAGATGTGCGCGGATTATTGATTAATTCTTCACGAGTTCTTGTGCCGCAAGCCGCGATTATTTTCCTCCCTTACGTTTCTGCGTTTTGGGTTGATTGATTGTTTCAGTCTCTCTTGACTGTTTTCTACACTCTACCTCTGTTGCTGTTGGATTTCATTGTTATTCGAGTGTGGTGGTTGGTTGCATCCTAAGAAAACGGTTGGTGTCACGAGTGGTGTTATAGGCGCAATCCTTTTTATTCTTCATTGAAAATCAGTCTCTGGAGGAGACTTCACTGGAACTCGGGAGGAGTTCTATTGATTGACAAGGGGAGCTTGTCTTTCTGATCGTGGGCAAGGGGATCTTTCCATACACGGATTTTGGGAGGAGTCATTATCGACAAAGGGAGCTTGTCGCTTTTAGATCTCGGGAGGGATCGTCTCAAAGTCGAGGGGAGCTCGCAAAAATAGTTTCTTTGAGGAAGTTAGTGAGAGACGGCGACGAAGATAAGAGGGAGTCTTTATTTGTATAAGTCTGGTTGTCTTGTAACTTTGATAACTCTCTGAAATGTTTTTAAATCTGGGCGTGGCCCCGCAGATGTAGCCTGGTTGCCGAACTGCGTTACCAACCTTGTGTCTCCTTCTTTACGCATTTCTTTATTGTTCATTATTGCTGTTTACTGTTGGTGTCACAAGTAGTGTTACAACACCACATACCTAATCACGATTTCAATTGGTATCAGAGCAGGACGCTTGTGTTTCCTAAGCGGGATCCGCGGGATTTGATCGTGTTTTATTCTGAGCAATGGACTCTATGAAAGAAGGAGGGTCAACAATGCGTCCACCACTATTAGACGGAGGCAACTATGCTTATTGGAAGGCCAGAATGAGGGCTTTTATTAAAGCTATTGATGAGAAGGCTTGGAAATCTATTTTGATAGGATGGGATCCTCCGACTATTACTGACAAAAAAGGTGTTACAACTCTCAAAAATGAAGAAAGTTGGTCTGTTTCTTAAGATATATTGGCCAACAGTAACTCTAAGGCACTGAATGCTATTTTCAACGGTGTTGATCCTACTCAGTTTAGACTTATTTTCACTTGTGAGTCCGCCAAAAGAGCATGGAAAATTCTTCAGATCACATATGAAGGGACATCGGCTGTAAAATTATCCAAAATGCAGATGATTACTACAAGATTCGAGAATCTGAAGATGCATGAAGACGAAAATATTGGAGAATTCAATGCTAAACTTTGTGACATAGCAAATGTGGCCTTTGCACTTGGAGAGGTATTTTCTGAAGAAAGACTAGTACGGAAGACTCTACGATCTCTACCTCAACGGTTTGCATATAAAGTCACAGCTATTGAAGAAGCCAAGGATGTCTCAAAAATGAAACTTGAAGAATTAATGGGATCTCTTAGAACTTTCGAGATGAATCTCGGAGTTGACACCGAAACAAAAAGGATAAAAGGAGTTGCTTTGAAAGCCGATACTCAGATTATGAGTGATCATAGTGAAGATGACCTTGAGGAATCTTTAGCTCTGTTATCAAAAAATTTTAGCAGGGTTATGAAGCGATTTGGAAGAAATAATAGATGTGTCAAGTCCGGTGTCACGAACAACAGGAATGGTTCTTCGAGCAATACAAAATACAGAGATGAAAAACATATTTCTGATCAACCTATTAAGAGCAGAGGAATTCAATGCAGAGAATGTGATGGCTTTGGGCATATTCAGGCTGAATGTGCTAATACTCTGAAGAAAAAGAAAAATTCACTCAACACAACGTGGAGTGAGGATGAGTCCGAAAAAGAAGATGAATTCCAGAACAATCATGTGGCTCTGGTTGCTAATTCTACACACACAGATAATGATAGTGTCTTGCAAGATGTTACAGAGGATATATCAGATTATGGCGATGAAGATACTAAAGAAGATCTCATTATGGAGTATATATTTCTTCATGAAAAATGGACCGACCTTGCTAGAATCAACCAGTGCCTTCGTATTCAGAATAAAGACTTGCAAGCTGAGAAGTTAATTCTGCAAAATTCTGTTGTTAACTTGGAAGCCAAATTGAAAATAAGTCGGGATGATGCGATGAAACTATATAATGAGCTGAATCACATGAAGAAAAATGTCAAGATGCTAAATACAGGTTCCTCCAAGCTAGATGATATTCTAAAAATCAGTAAATGAAGTGGTGATCGCTCTGGACTCGGTTTCAAAGGAGAAAGCTCAGTCTCACAGCCAGTGTCGCGTGGAGTGTCATCATCCGTATCAAACTTTATATCACCAAAATTATCAGAAAATATTCTTGAATACAGAGGGAAGCAAGTTGTAATACGCAACACTAGAACTGAGCAGACAGCAAAGTCTCACCATGTTCCCATAAATAAAGGTAACAGATTTACTATTATTTGTCACTATTGCAACCGACGTGGTCATATTCATCCGAGATGTTTTATATATCTTGCTGCCTTAAGACAAGGTACTGCTAGAAATCTTTCTTCTCGCAGATTTTCTCAACAAAGATGGGTGATTAAATCAAATTTGACATGAAATGCTACGCAAATCTCTCTAAAGGCCACTACAACCAATGCTTAGTACTTTGACAGTGGATGTTCTCGACACATGACTGGTGAAAAGAAGTTCTTGAAGGACATCGTATCTGAAAGCGTGGGAAAAGTGACTTTTGGCAATGGTGTCAAGTCCAGTGTCATGGGCAAAGGTACACTAAATGTTCCAGGACTACCAAAATTGGAAAATGTTCTTCTGGTTGATGGTTTAAAGGCTAATTTAATTAGTATTAGTCAACTGTGTGATCAAGATCTAAATGTTCAATTCACTAGTGGAAAGTGCGTAGTATCTGATCATGAATTTAATTAGTATTAGTCAACTGTGTGATCAAGATCTAAATGTTCAATTCACTAGTGGAAAGTGCGTAGTATCTGATCATGACAGAAATTGCATCATGGAGGGATTACAATCGTCTGACAACTATTATCTTATCTACTCATCTTCGACTTGTTTACGTTCAAGCATGGAAGATCCTATTTTATGGCATAGAAAGTTGGGACATGTCAATGATCGCATGTTAAAGATGATTATATCAAAAGGAGCTGTCCGTGGTGTTCCAAAATTAAATTTTGATGAAGGAAGAATCTGTGGACCATGTCAGATTGGGAAGCAAACTAAGGTGTCACATCCAGTGTCGTCGACACCAGCAACAACTCGTGTACTTGAGCTGCTTCACATGGATCTAATGGGTCCAATGGCTGTGGAAAGTATTGGAGGAAAATGATATGCTTATGTTACTGTGGATGATTTCTCTCGATACACAAGGGTGGAATTTCTTAGAGAAAAATCCGACACCTTTAAAGCTTTCAAATCATTGTGTATCCGTCTCCAACGTGAAAAAGATAGTATCATTATGAAGATTATTCGCATCTGCAGTGATCATGGAAGGGAATTTGAAAATTCTGAATTCTCTAATTACTGTAATCAGCTTGGAATATTTCATGAGTTCTCAGCGCCTAAAACTCCTCAACAAAACAGAGTGGTTGAAAGAAAAAATCGAACTATTGCGGAGATGTCACGAGTCATGTTACATGAGAAAAATATTCCACAAAAATTCTGGGCTGAATCTATGAACACTGCATGTTATACTATCAATCGAGTATATCTTTGTGGCGGCACTTCCATGACACCCTACGAAATATGGAAAGGTAAAATTCCAAATCTTAATTACTTTCATCCTTTCGGTAGTACTTGCTATGTATTGAATGACATGGAACATAGGGGGAAACTCGACCCCAAGAGTGATGAAGCTATTTTCTTGGGTTATGCCACAAATAGCCGTGCTTATCGTGTATACAATAAAAGGACGCTAAATGTCGTGGAATCTGCAAATGTTCAAGTGGTTGATTCTCTAGAAACTACTGATACTCTCATAGACGACGTCACTGCTATCTCAAACGATGAACAACTCGGTGTTTCAACTAGTATTACAGGCGATGTTACGAGTAGTGTCACGAACCAGGATTGTGATGACCCGAATGTGAACGTCTGTGTACGACTGCGGGGCAAACCTCGGGACCTAAGTCGAGTGTAGGCGAATCCCGGACTCGAGTATAGGCGAATCCCGGGTCGTAAAGTGGGGGTCGTCACAATCCCACATCGCTTGGGGAAGTATGTGGAAATGAAACATATGTAAATAGACCCTCCCAAGATAGCAAGACGTGTTTTGGAGCACAATTGGCAACGGATCCCATAAGAACTCCGAAGTTAAAAGTGCTTCGGCGAGAGCAATTCCAGGTTGGGTGACCTTCTGGGAAGTTCTCGCCAAACAAAGCCGTGAGGGGAGGATATTGGGCTGCGGCCCAATCCCCAGAGTGGACAATATCTTGCTGGGAATAAGGGTCGTTACAAATGGTATCAGAGCCTGTACCCAACCGGAAATGTGGCCAACGAGGGCGTTGGGCCCCCGAGGGGGGGTGATGTGATGACCCGAATGTGAACGTCTGTGTACGACTGCGGGGCAAACCTCGGGTTGAGAAACAAACCTCGAGACCTCGGACTCGAGTATAGGCGAATCCCAGGTCATAAAGTTGGGGTCGTCACAATCCCACATCGCTTGGGTAAGTAAGTGGAAATGAAACATATGTAAAGAGACCCTCCCAAGATAGCAAGATGCGTTTTGGAGCACAATTGGCAACGGATCCCATAAGAACTCCAAAGTTAAAAGTGCTTCGGCGAGAGCAATTCCAGGTTGGGTGACCTTCTGGGAAGTTCTCGCCAAACAAAGCCGTGAGGGGAGGATATTGGGCTGCGGCCCAATCCCCAGAGCGGACAATAGCACCCGGTTCTATTAAACCAAATTTAATTTACCAATTATGATGTGCTAATTTTATAAAAGAATTGGGAGAGAAAGTGATTAGGTTAGTTAATAACCATACAAGGACAGAAGGGTAATTAGCAATTTGAAAAGTGGATAACGTATTTAAGGAAAGAGGTTTTTGGTTTAATGCACTGTAGCCGCTATTCTGTTTATCCCTTTTTCTCTCGGCCATCAGCTCTCCAGCAGGAACCTCTAGGCGATTCCCCTGCCCGATTTTCCTTCAACCAAGGTGAGTTTTGATTCGATTACTTGCTGTTTTAGTGTCTAGATAACTGAAGGATGGCAATGTATGCGTTTTAGAAGTGCTGTGAGTGAAGGATGAGATTTGGGGTTTAGCGATGAATCGTGAATAGTGAAGAAAAAAACTCTCAGGACTAGCCCCTTAGATTTCTGAATGTTTAGAATGAAGTTTAAGTAATGTTGTGCTTATGTTTTAGGTGAGCCAGCTCTTGGAATATCCTACAACCAGAAACCTCTTGGGAAGCCAGGTAAGTGAAGTAATGTGTGTGCCTTCGGGCCTACCTCACAAAACAGTAGGTTTTTGCATGTTGAGAGTTTTCTGTATGTCGTGCATCATATTTTTGAAAGAATACGAAAATGAATTTACATGGAATGAATGGAAAGACATGAACAGAACGTGTTATGATAGCTATTAAGGGAACTAATCTGCCCCTTAATTGATGAAGTGGATTTATAACATTGGGAGAGTTGATCCCACTCCCAAGGGAATCTGGGGATCATGATAGCTATTAAGGGAACTAATCCGCCCCTTAATTGATGTAGAGGATTTATTACTTTAGGAGAATTGATCTCACTCCCAATGGAATATTGAGATCAGAATGTGTTGAATGCAAATGTAACTGAGTTGAGAAAGTAGAGACTGCATGATTAAGACTTACATTTCAGCATTTCATTTCAATAATGCTTCACTTATTTAGCATTAGGCTAATAGATGAGTTTTGTGATGTAGGTGAAGAAGTGACAGCAGGTGTGTTCCCTGAGTTTACTGAAGAATAGGTGAAGTTGGAGGAGCACTTCTCTGCCTCGATTTGGTATACTGATGAGGCGAATTAACTGGTGTCTGAAGAAGTGAAGATTTAGTGAACTATGATTTGATTTAAGTATGTTGAGTTTTCTAATGACAGAAGTGATTTTAATGCTTTTGAATACATTCTCTTGAGACTTTTCTGATAAAAGTACTATGTTGGTTTTAACATTGATTTTATTGGATTTTGAGTAATGTAGGAGTTTGAGTTGGTTCTGGATAGTTTTAGGGAAGTAATTAAGTTTTCTTGTAGTTAGAGTTGTTCTTGATAGAACATGTGTAGCTGAAATATCGCTCTGTTTTCTATCGGATGATGTCTTCAGAGAAAGCCATCGGAAGATATAAGTAGAAGTTTTGTCGTTTAGCGATCGGTGGATGTCGTGTATTAAGCTTACCGGATGATGTAGTAGAAGTTTTGTCGTTTAGCGATCGGTGGATGTCGTGTATTAAGCTTACCAGATGATGTAGTAGAAGTTTTGTCGTTTAGCGATCGGTGGATGTCGTGTATTAAGCTTACCGGATGATGTAGTTGAAGTTTTTGTCGTTTAGTCACCGGTGGATGTCGTTTGTTAAACCTATCGGATGATGTCGAGTATTTTAACTATCGGTGGATGAGAGTAATATGTTTTGTCGTTTTGTCACCGGAAGAAGTCTTCTGCTATCTGTTTCAGCCTCTTCCGTTGACTTTGTTCAGCGGCAGATGCGTTTGACTTTTGCAACTTTTAAAGTATTTCGCGACTTAAACCTTTATTTCTTTTGACCGATTATTCCTTAACATCCCAACCGATTATTCAAGCATTGTTCTATAGTTTTGTTTAACTCTATTTTTTCTCAAATGATTTCCGCTGCAAGTTTTTAAATGTTTTGAGGTTTTAGAAAATGTCAAATTTTGACTTTCGAGTGAAGTTTTAAATTTAGTCCAAAGTTTCTTAGTTATGTTCGAGCTATGAGTAATGAACCGGGTTTATATAATTCGGGGCGTTACAAGGATAATAAAATTGATGACGTAACTACCTCAGATCAACGACAACCTTCCACACGTGTCCAAAAAAATCATTCTGCAGATGAAATTATTGGAGGTCTAAATGATGGTGTTCGAACCAGGGACAAACCGAAAGTCAATTATCGAGAAATGATTCAATTTGCTTGCTTTACATCATCAATTGAGCCCAAAAATGTGAAAGAGGTCTTGTTGGATGAATATTGGATTGGTGCTATGCAAGAGGAACTTGATCAATTCAAACGAAATCAAGTTTGGGACTTGGTATTATGCCCCCCCGATGTGAATGTCATTGGTACCAAGTGGATATATAAGAATAAAAGTGATGAGGCTGGTAATATTACCCGAAACAAGGCTCGATTAGTTGCTCAAGGATATGCTCAAATTGAAGGTGTGGATTTTGATGAAACTTTTGCTCCGGTTGCTCGCCTTGAGTCTATTCGTCTACTATTAGCCACGACATGTGTTATGAGATTCAAATTATATCAAATGGACGTAAAGAGTACCTTCCTCAATGGTATTCTTAATGAAGTCGTGTATGTTGCTCAACCAAAGGGTTTTGAAGATCCTCATCATCCCGAGTATGTCTACAAATTGAAAAAGGCGTTATACGGGCTCAAACAAGCTTCTCGGGCATGGTATGAAAGACTCACCGTATATTTATTGTCAAAGGGATATGAGCGAGGAGGAGTAGATAAAACCCTTTTCATTCGTCGTGAAAAAGGTCAATTTTTACTTGCTCAAATCTATATTGATGATATAGTGTTTGGTTCGGTGTCACAAGACATGGTGAATACATTTATTGCTCAAATGATTGGTGAATTTGAAATGAGCATGGTTGGAGAACTCAGTTACTTTCTTGGTCTTCAGATTCAGCAAGGTACTAATGGTATCTTCATTTCTCAAAGTAAGTATGCTAAACAATTGTTGAAACGATTCAAGTTGGAAAATGCTCGTCCGAATAGAACACCGCTTGGGACACATGAGAAAATTTCCAAAGATGACAAAGGAATTGTTGTGGATGCTAGATTATATAGAAGCATGATTGGTAGTCTCCTGTATTTAACTGCTAGTCGGCCGGATATTTGCTATAGTGTTGTAGTATGTGCTCGTTTTCAATCAAATCCCCGAGAATCACATTTAATATCGGTCAAGCGGATACTTAAATATATTAGCGGGACGGCTGACTATGGGATTTGGTATTCATTTGATACTAATGCAAATCTTGTTGGTTATTGTGATGCTGACTGGGTTGGGAGTTCGGATGATCGAAAAAGTACCTCCGATGGATGCTTTTATTTGGGACATAACTTTGTGTCTTGGTTCAGCAAGAAGCAAAACTCAATCTCTCTGTCTATTGCCGAGGCAGAATATATTGCAGCTGATAGTAGTTGCACACAACTTCTCTGGATGAAACATATGTTGAAAGATTATGGTGTCACGCAGGATGTCATGACACTCTATTGTGACAATATGAGCGCCATCAATATTTCGAAGAATCCGGTTCAGCATTCTCGGACCAAGCACATAGATATTCGACATCATTTTATTAGATCTCTTGTGGAAGAAAATATTATCACTTTGGAGCATATGGTAACTGAAAAACAAATTGCGGATATCTTCACCAAAGCTTTGGATGGTGTAAGATTTGAAGAATTAAGGTCTGCCCTAGGCCTCTGTGTCATGTGAAGAAATATTCTGGTTGTAAGTTTTTATTTTCTTTCATAATAAAAAAACAAAAACAAAAACAAAAACAAAAAATATTTAGTATTTTCGCCACTTGTGTTTAGGCGACGTTTTTTTATTAGCTAATATTTTTCGATTATAGCCTACAACTTCTTACATGACACATTATCTATTATGGAGATTTCGACTGATTCCTTGAAAATTGGGTGTATTTTCAAATTTGAAGAAATATTGGTTGATTACTGGAATTATTAAATATGGTTTATTTCCATATCTCCTTCACACGGATTTCTCTCTCCCTCTCCCAATCACTGCCTCAGTTTCTCTCTCAAAAAGATTAGGGATTTCAGAATTTCTCTGCAAGTATCTCTACAATGTCGCGAGGAAATTCCTCAACGCCTACTCCCAGAATGGAGTCCCCTATTTCTGATGTTGATATTTCTAGAGTTGTGGTAGACGCAGTTCCGATTCAACAGGTTGATCCCTTCAGAGTTAGAACTCGATTCAATCTTCTAACTGGACCTCCACCAAATATCAGTGTTGGTCCTCCAAAGGCTCCAGACTCTTCGAAAGTTTCTCAAGTTTTGAAGAAGAAAAAGACTCACATAAAAAGGAACGATGTATCTTCTGATGAGGATTGGATGGAAGAAGAGGCAGAAGCTGTTCCGTCTATGGATGATGATATTGTAGAAATTTCTGACCACGAATCTATTGAAGAAATAATTTCGAAACCCGAGAAAGAAAAGTCGGCTCCTGTATCTCGAAGACGGACTCACTCTCGAACAAAATCTCCAGTAAAGCCGAGACCTTCAACAACAAAATCTTCAGTTCACTCTCAGAAAAGGTCAAAAAGAAGAAAGATTACTGTTCCCTCCCGCACAAGTCCAAGAAAAAGTAAGTCACCTGAGCCTTCTTCTGCCTATGATGATTTTAAGTCCGAATATTGCGCTGGACTATGGTCTCGGGTCTCCAAAAGAATTGTGTGGTCTGAAAGTAACATCCATGAAGGTGATTTTAAAAACTGTCAAGGGATTGTTGATTTGCTCACAAGTCAAGGTTTGGGCAAAACGATTAGAGGATTAAAGCCTTTTCTTTTAAAGGTTGTACAAGAATTTTATTGCAACCTAGATTCCCACGTGGGTGATCTTGATCATCCAAATTATGGTCATGTGTATGTTCGAGGACACCTGTTTAAGTTCTCTCCCACTGCCATCAACACTTATTTATGCAGTTATGGGGATGATTTGGTGGAGTTTTCCCCTGATTTTGACAAGATAATAGCCGATGTCACTGGCGGTGTTAGGTGTGTTTGGCCTCATGGCAAGGACTTTCCTGCTTCTCAACTCACTGTGAAGTATGCCATTTTACACAAAATAGCCATGAGGAACTGGTTTCCTACCTCTCACGGAACAGGGGTAAACAAATCTATGGCATCTTTGTTATTCAAAATTGGGAACTACATTACTTTTGATGTTGGTCTATTTATGTTTGAGCAAATAGTAAAGCATGCGGACTGTAAGAATGAAAGGACTGCCCTTCCATTCCCAAGGTTAATCTATGGTTTGATATCCTCTCAAAAATCAGTTATCCGGGGCAAAGAAGTTCTTGACCTTGAAAAAGAAGAAATCAGAATTCGACCTAATCTGTTTGAAGGTGACCACATAAATGATCTGAAAAGTGCTACTGCCCAAATTTCAACTCCTGTCCATGCTGCTTTATTTTCTCGCAACCTGAAGGTGCTGAAAGATGAGTTACATTTTTTAAATGATCAGCAAGTATTGATTGAGAAGAGAAGGAAAGAAATTATTGGTCTGATTGACGACCTTGAAGGAAAACTCTCTACAGATGCTTCTGTTTGTGATATTTTTGAACAGCAAAGGTCTACAAAAATTGTTCAAGCTGCTGCTGACTCCTCTAAAGCTGTTCCAGATGCTGCTGACTCCTCTAAAGCTGTTCCAGATGCTGCTGAATCCACTGAAGAGATTGATGAGTCAATTGACGAATTTGCTAATGCAGAAACCCAGGTTCCTTCTACAACTTCTAATCCTGATCTACCTAGTGTTCCCTCTGATGTCATGACACCTGCAACAGAAACTCATGATACTCACAAATGAGCAGCTATTAGCCTCCAGATTTGTCTTTATGCTGTGTTTAAATAATTATCATTTGTTGCTGGCTTTTCTGTTTTACTGTTGGATATTTTCATTCGATTCTGGATATTATTTCTTTTACTGCTAGATATCTCCTTTTGATTATGGATTTCTTTATGATGCTCTGGATATATGGTCTTCTGTTATATTTTTGTCCTTTTATGGCAAAAAGGGGGAGTAATTTTTGATATCCTTACACTGATTGCTGGGATATGATGAATATGTCATGTATAGTGTTTTGAGCATGATATACTATTGCAAGTATTAAGGGGGAGCTTTGATGATCCTACATCCAACATTCAGGGGAAGTTCTTGATTTTGCCAAAAAATGCCAAAGGGGGAGATTGTTAATGTCTATTTATGTTGGCATATATTTATTTGGCAAAAGTAATTAAATTTATATTGGAAATTAAATATAGATTGCAATATTATTCAGTTGCAAGGCTGGCAGATTTTGTGGAGATTTATCTATCAAATATTTACAGAATATTTGTTTTTGGAAATCTTGAAAAATAAGAAAAGTGGTTTACTTGGAAATCAAGTTATCAATTATATTTATTTATGGAAGGCCAATTTGAATTCAGATTGTTCTGTGAATCATAACAGATATCTAGATTCGTCATCCAACTATTCAGGGATTCAAATATGTTATATTCTGGTACTTTCCATATGTGTCGCAAAGGGTGTCACGAATCTGTTTTTATATGATTGCGTTTCCTTATTCTATGCTTTCTGTTTTGGAACGAAAATCAGTTGCAGATTTATTTAAGCAACTTCCCTTCACAGAAGATGTGCGCGGATTATTGATTAATTCTTCACGAGTTCTTGTGCCGCATGCCGCGATTATTTTCCTCCCTTACGTTTCTGCGTTTTGGGTTGTTATTGATTGTTTCAGTCTCTCTTGACTGTTTTCTACACTCTACCTCTGTTGCTGTTGGATTTCATTGTTATTCGAGTGTGGTGGTTGGTTGCATCCTAAGACAACGGTTGGTGTCACGAGCGGTGTCATAGGCGCAATCCTTTTTATTCTTCATTGAAAATCAATCTCTGGAGGAGACTTCACTGGAACTCGGGAGGAGTTCTATTGATTGACAAGGGGAGCTTGTCTTTCTGATCGTGGGCAAGGGGATCTTGCCATACACGGATTCTGGGAGGAGTCATTATCGACAAAGGGAGCTTGTCGCTTTTAGATCTCGGGAGGGATCGTCTCAAAGTCGAGGGGAGCTCGCAAAAACAGTTTCTTTGAGGAAGTTAGTGAGAGACGGCGACAAAGATAAGAGGGAGTCTTTATTTGTATAAGCCCGGTTGTCTTGTAACTTTGACAACTCTCTGAAATGTTTTTAAATCTGGGCGAGGCCCCGCAGACGTCAGCTGGTTGCCGAACTGCGTTACCAACCTTGTGTCTCATTCTTTACGCATATCTTTATTGTTCATTATTGCTGTTTACTGTTGGTGTCACAAGCAGTGTTACGACACCACATACCTAATCACGATTTCAACTTAGATATAAAGCTGAAAGAAAAGAAGAAATCAAAGCGAATATATCAATCGCCATCTCGTGAAGTTGGATTAAAAATTAGTCGATCAAAAGTTCGTTAGCTGCTTCCTCCTTGTGTGGCTTTTTACTTTATAGTGAAAATAGTGAAAGAAACTTGCAAAATATCAAATAATTTCATATAGTTTGACTTTTTTTTATTTAATTCATACCTGTTCAGCCATGAATTTAAACCTTTTTATTTAGTTGGATGATTGCATAGTCTCAATGCAAAAACAAGGATATTTAGTAAAAGAATGAAAATTATCCATGGTGATCCCGCTCTTCAAGCAGAGAGGGTGGCTGCAATAAAGGTAAAGTTTAAGCTTTTAATGACTTTTTGATAACATTAACCTGAAAAACATGAAATTCATAATCTTAAAAGGAAAATTAATGAAAATGACTTACCTATTTGCAGTTGAATGTTAAATTTGAAATACAATGCAGAAAGCCAAAGGGAGTGATGCAGCGAGAAAGAAAGCCTCTGACGCTCTAAAAGCATTCTTTAGTGATCCGGAAAACCGAAGGCTGAGGACTGAGGAGTATAGCCATGAAAGGTCAGTCTTTTTACTCTTGTATGCAGTTTTTCTAATTGGAGAATGGCCTACTTTTCTTTTCTTTCGTAGATTCAACACTCTAGCTCATAATATAGGCATGCGCTTGATGTTTCGAGGTCTTTGAAACTCAATCTTGGACTTCTCTGCAAGAATAAATCATCTTTAGTTTATGATTGTAGTGTTGGAATTGTTTATGTTGAAGGTGTCAAGTTTTACTGCAAAAACATGTTGAAATGAGGGCCATAGAAGGCACTACTGTCCAGAACTTGGCTTGGTCAGCCAGAAGTTCAAATGTTGGGCATGTGGCAAAAAGGGCCATAATATGAGAACTTGTAAGAAGTTGAGGATGACAGAGGAAAAAGCTCGAATTTAGGAAGGATAAGCATTGCAGAGTATGTGGGGAAAGTGGTCACAACAGAAGGACTTGCCTGGTTTTGGTATCTAAATCTAAATCTAAACGAAGCAATCAAAATGGTAAGGCGAAGCTTCGTAGTTGCTGAATTTGTCGTCAAACGGGTCATAATTGGCGGAAGTGTCCGACGAAGATGACAATAAATTTATCCGAAATGGATGGGAAAGCTATTGTTTTGAAGTCCGGGAGAAGGAAATATACTCGCTGGTTTTGTGGAGAGGACATTGGACATGCACTGATCAGAAAAGATGAATTACTTAAAGATCAATCGACCAATAGATGAACTATGAAATTTTTTGTATGAAATGCTTTCCCAAAAAAATGTGTTGAAGAGTTCTTCATCTTCTTCTTTCTGGTAATAAGATAATTAGTAATTACGGTACTTTATATGACCCTGCAACCAAGTAAACAAATTAATATTATGCTTTGTAATCTATGACATGAATTATAGGTCGTGCAAGTTGGTTAGAAAATATTATGGGCTCTTCGTTCATTTTTCTTTTGACGTCAAATTTTTTTAATTGTATACACTAAATTTATCTTTTGTCAGGACAATAACGTGTTATTAATTAATCAGTGGGTTAATCAAGATAAATTATAAGTAGTTAAATTAAATAATATCAATGTATGATTATCAGATCTGGAAGTTAGAATACAGTATAAAATTAGTATGCAAACTTAACATTATTCTTTACTTAATTAAGCTAGTTTATTACATAATAACTAGTGTAATATTTATTAATATTTGATTTAAGTAAATTCAAATGAAGTTATGTTAAATATTTTTAATGAAATTAAAAACTTTATAACAGTATTAACAAAATAAATAAATGAATAGACATTATTGGGCTTCTTCTTTACGGCAGTGACTTTTTTTCGTTAACTTACTAAGGTTCGACACGTCGTATTAGGCGGTTGTAGATAGGGGAGAGCAAAAACTGACCTAGACGGAAAAATTGGACCGAACCAACATATTTGATCCGGTTTCGGTCGGTTTTGCAACTAAACTAGAGTAAATTCGATTCTTTTTTAACAGAATAGAAATTTTGAGTTCGGTTTTCGGTTCAACGATACAAAATCAATAAACCCGAACAGAACCATTATAACCTAACCCTATTCTGCTATTTTTTTTCTTCAGTCGCAGCACACAGACCACACTCCACTCTCTCTTCTCAATACTCTCGCACTTCGCAGACCGCAGTCGCCGCGCCCGCTGCTCGTGCTCTCTCTTCTCAGTTTTCTCTCGCAGTCGCTGACGAAGGTAAGCTGTCTTGTTCTCTACATCGATTATCTCTTCATTCTTTTGCTGCTTATTTCATGTTTGATTGCTTTCTGCTAACAAATCTGAATCGGACTTCTGCAATTTGTTTTCTGCAAATGTTACATCTCGTACTCTCATTCGTTGCTCGTCTTTATGATTTTGTGTTCTTTTGACTTTTTGGTTTGATCTTCTCTGTTCAATCAATTTTTTTCCTTGTGATTTGTCCTTACTGTCGGACTAGTTGGGTTCCTTGCTTGATTCATGCATTTTTGCTTTCCAATTTTTTGTGAATCGGGCTTCATCTACTTTTGTAGGCTTTAACTTTGGTGCCTTTACGGAATAATGAATATGCTTTGCTGCTATGAGGCGGTTACTTGTTAACTGCTAAGTGATTTCATTCGTTAATTACCATGTGCTTGAGAAAGTTGATTCTGTATATAATTATAATAGAACAGTGGCCTATCTCTTTTTTTTTTTCAAATTTAAATGTTGTTTTTTCTTCCTTGTGTTAGATCATATTAGAATCACTTGGCTTCTCAGATTTTGTGTTGCGGATTCTTTGATATTGTCTCCCAGTTAGCTGATTTATGCTAAAGCATTTGTTGTACTCAAAATTTTGAGTTGGGACATTGTTCTATTTATTTTTAGGGTATATAATATATTTTATATTGTTTTAAAGTAATTTTTTCATTATTTGACGAACCGGAACTGAATCGAGAACTGAACTGAAAGTTTCAGTTCGGTTCTCGGTTCGGTTCTAGCTGTTTTGCCGATCGGTTTCTGGTCAAATCCAACGAACAGAATGCTTGTCGGTTCGGTTCGGTTTGGTTTTGGAGTAAAACCGAACCGAACCGAACCGACAAATGCTCACCCCTAGTTGTAGGTTTAAAAAAACAGCGTTGTTAATACACTTGTGTGTGCAGCCGAAAAGAGTCGCATCTTCCGCGCGAAGATTCAGTAGAACCCTGACTCTCTCGATCTCCCACTTCGCAGACCTCCCAAATCCAAGGCCATGGCCATGCAGATGGGAGCAGTGTTTTTAAAAATACTTATTTTGGTTGGAGCAGGAGGTTTAGTTTTCTGTATCTTTTTTATTAGATTTTGTTATTGAATTGTTTAATCGCCAGTTTTGAATTGCTGATTTTTATACCTATTTTTTTTTTGTCTGTTTAGGTTGTATTGGCGAGATTCTGTTTCAGTATATAAAACTTTCAGAAGCCCTCCAAAAACTACAGGTACTTTGGACTCTGATTTAGCTATTTGTACTTTGATGAATTTAGGTGGGTTTTTGTTTCGCTCTATTTTTTATTGGTGTTTGTTGCAGAAATAGTAAATTTCAGAACAACTAATTAATCAGTTTTCATATTCATGTGAGGTCTAAAATTAACTGATTTAGAGAGCTTCCTTCAAATTGGATGATAGTTAATGAGTCCATTGATGGTTCTCGTCCTGTTTGAAAAAATAAGAAATATTATAAAAAATTTTATGTTCAGAACTTAATAGGTTCATGATCGCCAAAAATCTAATCTTTTAAAAAGTTTTTCATTTATTAGATGGGGGCTCTAAATAGTTAGTCATAATTATATAAAGTATAAGTTGGGAGGTTAAGCTCATTCAAATCAGAGCTCGTTTATGAGATGAGATTTTAAGCTCATGTAATCGGTTTGGACGATGCTGTAGATATATGGTCATAAATTTCTACAATGTAAGGTAAAAAACTAAGCTAACCAATTTATCTTTTGTATTCATGATCCACTAAAAGACAATATCATGACATGGGACTATATAATGTATCATGTTTTTATTTTTATGTGCTTACAGTCACTAGCGAAGGAATTGGAGAAGTACAAAGAGCAATTAAATGGTTATTCTGATTACTATGATGCTGTTGCAGCTGCAACTCAGGCACTGACCAAGTAGAATGCAGTAGAATATTAGAAAGATTATATAGTTCCTTGCATGATTAAATTTCTTTTAGTTTTTGTACAGGTTCGTCGATTAGCCATGGAGATTCGGCAACTAGGATATAATTGTCAGATTACTGTTCGTAATGAAAATTCTCGACACAATGGTATTTTCTATTAATCTTAATCTTAAATTTATATTGACGCGGATCAAATTTTCTTGACTTATACGGTCTTTGTTATTACAAAATACAAAGTGTATTCTTTATAGTGAAAATCGTCTGATTTGTTAAAATTGATTAATTTATATAATTAATTTCAGGTAATATGACATGTTTCATAATTCCAGCGGCTACCTTGGGTGCTCTGAGTTGCGGATACATGTGGTGGAAGGTACATCCAGACCAAAAAGGACTTAATATATGATGAAATTGAAGAGTTAAATATTTTTTATATCTAACCTTTTTCCCTAGATTTTTAAATTTTTTTCTTACTACAAGTGTTTAGGCAAATTCTAAATTTCAAACATATGTTATTAATACATTTGTTTTTCTTTTCAGAAACTATGCTTGTAATTCTTAACTTGAATGACACTTTTTGTTATACATTTTATTTCTGCATGTTAGGGCTTTTCGTTCTCCGACATTACGGGTGTGACAAAGCGAAATATGGCCAATGCTGTTTCAAATTTGACCAAATATCTAGAGCACGTGACAGAAGCTCTTGCTGTAAGTTTGTTCTACCCATGACCATAACAATAGCAAATGAAAACGTTTTTCATTGAATAAGACACAAAATTAGCAGTCTTTTAACCCTAACTGAATTCAAGGTGCTCCCAAGTTACATTTAACATCTCTTTTTCAATGGATTAGTTATATTGCGGCAAATTTTTTTTATTTAACTAAATTTGGTAGCAGGGGGTGTTGCAGCTTCCAAAAATAAGTTTATAATTTTTAATATGTTTAGAAATTTTATTCTTCTGTTCAAATTTTTATTCTACTCGATGGACAAATGCTCATTTTATAAAATTAAGCACTTATTTTTATATGTTCAATTCCACAAAGAGAATGTGGGTATAATTTTAGTATATCATCAATTCTTCTCATTGGCAGGCAACAAAGGGGCATCTTAAGCAACGGATTGAGAACTTAGATGATAAAATATTGAAGCAAAATGAGCATGTATGCCATTTAATGTAGATACAACTTGTTAATAATTTTATGCTGAATATTGTAGACATGACACGATCTTGTGATTTGTAAATCAGGTTGCTGGAGTTCAAAAATCTCTTTATGATATTAACTATGATTTGCGTCAATTGCAAAATCTAGTATTTGGTTTGGTAAGTTTTGTTTAGTAACTTTTATCATCATTGTACAAATATTTTATGACGACGATATTTTATAATTAAATTTGAGTATATTGTTTTATGTTTTCTCTTATCTATAATTGAACATAAATCTTTATTGTTTTTTTCCTTTATTTTAGGATGCGAAAATATCTTCACTGGAATATAAGCAGGTGAATTTTTTTTAAAGCATATTGTTTATCATTAATATTTGACCAATTTGATTTGATGAGTTAGAAGATAAAAGTTAAAATTGAGAAGGACAAAACTCTACCCCACTAAAAGAGTGCATTCCATAATGAAAGTCTAAGGAATGCATTTCTTCGTTCTATTTTATCACTTGTAATATGTTGTTAGTTGGTTTTTAAAGTAAATACTAATGTTATCATTTTCTTATAGGAACTTGCAAATGTTGGTTTACTGTACTTGTGTAACTTTGCTGATGGAAAGAAAGAGAAAATGCCTGAAGCTTTGAAGTTTGGAATATTTCCTTTTAATCCTTGTTAACTTGTATTTGGAGCTTGAATGGTTTAATTCATTAGTATATGTTATTAGATTTATCAAGCCACTAGTCTTGATTGGACAACTCAGGGCAAAATTAGAACTAATTTTGTTATCATGTTACTTGTTAACAAATTGTTTTTGTCTTCTAAATTACCTAAAGTTTGTCTTCTAATTTAATGAGTCGGTACAACAAAAGCTACCGAACTGAATTGAATTGGTTACATCTTCCATGAATTGATGCAGTGAGCAGATGATTATGCAACTAAGCTCACAAATTATTCTTTCTAGTTGATGACATGTATATTTTATTCCTATGTAAATGGAAGATGGCGAAAATAATAGACTCTTTTCTTGTTGTATTATTTTTTGCAATAATACTATATTAGTATTATACTTTTTATCTTTCTTTTACGTTTATTTTTTTTAATATATTTTAATGGATTTTCATAGATTTTGTAGATTATGAAAGGAATAGATCAGAAAGAGCAAATATATATAGTATAGCAAGTAAATAGTATGGTAACGAATAATATTAATATTATGCTTTGCAATCGATGACACATAAATTATAGGTCGTGCAAGTTGGTTAGAAAATATTACGGTTTCTTTTTCTTTTTATGTCAAATTTTTTTCACACTACACTCTAAACTTATCTTCTGCTATAATAATTACGTACCACTCATTAATCGATCTGTCAATTAAGATGAATTATAAATAGTGAAATCAAATAATTAACTACATCAATGAATGATTACCACATCAAAATATAAAATTACTGTGTAAAATTAGTAGGTAAATCTAATAATAGTATTTACTTAATTAAGCTAGTTTATTACATAATAACTAGTCTAATATTTATTAATATTTTATTTTAGTAAATTAAAATGATGTTAAGTAGAGATGACAAACGAGCAGAGCCAAAAGTAGTCTGGTTTACCGAGACTAACAAGTTAAACGAGCCGAGTTTAACGAGCCGATCGTGCCTAACGAGCCAACTATAAAAAAACTTCAAACCAAGTCGGCTCGCGAGCCACAAGTTAAACGAGCCGAGCCAACTTAATGAGCCTAACAAGCTTTAACGAGCTGAGCCTAACGAACAAAGGATATCTATATAATACAATATAAGTTTTTAAAAAAAATTCATTTAAAATTATAATAAGTATTAGTAATTATATGTTAACTATATTTACTCATTTAATTTAAAAATTAGTTATATTAAGGTATATAAAATTGAATGTATTAATAAAAAAATTATTTGAGACTATCAAATGAAAAATATCACATAGATATCATTAAAAATATTTTGATATGTAAAGAGAAACAAATTCGGAAAAATTACTTCAAATTTCAAAAGAAATTCAATAAAAAAAATCTATACTCTTGAACATCTAAATTTGTAAACTCCTTAAGAATTGCATCATCTTGTTGTTGATCTCTCATTTTGGCATCGGTTCAATATTTGATACAAATGAGCGTATTCACAAGGTTCAGTGCAGGTCTTTTTCTTCAATCATCATAAATACGTCCACCTGTACTAAAAGCATATTCTGATGGTACAATAGAAACATGAGGTGTTAGTAAATCATGTGTTATTATAGAAAGAATAAAATATGTAGTAGAATGTCTTTTCCATCAATATAAAATATCAAAATACTCATATCGAGAAAATTGATGACGAGCTTAAAAATAAATATTGAGTTCATTTGTAAAACAAGTATAATAATTTTTAGTTTATAATTCACTCCATATATCATCAATACTATATTGTTGAGTAAAACTACCTTCACCACTACTACTAGTAGGATAATTTTCGGTATGTGAAGGTTGTTAATAATAACGATTAACATTGAAATATTTTGTTTAATAAGAAGCATATAAATTAACAACTACATTTGTTATATCATCATTAGTAATTAAAGATGAATACATAAATTTGTAGAAATCATATTGAGCATAAGACATCCCCCTTTTAATTTAAATATTAGATTCATGATGCATGCATAACAAAAAAATAAGAAAAATGTCATGCTAATATTTTTTAAATTTTGTTTTCATTTTAGAATATTACTAAATTTATCTACCATTCGATATTTTATAAAACTACACGTTAAATTTACAGAAATAAGAAAAATAATATTATAAGTGTGATAATAAATTTTAAAATATTGATTTGTAACGTCACGAAAGGGCTTAAAAAAATCAAAAAAGATATTTGGATGCAAGTACATATAGTATGAATATTCACCCTTAATGTTGCAACTTCTTCCACGACTGATCATATAGAAATTGAAAGACAAAATTTAAGTGGGATTTGGAAGTAGCTTGAACGCACATTTAGTTCTATATTAGTTGTTGTCGTTGTCATTTGCTTGGAGAAGACCATCCCTATTATGGGAAGCGATGTCTCTCACAGCCCCAGGTCCGTGCGGTATGAAAACCGAGTTGGATTTCGACGATGCACCGATTTCCTTCATCGTGTCGAAATATCGGGTCACCAAAACCATGCCCTTCACGTCTTTGGCCGACGTTCTAGGAACATTGTGAGAGAAGGCGAGAACGCTGTCTCTCAGCCCGTCGACGAGGGCTTGACGCTGTCTGGCAACACCAAGCCCCTCTGGATATTTGGACTCTGCATCTCCTTCTGCTCTCTTGATTTGTAATATTTTCTCTGCTTCGGCTTTCTCAGTTGCTGCGACCATCAGTCTAGCAGCTGTTTAAGATCAACAACAGGTTATGGAGTGGAAAATTACTTATCTTTCTTGACAAGACAAATTTGGGTCCAACTGTCGTGATTTGTTGAACATGAAATAGAGTAAGATTGATACTTACCGGCGTTTATTTCATTCATTGCTCTCTTCACACGCTCATCTGGCTCAATGTCAACAATCAGAGTCTGAACTATCTCAAACCCATAAGCTGAAATAGTCTGCACGTACGCCCAAAACGTTGAAATTTTTGTTTTCTTTATTGGAAGAATCAATAAATAGTTGTTTCTTTTCGAGTTCATCTCCCACAGCTTTAGCTATATCATTTTTCTATTCAAAAGTTGAATCCAAATCTAACGCCGGCACGCTTGCTCTAATAACTGCACCAAAGATAATATAGTAGCCTGCTTGGTTTGGTATTTATACATGCTCTTAATTGTTAAGTAGGAATTTCCATGAGCTTTGATACGACAAAAAATGCCAATGACTCGGTGTATTTATGTTCAATATTAACTGAAGGTCACATCTGTGAGGGCTATAAAATTAGTACACAAGGACAAGCAGGCGAATTGAAAACTAGGAGTAGAATAAATGTGTAGAAATATATCTGAGGAATTTCAATCAATAACAAATTTAGAAGTTAAAATACATAATATACCATCAAAAACATATGCTCCCTATCCAAACAGGTGTGGAGAGAACTACAACAACCCTCAAACAAGGGTGCAACTGGACAAAATCCTCTGATACTCAGCGTATGAGCCCAGTTAAGAGTGTCAGACGGTTATCTCTAATATCAAACTCCAAATGGTACAGCAGAAAATCAATGCATAAATAAAACCATCTGCATGTCAATATGATAAATCTCATGAAAAATCTCAAATCGAGCCCGTCGGCCAAGGCGGGTAAAACATGGCATTTAAAATCTACCAGGGAGTATGAATCAGTCAAAAAGTATACATGCCTCAATAATGCAAAATGTTCATGCCAGTAAAAATGCCGACGTCAATACCGGTGGTATCCTACAAAAAATAATATACGTGTATGCTAGGCTAGGTATAACGCAATAAGTATAACAACTCATACCCCTGTGGCGAGTCCTCCCATCCTCAGCAAACCAAAGCTCCTTGGGAATTACTTTGAACTAAGCTAAATCCTCTGAATCTAAGAGTCAACACAAGGGAGGAACCCCATTAAGATCCAATTGGAGTTACAAACGATATGAACTGCGAACCGGGGCAAAAAGGGGCCCAAACGACTCGAGTTGACTTTTTGCCAAAAGTCAACAGTCAACCATTGACTTTTGCCAAAAGTCAACAGTCAACCATTGACTTTGACTTTGGCTTTTTGCCGATCCAAGTCGGGTCTAGTCCGATTTGGGTCGGATCGGTTCGAACCGATCGGACCGATCCCCAACCTCCTCAATTTCTTGATTCTACCTCTTCCCAGATAAACCCAGACTACACAATTTGGCAGAGATACAAACGACTTATCATGAGCTGGATTTTTTTATCTCTGTATAAAGATATCATTCCACAAATTGTTAGCCTAAACATTGCACAAGAAATATGGCTAGTCCTCGACCGTATTTTTTCATTAGCCTCCTTAGCCAGAATAACCGACCTGCGCAGCCAGTTTCACAGTTTATCAAAGGATTACATCAAATCCCATTACATCCAGAAGATAACATCAATTTGCAATACATTAGCCGCAATCGGTGACCCAGTGTCTTACCGTGACCATTTGATATATTTCCTCGGCGGCCTGGGAAGTGAGTACAAGAGAATCAAAGAGGAAGAAGAAGACGGAGGACAAAACGTGAGGGAGCTGAAAGAATTTTTTGTATTATGTTTTCCACACTGTGTAAATACAATAACATTTGGTTTTTATATAAACTACTGACAAGGGTAAAGGAGTAAAAGATAAATAATGATAAAAATGGTAAACGTTAAATAATGATGTATGCTAACCATCCCCCCTCAAGAGCAAGGTCGTGAGCCGAAGATCTTGAATGTGAAAGTAGAAAAACTAGATGGCGGGAGAGGCTTAGTAAGAGCATCCGCGATTTGATATGCCGAAGGAGTAAATTTGACGAACAAGGATTTTTTTTGCACTTTGTCTTGAACAAAATGAAAATCAATCTCTACGTATTTAGACTTTGAGTGCAGTACCAGATTGGATGCTAGATATGTGGCATTGAAATTTCACAGAATATAGTAGGTACTTCGGAGGATAAAGTATCAATTTCACGTAAGAGTGATTGTAGCCAAATGACTTCTGATGCACCATTAGCGACGCTTTGCTCTGTGTAGTAGCTCAGTGATATATCTTGATTGAGAAAAATGCATACCTGTAACACCCGGTTCTATTGAACCAACTCTCTTTTATTATTATAGTATACACTTTATTATGCAATAATTAAAGTAGGGTTATTGAGTGACTAGACAAGGGCATAAGAGTAAATTGGAAATTTCAAATGTGGATAGCGTATTTAAGGGAAGAGGTTTGGATTTAATGCACTGTAGCCGCCACTCTTTCCCTATTTTTTTTCCTCTCTCGGTTTTCAGCTCAAGCAGCAGAGCTCTCTAGGCGATTTTCCCATTCGATTTTTCTCCAACTAGGTGAGTTCTATTTCGATTCCTTGCTGCATTGATAACTATCGATGATTGGGGAGTGTTTAAATGTGAGTTTCAAGAATGTTGTGAGCGAACTAGTTCGGGTTTTGGTGGTAATTGGGAATGTACAATGAACTAAGCTCCTAAACTAGTTTCCTTAGGTTTCTGGATAGTGTAAAATGAGATTTAGTAAAACCTAATCGATAATCTGTCCATGGTTATAGGTTGAGTAAGCTCCCAAAGTAGGTTGCAACACCGAGCATTTTCAGGAGAGCCAGGTAAGTGAAGTATGCTTGTGTCTTCGGGCCTACATCACAAAACAGTAGGTTTTCTGCATGTTGAATGTTTTTAGTATTGGTCATGCATCTTGTTTTGAAAGATTACGAAAATGAATTTACATGTAATGAAAAGTAAGGCATGAACAGAACGTATTATGATAGCTGTTAAGGGAACTAATCCACCCCTTAATTGATGAAGTGGATTTATAACATTGAGAGAGTTGATCTCACTCCCAAGGGAATCTGGGGATCATGATAGCTGTTAAGGGAACTAATCTGCCCCTTAATTTATGAAGTGGATTTATTACTTTGGGAGAGTTGATCTCACTCCCAATAGAATATTGAGATCAGAATACGATGATTGCAAATGTAATTGAGACGAGAAAATAGAAACTGCATTATTAAGATTTACATTTCAGCATTTCATTTAATAATTGCTTCACTTATTTAGCATTAGGCTAATAGATGAGTTTTATGATGTAGATGAAGAAGTGACAGCAGGTGATTTCTCTGAGTTTGTTGAGGGGTAGGCTGGTTAGAGGAGCACATTCATGCCACAGATCTGGTACTTGATGAGGCGGTTTAACTCATGTCAGTTGGTGTGACGGTTTAGTTGACAATGTTTCAATTTAAGTATGTTGAGTTTTCATGACAGTAGTGGTTTCAATATTTTGAATACGTTTTGAGATTTTCTGATAATAGTATTCTGTTGAGTTTTAAATGTTGGTTTTTACTGGATTTGAGTAATGCAATGATTTGAATTGTTTCTGAATGGTTTCAGTGAAGTAAGTAAATTCCTTTCTGTAGTTAGAGTTGTGTTTGTATAGCAAGAAGTAGTTGAAATGTCGCCATGTTCTCTATCGGTAGATGATGTCTATCGGCAGATGTTGAGTTATTGTTCTGTTGTCTATTGGAAGATGTCTTCAGTAAAGCCATCTGATGATGTCTTCAGTAAAGTCATAGGATGAGGTCTTCAGTGGAAGCCATCGAAAGTTGTAAGCAGAAGTTTTTGTCGTTTTGTGATCGGTATATGCAGTTTGTTCTATCGGAAGACGTAGGGTATAGTGTGTTGTCGTTTTGTGTTCGGAAGACGCTGGATGAATGAGTCATCGGCTGACGTCATCGGTAGATGCAATCTACCGAGAGATGTCTTTTGTTTTCATCTCTTCCGGCTGACGTCATCGGTAGATGCAGTCTACTGAGAGATGTCTGTTGTTTGTATTTCATCTGGCTGACGTCGTTGGTGGAAGCCTTCTGTTTGTTTCTGCCCTTCTCGTTGACTTTGTTCAGCGGATGATATGTTTGACTTTTTATAAACTCTAAGTATTTCATGCCTAAGCCTTTCATTTCTTCCGGCCGAATTATTTTCTTAGCATTTTAATTGACTATTCAAACACTGTTTTATAGTTTTGCTTAACTTTACTTTGCTCAAAGATTTTTTATGTTTTTAGCAAACGTTCAAATTTGACTTTCGAACGAAGTTTTAAATTTGGTCTGAAATTTTCGTAGTTATGTTCGGGTCTATGAGTTACAAACCGGGTTCAGAAAACTCGGGGCGTTACAGTATGGTATCAGAGACATTCAGTTAAACCGTTCAAAGGATTACTCATCAGTGTCAATCGTTGCATGGAAGTACTCCAACGACTGTAAGTGTTTATGTTAGCCTTAGTTATCGAATATTTATGAGGATAGTTAACTTTGCACAAGAAATTAGTAACATGGCTAGACGACCCGGAAGACCAAGATTACCCAGGGAGGAGATACAAACTCCGAGACATGAGGAGGACTCTAGTGTAATTAGGCAGCTAACGGATTTGGTGCGTCAGCAGACTGACATAGTGCGACAACAGTCCGACCAGTTAGGAGTGTTATTGAACCGAGAAGCACAAGGAAGTGCCAACTCGGGCCATGGCAATGAGCAAACAGGGGACAGATTCCGCAGGCTGCAACCGCCCACATTCGATGGAAAGTCGCCCAACCCGATATTTGCTGAGGAATGGCTGAGGAAGATTGAGAGCATGTTTAGGTGTGCCAATGTTGGTGAAAAGGAAAAGGTCACGTTGGCAACATTTCATCTGGCTGGTGATGCACAACTTTGGTAGGAGACAATTGAGACCACCACCGATGTTTTGGCGATGTCTTGGTCGCAATTTAAGGACATTTTCTATGAGAAATATTTTAGCAGCACTGTTCAAACCGCAAAGAAAATAGAGTTCATGCAACTGAAGCAAACGGGGTCGGTAGCAGAGTACAGCAGACAATTCGAATCCCTGTCAAGATTTGCTGGACATCTTGTACATAGAAATGAGGATAAAGTGTTTCAGTTTATGCAGGGACTGAAGCCAGCGATGTACAGAGGAGTTAAGTTTACAGGTATTAAAGGCTTGTCCTTCAGCGAAGTTGTGTCTACGGCGTTGGAAGTGGAAGAGGCAAAGATGAAGTGTGCTAGAGCAAGAGAAGCCCCACGAAAGTTTATCCAACGACATCAACAGAGTGGAACAAAGAGGCCTAATGAGGGCCAGAGTGGCCAAAGATCTGGAAAGAAGGTACCGGATACCCAGAAGTTCCCTCAGTGCCCGAAATGTTCGAAGAATCACCCGAGCGAGTGTAGATTTGGAACGGGTAAGTGCTTCAACTGTGAAGAGGTTGGACACTTGTACAAGGATTGCCCAAAGCCCCGGATCATTCGATGTTTCCATTGTAACAAAGTTAGCCATGTCAACAGAGACTGCCCGGCTTTGAAGGGTGGCCCTGCCAAGATTAAGCCAAGGATATTCTCCATGTTAGAGTCGGGAGATGAAGACCAGCCTGCTGTGGTGACAGGTACCATATTAATCAACTCTACACCTGCTTTTACACTAATAGATTCTGGTGCAACACATTCGTTCATAGCATCTACGTTTGCTGATAAGTTAGATGTAAAGTTTACCCCTACTGAGCATGTGTATAACGTAGCATTACCCTCTAGTGAGCGCATGCACTCCAATCTAGTGATGCTTGATAGTGTCGTATTGGTAGGGAACCTGAATTTTCCTGCTGATCGATGTAGGACTGGAATAGTTAGTTTCCCATTATGCCACCATTATCACTACGAATAGCAACTATGGTGAGCTCCTTTTCATTTTGAACTCTTTTCCTAAAGCTGGAAAATATATCAAAAGTTTCATCATTTGACTTCAAAAAGAATACCCACATGAATCTAAAGAAGTCATCGACAATGACATAAGCATAGAATTTTCCTCCTAAGCTGACTATATTAGAAGGACCGAAAAGATCCATGTGAAGGAGTTGGAGAGGCTTAGAAGTAGAGATTGCATTCTTTGATGCAAAAGAACTTTTGATCTGCTTACCCATTTGGCAGGCTTCACAGACCTTATCCTTCTCAAAGGATATCTTACGGATCCCTCTAACTAAATTATCCTTAGTAATCTTAGCTAAGGTATCCATCCCTACGTGTCCTAATCTCATATGCCAAGTCCAGCAATCATTAGAGGAATTAGCAGCAAAATATTTTTCATCATTGCAAACAACATTTCTAAGTCAATGATATAAATATTTTCTTTCCTATAGCCAGTGAACAGAGTTTTGTCATTTGATGCATCCTTAATTATACAGGAGTTTAATTTAAAGATCACCTCATATCCTTTATCACACAACTGGTTAATACTAAGCAAATTATATTTTAATCCTTCAACTAATAGCACTTTTTCAATGATAGGATTAGAACTGTTATCTATATTGCCGATGCCAACAATTTTGCCCTTTTGGTTTCCACCAAAAGTAACACTTCCTTTCTTCTTGTTGACAACAGCAAACTTGGTTGAGTCTCCTGTCATATGCCTCGAGCATCCACTGTCAAGGTACCATTTATCTTTTCCAGGAGAACAATCAACCTGCAAAATCGAAGATCAAGTTGTCTTCTTTGGTACCCAAACCTTTTGGGTCCTAGAGTTAGGTCTGGTTCCCTTGGGAACCCATTGAAGTTTACCATTTGATTTCATATTGTTTACTTTTAACGGACATACAAAAGATTTATGTCCTGCTTCACTACAAGCATGGCAGACAGAAGATTTAACAAAGAAATTTTTAAAGGCTTTTCTTTTATTAGACTTGTCATATCCTAAGCCTGCTCTGTCAAAATTTGTTCTCTGACTACCTAATACCATCTTAAATAACTTGGTGCCATTAGTAAATTTTAGAATAATATTATTCAAGTCTTCGTTTTTGCTTTTAAGTTCAGAAACTTCCTTTTCATGCTGATTATTTTCCTTAGCATGCTTTTCAACTAGACTTGCATTTTCTCTTTTCAACGAATTGTATTTGGCCTTTAACATGCTAAATTGCTTAACCAAATCATTAAATGCATCAACCATATCACCATCATCATCAGATTCATTATCACTAGAAGAATGACTAACCTCATCTTCCTTGGCCATGAAGCATAGATTTGTCACTTCCTCATTTTCTGAAGAAGAGGTGTCACCTTCACTGTCATCCCAAGTGGTCTTCATAGCCTTCTTCTTACACTTATTGGGATTCTTCTTTTCTTGAGGACAATCGGCCTTCATGTGACCCGGCTTCCCACACTCAAAACATGTAATTTCCTTTTCCTTTTGAGGCTTTTCTCCTCTAGAGAATTTCCTCCCATGCATCCTTTTTCTCTGGAGGAACTTGCTGAATCTTCTGGTAATAAGAGCAATATCCTCATCTTCATCTTCTTCCTCAGAGTCATCTTGTTTGCTCGAGGAAGCTTTAAGTGCTATATCCTTCTTTTTACTGATCTCTTTCTCTTTGAGATCTGCCTTGTCATTGGCTCTCATGGTTATCTCATGAGTCATCAGAGAGACAATAAGCTCTTCAAGCTTGAGCACTTTAAGATCCCTGGCCTCTTGTATTGCTGTTACTTTCGGTTGCCAGACTCTAGGTAGACATCTTAAGAAAGTAGAAACTGCATGTTTAGGATATTTATGTTTCAGCATTTCATTTTATTACTGCTTTACTTACTTAGCATTAGGCTAATAGATGAGTTTTGTGATGTAGGTGAAGAAGTGACAGCAAGTGTGTTTACTGAATTAGCTGAGGACTAGACTGGTTGGAGGAGTGCATCTGTGTAAAAATCTGGCAGCTGATGGGGCGGTTTAACTGATGTCAGTAGTTGTGAAGGTTTAGTTGACAATGTCTCAATTTAAGCACGTTGAGTTTTATGACAGTAGTAGTTTTAATGTTTTTGGAATACATCTTGAGACTTTTCTGTTAATGATACTCTGTCAGTTTAATAGTGATTTTACTAAATTTCTGAGTAATACACTGATTTAAGTAGTTTTGATGGTTTTTAGAAAAATGTTCATGTTCTACTGGTGGTTGAAGTTTTCTTTGTTGGAGTGAAATTGTTGCTATGCTGTTTTCGTTGAGTATTTTTGATCTATCGGTACGTGTAGTTTAAATCTATCGGATGAAGTAGAAAATAATTTTGTCGTTTAGTGATCGGTATGTGTAGTTTAAATCTATCGGATGAAGTAGGAAGTAATTTTGTTGTTTAGTGATCGGTATGTGTAGTTTATTCTATCGGAAGAAGTGAATGAGAGATTTTTGTCGTTTTGCCATCGGATGCTGCGAGTAAGAGTCTTTTGTCGTTTTGCGATCGGCAGAGGCTGGATGGATAATTCCTCCGGCTAACGTCATCGGTAGATGCGGGTAGCAAAACTTGTCGTTTTGCGATCGGCTGAAGCTGGAAGAATGTTCCTCCGGCTGACGTCATCGGTGGAAACCTTCAGTTTTGTTCCTGCCCTTTTTCGTTGACTTGTTCAACGGCAGATGCGTTTGACTTTTACAAATTTTGAGTATTTCACACTTAAGCCTTCATTTCTTTTGCCCGAATGATTTCTTAATATTTTAACTGATTATTCAAATACTGTTTTATAGTTTTGTTTAACTTCGCCTTGCTCAAAGATTTTTCCGCTGCAAGTTCTTTTTATGTTTTTAGCAAGTGTACAAATTTGACTTTCGAGCGAAGATTTAAATTTGATCCAAAGTTTCTTGGTTATGTTCGGGTTTATGAGTAATAAACCGAGTTCAGAAAACTCGGGGCGTTACAGTTCTGAGGTCTATCAAAATTATATTAAATTATGTTTTAACGTGGGAGTGGTTAGCAAAGTAGCGCTCCGAGCCAGGGTGGGTTCGGGGGCGTTACACATTTCACATAAAGTTTATATTCACCTTCACAATCTCTCTCCATTCCAATTATTTCACTACCTATTCCTCCATTATCCTCAAGTCTACACAGTACACTTAATCCTACGTCTAACCTACCAACTGTCCATCCCCTACCTCCCCCTATTCCCCCTTTATCCTCTTCACCCACCAATCGTTCCACTACAGTTAATAACCATCCTATGAGAACTAGATCAAAAGCTGGCATTTTCTGACCACGGGCCCCATCTGTTCAGACTAATTTACAGTTGGAACCAAAAAACCTTTTAGCAGGCATCCAAGAATTCAAATTAGATGACTGCTATGAAGGATGAAATTTATGCTCTTCATAAGAACAACACTTGGAAACTGGTTTCATTACTGCCTGGTGCCAAAATTATTAGGTGCAAATGGGTGTTCAAAATAAAGATTTACCCTGATGGTTCCATTAGTCGCGAAGGGATATGATCAGACTGAATGTGTGGATTATGATGAAACATTTAGTCATGTGGTCAAACCTACTACTATTCATACTATTTTATCTGTAGCTTTTTCACTTGGTTGGGATATAAGACAATTGGATATAAGCAATGCATTTTTACATGGTGATCTCATTGACGCAGTTTTTATGCAACAATCTTCGGGGTTTATTGATGCCTCTCATCCTTCTGCAGTTTTCTCACTACATAAATCCTTATATGGGCTCAAATAGTCTCTTCGTGCATGGTACAACAAATTATATACTGCTCTGCTGGCCTCGCGTTTCTTCGCATCCAAATCAGATGTCTCCTTGTTTATTTGTCGCAAAAACTCCTCTACCTTGCTAATGTTGGTTTATGAATGACATCATTATTGCAGGTGATTCTAGTATTTTACTGGACCAATTTCTTCGTTATTTACATCAAGAGTTTGTGATTCGTGATCTGGGTACACTCTCTTATTTTCTTGGTATTTTGGTTCTTCGCAATTACTCTGGTATTGTAACGCCCCGAGTTTTCTGAACCCGATTTGTTACTCATAGACCCGAACATAACTAAGAAAATTTCGGACCAAATTTAAAACTTCGTTCGAAAGTCAAATTTGAACGTTTGCTAAAAATATAAAAACTTGCAGCGAAAAATCTTTGAGCAAAGCAAAGTTAAGCAAAACTATAAAACAGTGTTTCAATAGTCAATTAAAATGCTAAGAAAATAATTCGGCCGGAAGAGATGAAGGCTTAGGCATGAAATACTTAGAGTTTATAAAAAGTCAAACATATCATCCGCTGAACAAAGTCAACGAGAAGGGCAGAAACAAACCGAATTCTTTCACCAACGACGTCAGCCAGATGAAATACAAACAACAGACATCTCTCGGTAGACTGCATCTACCGATGACGTCAGCTGATGACTCATTCATCCAGCGTCTTCCGAACACAAAACGACAACACACTATACCCTACGTCTTCCGATAGAACAAACTGCATATACCGATCACAAAACGACAAAACTTCTGCTTACATCTTCCGATGGCTTCCACTGAAGACCTCATCCAATGACTTTACTGAAGACATCATCTGATGGCTTTACTGAAGACATCTTCCTATAGACAACAGAACAATAACTCAACATCTGCCGATAGACATCATCTACCGATAGAGAACAGGGCAACATTTCAACTACTTCTTGCTATACAAACACAACTCTAACTACAGAAAGGAATTTACTTACTTCACTGAAACCATTCAGAAACAATTCAAATCATTGCATTACTCAAATCCAGTAAAAACAAACATTTAAAACTCAACAGAATACTATTATCAGAAAATCTCAAAACGTATTCAAAATATTGAAACCACTACTGTCATGAAAACTCAACATACTTAAATTGAAACATTGCCAACTAAACCTTCACACCAACTGACATCAGTTAAACCGCCTCATCAAGTACCAGATCCGTGGCATGAATGTGCTCCTCCAACCAGCCTATCCCTCAACAAACTCAGAGAAATCACCTGCTGTCACTTCTTCACCTACATCACAAAACTCATCTATTAGCCTAATGCTAAATAAGTGAAGCAACTATGAAATGAAATGCTGAAATGTAAATCTTAATCATGCAGTTTCTACTTTCTCGTCTCAGTTACATTTGCAATCATCATATTCTGATCTCAATATTCCATTGGGAGTGAGATCAACTCTTCCAAAGTAATAAATCCACTTCATAAATTAAGGGGCGGATTAATTCCCTTAACAGCTATCATGGTCCCCAAATTCCCTTGGAAGTGGGATCAACTCTCCCAATGTTATAAATCCACTTCATCAATTAAGGGGTGGATTAGTTCCCTTAACAGCTATCATAATACGTTCTGTTCATGCCTTACTTTTCATTCCATGTAAATTCGTTTTCGTAATCTTTCAAAACATGATGCATGACCAATACTAAAAACATTCAACATTCAGAAAACCTGCTGTTTTGTGATGTAGGCCCGAAGGCACAAGCATACTTCACTTACCTGGCTCTCTTGAAAATGCTCGGTGTTGCAACCTACTTTGGGAGCTTACTCAACCTAAAACCATGGACAGATTATCGATTAGGTTTTACTAAATCTCATTCTACACTATCCAGAAACCTAAGGAAACTAGTTTATGAGCTTAGTTCATTGTACATTCCCAATTACCACCAAAACCCGAACTAGTTCGCTCATAACATTCTCGAAACTCACATTTAAACACTCCCCAATCATCGATAGTCACCAATGCAGCAAGGAATCGAAATAGAACTCACCTAGTTGGAGAAAAATCGAATGGGAGAATCGCCTAAAGAGCTTTGCTGCTTGAGCTGAAAACTGAGAGAGGAAAAAAATAGGGAAAGAGTGGCGGCTACAGTGCATTAAATTCAAACCTCTTCCCTTAAATACGTTATCCACATTTGAAATTTTCAATTTACTTTTATGTCCTTGTCTAGTCACTCAATAACCCTACTTTAATTATTGCATAATAAAGTGTATACCATAATAATAAAAGAGAGTTGGTTCACTAGAACCGGGTGTTACAATCTACTCTCCTTAAAAGAATTTTGTCCTCAAAATTCAGTACCTGAATAACTCTGGATGTTGGTCCATCATGTCTTGCTGGCGCTCCCAAGTTGTCTCCTCTAAGTTCTGGTTGTGCCACAAGACCTTCACTAGAAGAATCTCCTTGTTGCACAAAACCTTAACTGCATAGTCTAAGATCTTTACTGGTTTCTCTTGATAGGCAAGTGTAGGATGAATTTCGATGTTCTGCTGTTCCACAACCTGATATGGATCCCTTATGCACTTCTTCAACATAGAAACATGGAATACATTTTGGATTCCATCCATAGAAGCCGGTAGTTGCAACTGATAAGCTGCCCTTCCAATTCTCTTCAGAATTGTGAACGGTCCAACGTACCTGGGGTTCAGTTTGCCTCTCTTCCCAAATCTCACAACTCCTTTGAATGGTGATACCTTGAGGAAAACTTCATCACTTACCTCAAATTCTAACTCTCTACGTCTCCAATCAGCATAACTCTTCTGTCGACTTTGAGCTGTCAAGATTTTCTGTCGGATAAGGGCAATCTTTTCCACTGTCTGCTGCACGATGTCAGGACCAGTCAATTGTGTTTCTCCAACTTCATCCCAATACAAGGGTGATCTGCATCTTCGTCCACATAACGCTTCATATGGTGCCATACCTATGGTTGCCTGAAAACTGTTATTATAGGAAAACTCCACCAATGATAGGTACTTGCTCCAAGAGCCCTGAAATTCCAATACACAAGCACGGAGCATATCCTCTAAAGTTTGGATAGTCCTTTCGGATTATCCATCGGTTTGAGGGTGAAAGGCTGTGCTAAAGTTGAGCTGTGTACCCATAGCTTTATGCAAACTCTTCCAAAACTTAGATGTAAATCTAGAATCTCGGTCAGAAACTATGGTACTTGGAACTCCATGTAATCTAACAATCTTCGGCATGTATAATTCAGCAAGTTGATCCATCGAGTAAGTCACCTTTATTGGTAGGAAATGGGCTGATTTGGTTAGACGGTCAACTATTACCCAAATTGCATCATGTCCCCTTGTTGTCCTAGGCAAACTCACAACAAAGTCCATCGTTATTTGTTCCCATTTCCATTCAGGAACTGGTAAGGGTTGTAATGGTCCTGCGGGCCTCTGATGTTCAACTTTAACTCTTTGGCAAACTAAACACGATCCTACATATTCTGCCACACTTCTCTTCATGTTTGGCCACCAATAGCATTGTCTGAGGTCTCTGTATATTTTTGTACTTCCAGGGTGGACAGAAAATCTGGAAGAATGTGCTTCTAAAAGAATCTCATCTCGAAGTTCTTTAATGGTAGGAACAAACCATCTATTTCTAAATTTGAGGATCCCTTCATTGGAATAGTTGAAATCTGAATTGACAGTAGATTCAAGGCTTAGTCTGTACTTGCTGCACTCTTCATCAGTTGCCTGGGCTTCCTTGATTCTTTCTAGAATAGTAGGTCTCAAGGATATGGTAGAAAGTATGACTGATATACTGTGCACAGCTTCTAAGTTAAACTTTTGGAATTCTGACTCTAAAGCTAGTGGCATGTCTAAAATCATTGATGGGGCTGATGTTGTCACTCTACTTAAGGCATCTGCCACTACATTTGCTTTGCCGGGATGATATTTTATCTCAAAATCATAATCCTTTTTTTTTT
>CM039502.1:10937004-10991786 GCA_022432975.1 Begonia masoniana
TTTTTTATTAACTTGGCGAATTTGAGAAAGCTAAGAAGTGTAGGACCGCCTATCTTGAGGAGCGATTGTTGGAGCTGCATCGACAGATTGTCCTAGCTCAGAATGAGCTCAACGACGTGCTTAGTGACATAGCACTCGTCCATAAACTGCAGCAGCAAATTAGCGAATTTGCCGAAGCTAAGGAGAGCGCATCTTGACGAGCCATTGTTGGAGCTGCATGCCACATTGTCCTGAGTCGAATGAAGTTGTTGAGAAGAATGGAAACGCTAACTTAATATGAGACATTTGCCTGTTCATTTCATTGGTTTTAGCTTATTTATCAGTCATGAGTTCCTTTATTTAGTACTTTTGCGTATTCATAATTCACTCCCTAGATTCACTTTATTGAATTTATATCAAAGTATGAGATGATTAATAAACCCAAGAATAATATTCAATTTAAACCTCGAAGTATGAGGTATTGAACAAAAACTACATTCAAATAAATTTTTGAACGCTTTAAAGCGCTGCGGGCACGTCAGAGCTGCGGTCTGTGCTTGCGCGGGCCCGACCTCGTGCGCCTCACGCCCCCCTAACGAACCTCGGCGTGAATCGCGTCAAGGAATCTTGAACTAAGAACGCGGGTCCCCTGCCCCGATTTCGGGATGCAGGGGTCCTGCGAACTCGATCGTATCAAACGACTAAGTATAAAAAACGTTCGAATTAAACTCTATGCCGCCCTCCCCTTCTCTCCCAAATTTGATTTTTCACCCTCGATCTTTGTCCTAGCCGTCGGCCACCCCTCAGGATCTTCGTTTCGGCGAAGTGTGACTGCTCTATGTTAACTTAAAGTATGTTTTAAGGTTAATATATTTTTTTATAATGAATGTTTCTATTCAAGTTATGGTTGATTGACGATTATGTTAATAGTAAGTAAAAGAAATGTTATATTGTTGCTTCTTATTGGAAATACCCTTGATAAAAGGCATTTGATTGTACTAATACGCTTCGTTTAAGTTCTCTCAATTAACAATGAAGAGTATAGAACTTAGATGCAAAAGAATATGATAAACAGTTCAAGATGTCGACTAGTCGTTCAAGGTATCGACCGGTCGTTCAAGGTGTCAACCGTTAGGCATCTTTACGAAATTCCAGTGAGTTTCAAGTGTCGACCAGACAGTGCTAGTGTCGACCGCAGAAACAAATGCAGAAATTCCAAAGAGCTTCAAGTGTCAATGGGACAGTGCTAGTATCGACCAACGAAACAAATGCATAAATTCCAGAGAGTTTCAAGTGTCGACCGAACAGTGCTAGTGTCTACCGCAAAAACAAATGTAGAAATTCCAGGAGCCTTAAAGTGTCGACTGTCGACCAGGAAGCCAATGTGTCGACTGAGTTTTTGAGTGGCTTTTAATATAACACACAATGACAACAAAGTGTCGACTGAACTATCTGTTTTTTAAAGACACTTATAAATAGAAGAATGAAGGCTCATGCAAAAACACCCAATCTAAAAATTGCAACGAAGTGCTACTGAATCAAAACTTGAGAATTCCTTCCTTCAACTGATCCCTCACCTCTCCTAGCTTATCAACTTGTGATTGTACACATTAAGAGTGTGAAAATTGTATTCTTTGATATTTCGATCTCATTGTTATTTGTGAACGTTAAAGGATGACGCCCTTAATAATAGTCTTGTAAGACATTAATTGACGTCCAGAAGATCAATCAAATGAACTCAAGAAGTTGAGATTTGGAGGAATCTTCAAGGAGAGGCCTTGAAACGTGGACCTAGGCAAGAGTGGCCGAATTGCGTTAACAACTCGGTTGCATTTCTTCTCTCTAAACTCCTTAGATTTTATTTACTAAGTTTTAACTTTGAAAAATTAATATTATTGCTCGAAAATATCACTAAATTTGAACTTGTGCAAAAAGTTGTTAATAACCTAATTCACCTCCCTCTTAGATTATTTTTTATCCTACACCCTAATCAAAACCGGTTGAATCTGTGACAGCCCGAAACCGGAACCCGATCGGGGTCCGAGATCGGAGCCATCACTTCGGGACAGATAACAGGAAACAGGGACTATTATTATTATTTTTTGAACATAAACAGAATGAGCTTTTAAAGTAGACTCGTAATCTTTTCAGAGGAAGGGAAAGACGGGCTTCAGAAATAAATGGCGGAATTACAGGATAAAGCAGGAAGCAGAAATAAATAAGCTGGCGGAAGACTTAGTTTAAAAGGGGCAGCGGTGAATTCAAATAAGACAGAAGTGAACAGGGTTCAGCGGAAGAGACTGGATAAAACTGGGCAGAAGGCTTGAATGACGTCAGCCGGAAGATGTAAATGCAAAGACAGAAGCGAAGATGACGTCAACCGGGAGACTAGAGCTATCGGTGGATTCGGATATGACAAAAGACGAACAGTATTCAGCAGAAGAGGCTGAGTAAAACTGGACAGAAGAGGTGGTGACGTCAGCCGGAAGATGGGTGACGTCAGGCGGAAGACACAGACAGTAACTGAGATTGGATGAGGAGATGACGTCAGCCGGAAGACATATTTATACTGGCGGAAGACTTGGGTGACGTCAGCCGGAAGACGGAGTTTTAAACTGGGCGGAAGACTTATGCTGACATCAGCCGGAAGACATAAATACACTGGGCGGATGATTGAATTGACTTTGACTGGGGCGGATGACAGAATTGACTGGGGCGGATGACTAAGGCATATAACTGGGCGGATGACTAAGGCATATAACTGGGCGGATGACTGAATTGACTTTGACTGGGGCGGATGACAGAATTGACTGGGCGGATGACTAAGGCATATAACTGGGCGGATGACTGAATTTAACAGGATGACATATATACAGAAAACATAAGAACAGAAGGCATGAAACTTCAAATTTTACTAAACAAAATTTACTAAAAACCCGCTTCAAAACATAGTTTAAAAAAAAACATACTTGACAACATGACAGAGATTCGAGAAAACAAACTGCATGGATAGCTCTAAAACTCGAGACAATCCATGCACACACTAACAGAGAAAACTCAAGGCAGTTCCAAAATATTTCAAAATATACATTCAACTGTCAAACAGAAGTTTTTAAAAAAAACATCAACACAGATTTTATACCTCGTTTTGAAGATCCCAAAAGTTTATGCAGAGATCGATCGCTGCACCCTTTATGCAGCGATCGCCTATGCGATCCCCTGCTTCTTCGATCGCTTCACTTCTTCTCCTTCTATTTCATTCTCCTTTCTCACTTTTCTCACAAGTGCTCCCTGAAATATTGGATTCCAGAGAGCAAATACATGATTTCAAGCTCTCTGGAATCCGATTCCAGAGAATAAATCAACTCTATCTTTCACACCAAATTTCTCTTCAATATCAATAGAATTATAACTTAAGCTCGACTAAATTAACAGCGGACTTTGCGAAATCCAACTGCGTGGATATACCTAAATATCGAGCATACCCTTATCAAACCTAAAACAATTCAAATAAGGTTTACTAACTTATTTAAAACGCTATACACCCAAACAGTTCCAGAATTTCAAGATAAATGTTATTACTTAACATCCTAAAATATCTTTACAATTCACAAACCCAAAATATCCCAAAAAGACCCTCAAAACCTATGCATACGTCCCCACGGGTCATATGAGCCTCGACTGCGCCAGCACACCACCGCAGCCATCCTCCGTCAACTGGACTCATGCCTTAGGAGGAGGAATCTCATCCTCACCTGGTTCCTCGATATCTAGATCACCTACACCATACAATACACTATGAGATGAAATCCCAGTAAGCTCTACGTAAATGCAATGCATGCTGTGCGTATGAGTTCGATAAACCATGCTTTATTTTATCTTACTATGCAATGCTTAATAGGTGTCACCGAGATCCTATCCCTCTAACCAGAGAGAGCTCATCCAGCGGGCGGACTACTCTTTCCAGCTAGATGCGGGGGGGTGCACGCTTACAACACGTACAGCCGTGCCTGAGCCCCACCTCGCGTGACCAATACGCCTTTCGGCCAATACGCCTTTCGGCCAATACTATGCTCAATACGCCTTTCGGCCAGTGCTATGCTTTACGTTATCTTTAAAACTCTGTGCGGAAGTTCATTTTCATGCTTTTCTTTAAAACAAGTGATGCGTGAACAGTTCAATATCATACAATAAACAAGCAATAACATATACCATCAAAGACTGTAAAACCTAATCTATAAAACAAATAAACCTAGCTACCCAACCAAAGCAATATAAACTAGGGCATCACCAAACTCCTCGAGACGACATTAGACGTACGGTGTAGGCCAATCGGCCATAGAAGAATCACGAGAACTTACCTCATGTCCAAATCAGCTCAAGCTCCGTCCACGAGCGCTGTTTCACCTAAGCAATTTACAAGGATTGACGTTAAAACGAGTTTAAACTATCGATCGTCCAAATTTACAAAACCTTAACTAAGGAAACTTCCTACAGCTCTAATCCAATTCATTGAGCTATAACTCGAGCAATTCGCGCTTAGCACCGCAAATTCTAATTTACGAGTTATTCCTAAAATCTCGAAAATCCCTAATTTTAACATTTTCACGAATTGATCTAACTTCGTCCAATAACGTCGAATACGTGCAATATATACTTAATCACGGCTAACCTATTAATTACGAACCCTAATTCGCGTTTTTAATCGAAAACCTAACGAAAACCCTAAACGTATAACTCCGAAAAACTCGAAATAAACGTTCTAAAACTATAGATCCATACCTAGAGCGTCGATTAGAGGAGAAATCACGAAGAAAACGAAACGAACGGGGGTCGGATCGTCGAAGAAATCGCCGCAGCAGGGAGGGTTTCGCGAGAGAAAATGAGAAACAGAAAGGAAGAAATGCATTCTGTCGAAGGACGAGAAGTGTTTCTGTTTTTATTAAATTTTGTTTTGTCAAAATTACCATTTTGCCTTTCTTGAGTTTTTATATAGATTTCGTTCGTCGGTTCGTTAATCGTCTAACTATTCGGTTCCATCAAGTCTCCATATTTCACTAATAAGTCTAACTTGTTATTTGGGATTCATTAAAACTGTCCGTTCGCAATTCGGATCTCGTTTACTATTTTTACTAAAACGTCCTCTACATTACGATAAAGGTAATTACTCGGAATATATCGTTTAATCTCCGAAAATTCCCATAATTTTCTTAAAATTCCTATTAATCATTAGGATCGTAATGACACTTTCTTTTCGTGAAACGGACCTGATTTGACATATTTACCAAAAATACCATTATATAATAAAATAACAATATAATATATTATATCGGAAATCCGTACAAGCTGGGTATTACATTCCACCCTCCTTATTCAGAATTTTGTCCACAAAATTACATCATACAAATAAATCAGGATATCTAGTCATCATATCCTGCTGTCGTTCCCACGTCGCTTCTTCCACCTCGTGATTCCGCCATAGAACCTTAACTAGCGGAATTTCCTTGTTGCGCAAAATCTTGATGGAAGTCTCCAAAATACGTACCGGTCTCACCTCATAGCTCAAGGTAGGCTGTACCTCAATCTCTGTAACCTCCACGATATGCGACGGATCGCGCAAGCACTTCCGAAGCATAGACACATGAAATACGTCGTGGATACCCTCCATAGAAGCTGGAAGCTGTAATCTGTATGCCACATTTCCGATCCTCTTCAGAATAGGAAAGGGCCCCACGTAACGAGGGTTCAACTTACCCCTCCTTCCAAATCTCGCTACGCCTTTGAACAGAGAAACTTTCAAATAGACCTCATCGCCTTCCTCGAACTCCAGCTCTCTCCGTCTGGTGTCAGCATAGCTCTTCTGCCTGCTCTGTGCTACCTCTATACACTGTCGAATGATGGCAATCTTCTCTGCCGTCTGCTGTAGAATCTCAGGACCAATGATGCTGGCCTCGCCAACCTCGTCCCAATACAACGAAGATCTACACTTTCGACCATACAGCGCCTCATATGGAGCCATGCCAATAGTAGCCTGGAAGCTGTTATTATAAGAGAACTCGATCAGTGGCAAATACCTGCTCCACGATCCCTGAAACTCCAGCATACACGCTCTGAGCATATCCTCCAGAATCTGATTCGTCCTCTTTGTCTGTCCATCAGTCTGAGGATGAAATGCGGTGCTGAAATTAAGCTGAGTCCCCATAGCTTTGTGTAGACTCTTCCAGAACTTCGAGGTAAATCTCGGATCTCTGTCTGAGACAATAGAAACTGGCACGCCATGCAGTCTGACAATCTCCTGCACATAAAGCTCGGCGAGCTGATCCATAGACGATGCCATCCTCACAGATAAGAAGTGGGCCGACTTTGTCAATCTGTCCACAATAACCCAAATGCCGTCATGGCCTCTCGTTGTCCTCGGGAGCCCCACAATAAAGTCCATAGAGATCTGCTCCCACTTCCACTCCGGAATCGGCAGTGGCAATAACGTTCCGGCCGGTCTCTGGTGCTCTGCCTTCACCTGTTGACATATTAAACAGGTCTCAACGTACTTGGCAACCTCCCTCTTCATGTTCGGCCACCAATAATGTCGCTTCAAATCCCGGTACATCTTGGTACTTCCCGGGTGTACAGAATATGCAGAAGAATGTGCCTCGGCCAATATCTCCTTCTTCAGGTCCTCGTCGCTAGGCACGTACCACCTATGCCTGAACTTCAGAATACCATCATCCGATAAATGGAAATCCGACGAGTCTCCCAATGTCATGCTCGATCGAAGCTCATCACACTCCGAATCGCCTTGCTGAGCCTCACGTATACGATCAAGAATAGCGCCTGAGAGAAATGTTGGCGAGCATACTGGACAACTCTGCCACTATCTCCACATCGAATCTCTCAATCTCAGACCGCAGCGTAACTGACATCGCTGCAAGTGAAGGCTGACTCGCAGAAGGCACTCTACTCAAGGCATCAGCAACCTTGTTCGCCTTTCCTGGATGGTACTTGATATCAAAATTGTAATCTTTGACAAACTCAAGCCATCGTCTCTGTTGCATATTCAGCTCCTTCTGCGTAAATAAGTACTTCAAGCTCTTGTGGTCAGAAAATACCTCGCACTGCTGCCCATATAAATAATGCCTCCATATCTTCAGTGCGAAGACCACAGCTGCTAACTCAAGGTCGTGCGTAGGGTAATTCTGCTCATACGGCTTCAACTGCCGAGAAGCATAAGAAATAACTCTCCCCTCCTGCATCAACACACAACCGAGTCCGACTCCAGATGCATCACAATAAATACTGAACCTGACACCTTCCGCAGGTAGCGCCAGTACTGGAGCGGTGGTCAATCTTTGCTTTAACTCCATAAAACTATCATCACAAGCAGACGACCATACAAATCTCTCGTTCTTCCGAGTCAAACAAGAAAGGGGAAGTGCGATCTTCGAGAATCCCTCTATAAACTTCCGATAATAACCGGCCAACCCGAGAAATCCACGCACCTCACGTACGTTCTTCGGCTGTGGCCAATCTCTGACCACCTGAATCTTGCTCGGATCCACAGAAACTCCGTCCTGTGATATAATATGGCCAAGGAAGCTCACTCTGTCAAGCCAGAACTCGCACTTCGAAAACTTTGGATACAGCTGATGCTGACATAGGGTCCTCAGAACAATCCTCAGATGCTCCTCGTGTTCTTCCTTCATCTTAGAGTAGATCAATATGTCGTCGATGAAAACCACAACGAACTTGTCCAGATACTCCTTGAAGACACGGTTCATCAAGTCCATAAACGCTGCAGGGGCATTAGTAAGTCCAAAAGACATGACAAGGAACTCATAATGCCCATACCTCGTTCGGAATGCCGTCTTCGGTATATCATCCATCCGGACCTTCAGCTGATTGTAACCCGAGCGTAGATCAATCCTGAAAAATACTCGGGCACCCTGTAGCTGATCAAATAAGTCGTCAATCCGGGGCAGTGGATACTTATTCTTCACTGTGAGCTTATTCAGCTCCCTGTAATCAATGCACATCCTGAGGGTCCCGTCTTTCTTCTTGACAAACAGAACGGGCGCACCCCAGGGTGAAACACTGGGTCGAATAAACCCCTTCTCAAACAGCTCATCCAGCTGAGTCCTCAACTCTCTCAACTCGGCTGGTGCCAATCGATATGGGTTCTTAAACCTCGGTGCGGAGTTAGGATACACATCAATAGTAAACTCAATCTCCCGGTCCGGCGGTAATCCGGGAAGATCATCAAGGAAAATACCAGAGAACTCTCTGACAATAGGAATGTCGCTCGGCATCAATCCGCTGAGCAACTGACAATTAAAGACAGAGGCCAAATAAATAGAGCACGCACCTTTAATCTGCTCGTTGACCATCATGGAATAAGAGATAGGTGAGCTACTCAATCTGCTCATCGCCTGATAAGAAAACTCAGCTTTACCCGGAGGTCGAAAGGTGACAATCCCGGATCGACAGTCGATGGTGGCGAAATGCTGTGACAGCCAATCCATCCCTAAAATAAGATCATAATGCTCGATGCCCATAACAATAAGGCGAGCATAGAGAGTACGGTCCCCAATCGAGATAATGTTGCCCTGGACTACACGACCAGACTGCATACGCTCTCCTGAAGGTAGCATCACACTATACTCGCATTCTGCTAACTCAGGTGCAAGCCTCAATCTCGACACACAAGCGGTGGAAACAAAAGAATGTGTAGCCCCCGTGTCTAATAAAGAAAATACAGGAACGCCCATAAGCAATATAGTACCTGCTATCACGGCAGGCTGATCCTCGTTATCAACATCACCAGGCTCGATAAAAGCGAAAATCCTGGGCATAACTTTCCTCTGATCACTGCCTGACTGATCTCGCCCCCTCTTCGGGCAGTCTTTAGCAAAATGGCCTGGCTCACCGCACCAATAACATACATTCGTGCCCATCCTGCACTGGCCAGAGTGTTCCTTCTGACATTTAGGACAAACAGGTACCTGAGAAGCAACCTGTACTTGCTTACCCTTACCCCGGTCATTACCTCCCTCAAGAGGTCTCTTCACACCCCTCTGCTGCTGCTGGGGCTGTGCTCTCGGCTGCCAACCTCAGTTCAGAGACTGAGGTCGAATCTCACGGAAGAAGCCTGACACGGGGTCCCTTAGAAAAGGGACCCGTGTACAACCCACAAATATACTCGGTTGTGCTCGGTTGTGTGCTAGTTATTAATACTTGAATAAGGGAAAGAAAATACTAAAATAAATGCAAGAAATAAACAAGGAAATTAACAATATGATGGCCTAATTATATATGATGTTAGAATGAAAGAAATATGCAAAAAGATAAAGAGGAAGAGATGATAATATTTGTTAGGAATGAAAAGAAAGTATAAGGCAAAATAAAGAGGAAAATAACATAAAATAAAGGTGAGTGTGTGAATATTGTGGAGCTGAAATTTAAAGGTGATGTTGTGTGCAAAGTGAAGACAATAATAGTAAAGAAATACCCTTGGTGGATCCGAGGAGCGAGCTTACGGTTTAAGCTCCCGGATACACGTTTTCCGTGAGGAAAACGACCACCGTAGGCCGGGATTTTCTTCCTCGTTTCAACTCCCAATGGAGAAGATGAGGGAAAGTATAAGAGCTAACCTAGCAACCCTAGCTAGGCTAGCAATGGAGGCTAACTCCTCTTGGTTCAAAGAACCAAGGAAAATACCAAAGGAAAACCAAAGATATTTAGGGGAAATAGTAGTATATTGATAGCCAAAAGTTGTCTACAAACACTAATACCATGCATTTATAGAAGTCCTAGGTGGATTAGGGCCCTTGGATCAAAAAGGATGGATGGCCAAGATCAAGGCAAACAAGCACACATCCTAGGGAGGAGATGAATGCCATACCTAAATGGATCAATGGAGGGAATCTTGCCACATCATCAATCCATGTTGCCACTAACTTTTGTACTTGCAAAATTATACCTTTTTTTGTAGGCTCTTCTTTGGGCCAAGGCTTCCATTGGACTCCATTTATTGTAGGGCCTTTTCCTTTGAATATTTTGTTGAACTTCCTCCAACCCAAATCCACCACCATACATCTAGTCCTAACCACACAATCTAATGCATGAAATGCAATTATAAAATCCTTACAATAAAGGCGAATGTATGCCAAATAAGTTCAAAAATAAAAATTACAAAAATAGGGCCCGGGAAGACAAATTCCCATAGGGCAAAGTGACGGCTCCTCCAAGCGATCCAAATGCAATCCTTTTTCATAAATTTTCCTATAAAAATAAAAACACGTAATAAATAGAAAATTTAGATAAGGCACGGGATGCTACTAATTTTCTTTTAATATGCATCCGAGGCATGTCAAAGCCCTTAGATGGCTCCCTCGGTCTGGTAGAACTCTGATCAACTGCCTCGATATCAAGCGCTCTAGCCACAATCTCGTCATAGGATACATGTCGTACCCCAGATATCGTAAGGCGCATCCGAAACTCCTGACTAAGTCCCTGTAAGAATCGGCGTACCTTATCCTCGTTGATGCTGACCTGGCGTGGCGCAAATCGGGACAATGCCTCAAACCTCCCCACATACTCAGCAATAGAAGCAGTCTGCCGCAACTGCATAAACTCGACCATCTTCGCCTCTCGTACGGTATGACTGAAATATTTGTCGTAGAATAACTCTCTGAACCTCTCCCAGCCTATAATAGTCACATCGGTGGTCGTCTTCACAGTGTCCCACCAGAATCGGGCATCTAAGGCCAGGTGGTAAGTCACCAACGCCACCCTCTCTCCATCCTCTATGCTAGCATACGCCAGCATGTCCTCCATAGTACGAATCCACTCCTCGGCTGAAGTGGGATCCGTAGACTGTCCGCTGAATACTGGGGGCTGGAGCTTCTGAAATCTCTCCATCCCACGGTTAAGCAAAACGGCTGTCTCTCGGGCTCTAACGCCCTCTCGGTCAATCAAAGTACCCAGCTGTTGAGACTGTCTCTCCATCTGCTGAGCCTGTCTCTCCATATGCTGAGACTGCTGGGCAATAAAGTCCTTAAGAGTATCGATTGTATCATCTCTGTCGTCTCGGTCATTTCGTGGACGCACCATAATTATAAAACTCCTATATAAAAATTAAACAAATATTCTAAGAAACTAGAAAACAAATAAAGCTATAAACGTACTTACAGTTGATGAAGAATGTCCGCGTAGTGGCTGTACAGTCGAGCAGTCTACAGAACCGATTTTAAAACCCGGGGACTTTGATACCATAACTGTAACGACCCTAATACTGTACCCGTAATTTTCGTACCATATTTTTTTTAACCTAATATCTTTAATTAAACACTGGGCGGAACCTAAACCGAAATCGAAACCAGAATCGAAATCGGAAATCAAAATCTAGATTTAAAACCATTTAAAACAACTATAAACTAATTTATTAAAACATTTAAAAAAATAAAAAAAAAACAATTGATTAAAACAAATAAAGAAAGGGGAGGGCAAAACAGTCACCTGAGACAAATAGAGGCAGCGATCGAACTCTGCACATAGACAGCGATCGATCTCTGCACATAGCCAGCGATCGATCTCTGCAATTGCAGAGATCGATCGCTGCACCCTTTATGCAGCGATCGCCTATGCGATCCCCTGCTTCTTCGATCGCTTCACTTCTTCTCCTTCTATTTCATTCTCCTTTCTCACTTTTCTCACAAGTGCTCCCTGAAATATTGGATTCCAGAGAGCAAATACATGATTTCAAGCTCTCTGGAATCCGATTCCAGAGAATAAATCAACTTTATCTTTCACACCAAATTTCTCTTCAATATCAATAGAATTATAACTTAAGCTCGACAAAATTAACAGCGGACTTTGCGAAATCCAACTGCGTGGATATACCTAAATATCGAGCATACCCTTATCAAACCTAAAGCAATTCAAATAAGGTTTACTAACTTATTTAAAACGCTATACACCCAAACAGTTCCAGAATTTCAAGATAAATGTTATTACTTAACATCCTAAAATATCTTTACAATTCACAAACCCAAAATATCCCAAAAAGACCCTCAAAACCTATGCATACGTCCCCACGGGTCAGATGAGCCTCGACTGCGCCAGCACACCACCGCAGCCATCCTCCGTCAACTGGACTCATGCCTCAGGAGGAGGAATCCCATCCTCACCTGGTTCCTCGATATCTAGATCACCTACACCATACAATACACTATGAGATGAAATCCCAGTAAGCTCTACGTAAATGCAATGCATGCTGTGCGTATGAGTTCGATAAACCATGCTTTATTTTATCTTACTATGCAATGCTCAATAGGTGTCACTGAGATCCTATCCCTCTAACCAGAGAGAGCTCATCCAGCGGGCGGACTACTCTTTCCAGCTAGAGGCGGGGGGTGCACGCTTACAACACGTACAGCCGTGCCTGAGCCCCACCTCGCGTGGCCAATACGCCTTTCGGCCAATACGCCTTTCGGCCAATGCTATGCTTTACGTTATCTTTAAAACTCTGTGCGGAAGTTCATTTTCATACTTTTCTTTAAAACAAGTGATGCGTGAACAGTTCAATATCATACAATAAACAAGCAATAACATATACCATCAAAGACTGTAAAACCTAATCTATAAAACAAATAAACTTAGCTACCCAACCAAAGCAATATAAACTAGGGCATCACCAAACTCCTCGAGACGACATTAGACGTACGGTGTAGGCCAATCGGCCAGAGAAGAATCACGAGAACTTACCTCGTGTCCAAATCAGCTCAAGCTCCGTCCACGAGCGCTGTTTCACCTAAGCAATTTACAAGGATTGACGTTAAAACGAGTTTAAACTATCGATCGTCCAAATTTACAAAACCTTAACTAAGAAAACTTCCTAGAGCTCTAATCAAATTCATTGAGCTATAACTCGAGCAATTCACGCTTAGCATCGCAAATTCTAATTTACGAGTTATTCCTAAAATCTCAAAAATCCCTAATATTAACATTTTCACGAATTGATCTAACTTCGTCCAATAACGTCGAATACGTGCAATATATACTTAATCACGGCTAACCTATTAATTACGAACCCTAATTCGCGTTTTTAATCGAAAACCTAACGAAAACCCTAAACGTATAACTCCGAAAAACTTGAAATAAACGTTCTAAAACTATAGATCCATACCTAGAGCGTCGATTAGAGGAGAAATCACGAAGAAAACGAAACGAACGGGGGTCGGATCGTCGAAGAAATCGCCGCGGCAGGGAGGGTTTCGCGAGAGAAAATGAGAAACAGAGAGGAAGAAATGCATTCTGTCGAAGGAGGAGAAGTGTTTCTATTTTTATTAAATTTTGTTTTGTCAAAATTACCATTTTGCCCTTCTTGAGTTTTTATATAGATTTCGTTCGTCGGTTCGTTAATAATCTAGCTATTCGGTTCCATCAAGTCTCCATATTTCACTAATAAGTCTAACTTGTTATTTGTGATTCATTAAAACTGTCCGTTCGCAATTCGGACCTCGTTTACTATTTTTACTAAAACGTCCTCTACATTACGATAAAGGTAATTACTCGGAATATATCGTTTAATCTCCGAAAATTCCCATAATTTCCTTAAAATTCCTATTAATCATTAGGATCGTAATGACGCTTTCTTTTCGTGAAACGGACCTGATTTGACATATTTACTAAAAATGCCATTATATAATAAAATAACAATATAATATATTATATCGGAAATCCGTACAAGCTGGGTATTACACGAAATGCAGCAAACTTGAACGCACGAGCACTGTGGTTCACGAACCTATAGCATGCATAAACGGACATTAACCCTAAACATCACGAAACTAGCAAATAAATAAACTAAAAATCGTTTTCTATCTAAGATGATTACCTTAGACCGAAAAGCAGGAGGAAAATCAGAGAAGGAAGAAACTCCTTGAGTTGGTTTTCCCTAACCGAAAGAGAGAAGCAGAGAGGAAAATAAGAGAGAGAAGAGAGGGAAATGTCTCACGTAGGAGGAAGAGAAGGAAATGGGATACATGGCTTGTCTTCTTCCACAAGTTTGCCAAGTGTCAATCATCCATTTGATTTCTCCCACCAACCTTAATTTCTTCCTAATTTGCCATTCCATTAGTTTTTAACTAAAACATTATTTAGTTAATCGATTCGGTCTCACGAATCACCCTCGTTCGATTAAACACATCGACAATTTCATTAAAAACAATCATTGCATTAATATAGGAGAAATTCCGCTTACATATTCGGGGAATTATTACATAGGCAAAAATGCCGGGTGTTACAGAATCACTCTCACAAATCGACTTTCTACTGGTCCCCTCTTTAAATCTACCCAAAATCATCAAAAATCGTGCCCCTTCTCCAAAATCTCTCAAAAATTAGCGAAGGAATGAGTCCAAAATTGTTGTTCAAATGCAAGTCTCTATTGACACAAGGTGAACCGTTCGAAGGAGGTCCGTCATAACGTGCACCGTCACAAGGTGGTCTAACTAACCGGCCTCGGCCACACAGTGGTTCGTCTAACCAGCAGCCGGCTCAAGGTACCGCATATTGATCTAATGAGTTTAGAACTCGTCTTTGTGAACTGAAGTATAAATATGACATGGCAAACCGCTCGATTATTTTCTCAAAGATTATTCAATTTTCAAGTTTTAAATCTTTGGGAGTTAACCAGTTATTTGACTGAATTAGCCTACGAGGCCTATGTGAGTTGCAGAGTGACCTTTGTGAGCGTCTGATACCGTTTTTTTATGTGAATTTGGCTTCGGTAGGAGAGCATGGTAAGATGAAGTTCTTTATATTAGGAGCGGAAATCATGATATCCCCATTGGACATAAATCACTTGATTGGTTTTTCGAATGATAGCAGTGAGAAGTATGAACAATACTACCACACTTCTTGGGGTTGCAACTTTATCACAGCAGGGAAAGGACTTGAACTCCTCAGAAAAATTCATCGAAATCCTAAGATTTGAGCGTTTAGCAAACCAAAATCGAAAGACTTCAATGTAGAAGCGCATGTTATTCACAATGTGATAGCCCACGCTAGTCTACCACGAGATGACCATAGAGATATGGTGAGCTGCATGGTTATTTATGTTATGGAAAAATTGTACAATGAGAAGAAGTTTGACTCAAGGTATTTAATTTTGAACCACATGTTAGAGATTAGCTGGACGTGCAACAAGAATATGTCATAGAGTACGTTGATTCAGAAGCTATTGGGCCACTTTAACACTTGAATGCTGCCCGAAGAGTAGATGAGAAAATGAAACTAAACTTTAAAAGTATTTTTATTAACAAAGTAACACCTAGTATGATTTTATTAACCAATTGGTCATGACATGCCTCCCGAAAAAATTAAAAAAGTATTTTTATTAATAAAGTATCATCTCTGCACGTTTTTAAATTTGTTCAAACTGAGGAGCGACGGAAGTAAGCTGGAGTTGTTGATAGGGCTGGGCACGGTCCGGTCCGGGCCGGTTCTGGCCTGGAACCGGACCGGACCGTTGGTTTCGGGAATTTATTTCCCGAAACCGGAACCGGTCCATAGCAGAACCGGTACCGAACCGGAACCGGACCGTAAATTCGGTCCGGTTCCGGTTCGGTACCGGTTCCCTCCCATGCTTTTTTATTATTATTTTTTTTTAATTGAGTGGATAGTCGTACCTTTTCACCTACTTGCCATCAGGAAAATAATGGCAATTGAAAGCAATTGTCCTTTTCCCAACGCCCCCCCTTTTCCCTTTTTCTGCTGTCCTTCTTTCCCTACCCTAATTGCCCTCTCTCCATCGCTCCACGCCCATTTTCTTCTTTCCTCCGGCCATGGACACCACGTCCATTTCCGTCACGGACACCCTCCTCCCCTTTTCCCTGGCCGTCACCAGACTATCGATTTCTCCCCTCTCGAATTCTTTCTCGGCCTCGTCGCAGTCATCACCATCCCCGCTCTCATCTACACTTTTTTCTTCGCCATCAAGTGCCCACCTAACCCCTAATCGCTGGATGAGGTTGCTGGTCGACGGACGACGGTCGGAGCTGCGTGAGTCTGAGACGTGAGGTCGCTAACTCGCTAGGTCGGGGTCGGGTCGTCGGTGCTGAGGAGTGAACTGAGGAGGGCTTGCTGGACGTTGGTTTTAGATTTCTTTTTTTTTTTTAAGTTATCCGACCCATGGGTCGGATAACCCACCGGGCCGACCCATGGGTCGGTTCTCCCATGGGAATTCCCGGTTCCGGTACGGGGAACAGGGGACCGGACCGCGGTTCTCGGTTCCCCAATCCGTGGAACCGAGACCGGTTCCATGGTAGGCAGAACCGACCAAGAACCGTCCCGAACCGCCGGTCCGGTCCGGTTTTGCGGTTCTGGGCCGGTTCTGCCCACCCCTAGTTGTTGACGATGACGCGAAGAAGTTATTTATACGCGCACGAAGGCTGAATTGACGGCGAATTGAACTTCTCTAAGAGATTTTGTTTGTTTTCAGTTTTTAGATAGAAATTTGAGTGGCCAGCAGACAGAATCATCTAAAACGGCGGGCCCATTCCAACGACGTTCCGACTAGTTTCTTCTGTTCCCCATTTTCGGTCATCTCGACCTTCTGTTCTTCGATCTCTCTATCTCACTTCAATGTCATCTGGGTTTCCTTCCATAGCTATTTCCTCGATTGGGTTTGGTCCACTTCCTTGAATATTTCATCGTTTCTGCTTTACTTTCTCTTTCAGTTTTTGAAATCAGCGAATTCTTGATAATCCCGCCTAAGAATGGCATCGATTGGGTCACTGCCTTTCAACATTGAGACCAAGAAAGAGACCTCAGTTCTGTTTCAAAGTAGAAACTATCGCTGTCGTTTCTCCTATTTTTGGGCGAAATCATTAGAAGCTAGTGTCGTCCGTGATTCACTCGCTGGAAACTCAAAAGCCGCGAAACTTTTATGCGATAGACTAATCGCTGGGTGGAGTAGAGGGCAACCGGTTCCGTCAAAGCCTCTGCTGCGAGCGATGTCTACAACCTCAACGAGTGGCGAGATGAGTAATGAATCAGAGGATTCCCACGATGCTTCAAAGGTGCAAGAAGATTCTTGAAGTTCAGAGGGAACTCCTTCAGCAGGTATCCTCAAAAAATGATTTGATTCAATGCAGTATGTATCGCAATTTCTGTTACCTTTCAATACTCTATTCCTCGATTTGCCTAATTTGAATTTGTTCCTTCTGTGAATATGTTGAATGAAATTCTTGTGTTTTTCAGATTGCGGAAAGAAGAAAATTAGTAACATCTATAAAAAATAGTGTTACAGAAACATGGGGAGATGAAGATTCAAACGAACAAGACAATGGCGATTCTCCAATTATTAGTACTAAAAATGTGGCTGGTCTTTGGAATGGTGGTATCATGTCAAGCAGCACTGGGCATTTAGCTGTAGAAGAGGAAGCAGAAAGCTCAACCAAGTATAGGGAAAACAAGAAAGAACAAGAGATGTCCATGGATGTCAAGAAGCAACTCTCTAGCTTGGATTTGTTTAACGAGTTGGAGAGTTCGGATTTGGGAACTAAATTATCAGATTCAACTGCCGTAAATGATGATCGTGCAGCCGACAGTCCTGAAATTATAGACATTAAACCTCCTCCTCTGTTCGGAGATAATGTGACGAACGTCGTAATAGTAGCCGCAGAATGTGCTCCATGGTCGAAAACAGGTATCTTTACCATGTACAAAATTGAGGATTCAATTTCTTCAATGAGGAAGATTTAACTTTTATTTTGATACAATCTTAGTTGCTTAAAAAAAATTAAAAGATGGTACAAAAGTAGCATGTATTATCATTTTATGCTAAATTTTTCTTGCCACTGAACCTGTTTTTGTTCTGTTTTTGAATGCTTACAGTTAATTAGATTCATTTTGACCAAAGCCGATATAATAGAACTTACAACCGTCCCAAAACTAATGGAGTAGTAACACGCTATCGTGTTTTGAGAATGATTTTTAAAACATCTGTTTAGGTGGGCTGCAGATGTTGTCGGATCATTACCAAAAGCGTTAGCTCAGTGCGGACATAGGGTCATGGTAATTTTTGTTTTCATTTCCTAAAACTCGATGAGTACATTCGATCAGAATGGTAATATTTTTGAAACTTCAGAATCAAATACATCAAGATTAGTCTCCTTGATGCATGTTTCCTCAATAATCACTCTGATTGTTCCCTCCTTGTCCCACATTTCCACAATCCATACCCGTTTTTGCACATCTTCACCAGTAATCTGTCATTAAATAAACAACCATCTGGTCTCTAAAGAGTTTGCATAAGTTGATCTGTTTTTATTGACTCGTCATTCCTTTATTTTATAGGTTGTGACTCCTCGATACGGCAATTATAGCGAACCACAGTATACGGGTGTTTGGAAAAGATATATGGTGGGCGGTCAGGTATGTCTCAATGCAACAAATTTCTTCGAAGTTTTTTCAGAAATTAGAAGAAAATTGCTACGTAAATATTTCTAATAACATTTAATATGGAGGAGGTGGAAATAGGATTTTACCAAGTATATAAGGATGGAGACGATTTTTTTTTCATTGATGCTCGTATGTTTCATCACAGGGAGTAGAACATCTATGGAGGAGACTGTGTGGTGAGATGAAAGTGTTACTTTGGCAACTTCGATTATAGATAATTATTATTTTGTGGGAAATTACCAATTCAAACCTCGAACTATACGTGTTTTTTATTTTAAACCTTAAAGTATCAAATTTAACGAATCAAACCTTAAAGTATCAAAAACATAACAAAACAAACCCTACTGTCCGTTTCATCTGCGTCCGGTATCCATTTTTGCCGTATATGGGACGGACGGTAAATATTCGCGTCCGTTCGTATACATTATTTGGCCGTTTCCTGGACGGACGGTTAAAAAACGCGTCCGTCCGATACATATTACGGACGGACACACGAAACGTTTGTCCGTCCGTACGTATGTTTTGCCTGGATGTCGACGCGTGGCTCGGACGGATGTTGTATTTACGCGTCCGTTCGTGAACCTGCATGTCCGTCCATTATTTTTAAGGCATTTTATAAACGGATGGACATGCTAATTTAGGCCGCGATCGGACTAATGCGTAAATACAGCGTCCATCCGATCTCTCGATTTATATCGTACCAGCGCCTGAAATCCGACATTTTCACCGTGGTAAAATCGATTTTCTCTCAACCTCTTGCAAATTTTTTGTAGATTTTCGACGAAGCTTTGAGGTAATAGCTTTATCCATTCTAATTCATTTAGTTAAATTTTTATGGTAAATAAATCGGATGCTGTAATATTGCAGACCGTATAACAGACGGACGCACGAAAATAGCGTCCGTCCGTTCTCCATTTTGCTGAAATTTTCTCTGATTTTCTTTATGTATTCTTATTGTTATTGTTGTATTTTTTTTGTAGATAATCGTCGTAAATGGTAGAAAGATTAGTTGATGCGGATGAGCCTGCAAATATGGACTGGTATATGGAGGAGCACGGTCCGATATATGGTGATATACGAATGAACTCTGTTCCCTCGGCTGTTCCGATGAAGGGACACTTCCGTTGGGCGTGGTAGTATCTCTCTGCCCCTTCTGCGGCAAATCCGATCAACCGATTTACCGTCTCTGGGGTAATGACAATCTCCTTTCTCAATACGTAAGTTTTGATAATTCCGGACCTCCTGGTCTAGCTCATGTTCGCACAGAATATGCGAACAATTCTATCACAATTTTGGCCCCGTAAACTATACACCCCTTCGAGGCCGATTCTGTCGAACATTTCTTTGATATGCAAGGACTCCCATTCTGTAAAGTCCACAGTCTTCGACAACGTCACCTGGCGGTGTAACAAATCTAGGTCGAACTGCTCTCGATAATGCTGATTGCGAAATTCAATCGATAAAAACTCCAACCGTGGTGGAGGTGCCGTCGGCCTCTCTTGCCGGTTTGAGGGTCCGGCTTGTGAAGTTGAGGGTGCACGACTCGGGCCAACCTTTCGTCTAATCGTCAATCTCTCTCTGTCTGCCATGATAGTATATTCTGCAATTGGAGAATTTTTAAAAAAATTAGCCTCAATCAGAAAATTGACTCAAATCTGCCTCTGTATTCGGGTTTCATTTTTACCAGACGGACGCTCAAAATAGCGTCCGCCCAGTAAACTACCCGAAACTAGGGCACTTAATATCGATCGAAAATCTGAGTTTTTTTACCATAAAAATTGAACTAAATGAATCAGAATGGATAAAGCTATTACCTCAAAGCGTTTTCCGGTTGAAAATCTACAACAAATTTGCAAGAGTTTGAGAGAAAATCGATTTGGGCGCGGTGAAATTGTCGGATTTCAGGCGCTGGTTCGATTTAAATCGTGGGATCGGACGGACGCTGTATTTACGCGTCCATCCGTTCTCGCCCTAATTTAGCATGTCCATTCGTTTATAAATGCCTTAAAAATAACGGACGGACATGCTGGTTCACGGACGGACGCGTAAATACAGAGTCTGTCCGAGCCACGCGTCGACATCCAGGCAAAACATACGTACGGACGGACAAACTTTTCGTGTGTCCGTCCGTAATATGTAGCGGACAGACGCGAATATTTACCGTCCGTCCGATATATGGCAAAAATGGATACCAGACGCAGATCGAACAGACGGTAGAATTTGTTTTGTTATGTTTTTGATACTTTAAGGTTTGATTCGTTAAATTTGATACTTTAAGGTTTAAAATAAAAAACCCGCATAGTTCGAGGTTTGAATCGGTAATTTCCCTTATTTTTTACTTAAACGATGTTATCTTTTAGTAGTATAACGAAAGATACATCACATACACCATAGTTTATAGTTTAAGCTCTTATCTTTTATCATTTCAAAAGAAAGAGGTATAATTTGTTTTTTTTAAACATTGATAACGATTACGATGGTGATTTTATACGATATTGTTCGGGTCCGAAACTTTGTTTTCACTTATGATAAGCATTTAGTTTTTTATGTTATTTGTTTAATGTTGCAGGATTTTTTTGAAGAGAATGGTGTTATTTTGCAAGGCAGCTGTAGAGGTGAGTTGTTTATATTCATATTCGAGTTGAATCAATCTAGAATATGCCTTTTCAAGACTTTTACGGAATAACTCGGTAAAACTTGGAGAAATCAAAACATTTTTATGACATTTGCCAAGGAAGAGGATATATTTGAAACTCAAAATTCGAAGGATTATCTTGTGTTTTTGCTCTTACTTGGACACGTTTCTCCAGGTTCCTTGGCATGTCCCGTGCGGTGGTGTTTGCTACGGAGATGGAAATTTGGTTTTCATCACCAATGATTGGCATACTGCATTGTTGCCGGTTTATTTGAAATTTACTATCAAGACAACGGTCTAATGATGTAAGCAAGGTCTATCCTCATAATCCATAACATAGCTCATCAGGTTTGTTCCAATTGAAAAAAAGTTAAGTCTTATAAATAGTTTGATAAATGATGTTCCCGTCTAAATAACAAAATCGAGACAAGTGAATGCAGAGAAAGTGTAGAAAATATATACTTATTTGCTTTCGAGAAATGTCGTATGTGTACTTTTTGTCCAGGGTCGAGGACCGATGGAAGATTTCGTCTTCGTCGATCTTCCAGAACACCATCAAGACCTGTTCAAATTGAACGATCCAGTTGGGGGCGAACACTTCAACATTTTTGCCGCTGGTTTGAAGGCAGCTGACCACGTAGTTACTGTCAGCCATGGATATGCCTGGAAGATCAAAGGTGGGTGGGGCCTACACGAGATTATAAACGGGATAGACTGGAAATTAAAAGGTATTGTAAATGGAATCGATCCGACATAGTGGAATCTGAAGTGCGATATTCACTTGATGTCGGATGGTTATGAAAACTACTCGTTGGAGACGCTTAATAGTGGCAAGCCTCAATGCAAGGCAGCCTTATAGAAGGAGCTTGGGTTGCCAATTCGTGAAGATGTCCCACTGATTTGGTTTATCGGGAGATTAGATCATCAAAAAGGCGTCGATTTAATAGCTGAGGCTGTTCCTTGGTTGATGGATCAAAATGTGCACTTAGTCATGCTAGGGACGGCCCGGAAAGATCTAGAACTACTCAGGCAGTTCAAAAACCAGTACAGAGACAAGGTCAGAGGATGGGTCGGTTTCTCGGTCAGAACTGCTCATAGAATAACGGCCAGAGCCGACATTTTGCTAATGCCTTCGAGATTCGAACATTGCGGGTTGAACCAGCTGTATGCGATGAATTACGGGATGGTTCCGGTCGTTCATAGCATTGGAGGACTGAGAGATACGGTTCGACCCTTTGATCTGTTTAATGAAACGGGATTGGGGTGGACATTTGGCAGTGCCGAAACGGGCCAAACTAATTCATGCATTGGGAAACTGCTTATGGACGTATAGAGAGTATAAGAAGAGTTGGGAGGGGCTGCAAAAAAAAAAAAAAAAAAAAAAAAAAAAAAAAAAAAAAAAAAAAAAAAAAAAAAAAAAAAAAAAAAAAAAAAAAAAAAAAAAAAAAAAAAAAAAAAAAAAAAAAAAAAAAAAAAAAAAAAAAAAAAAAAAAAAAAAAAAAAAAAAAAAAAAAAAAAAAAAAAAAAAAAAAAAAAAAAAAAAAAAAAAAAAAAAAAAAAAAAAAAAAAAAAAAAAAAAAAAAAAAAAAAAAAAAAAAAAAAAAAAAAAAAAAAAAAAAAAAAAAAAAAAAAAAAAAAAAAAAAAAAAAAAAAAAAAAAAAAAAAAAAAAAAAAAAAAAAAAAAAAAAAAAAAAAAAAAAAAAAAAAAAAAAAAAAAAAAAAAAAAAAAAAAAAAAAAAAAAAAAAAAAAAAAAAAAAAAAAAAAAAAAAAAAAAAAAAAAAAAAAAAAAAAAAAAAAAAAAAAAAAAAAAAAAAAAAAAAAAAAAAAAAAAAAAAAAAAAAAAAAAAAAAAAAAAAAAAAAAAAAAAAAAAAAAAAAAAAAAAAAAAAAAAAAAAAAAAAAAAAAAAAAAAAAAAAAAAAAAAAAAAAAAAAAAAAAAAAAAAAAAAAAAAAAAAAAAAAAAAAAAAAAAAAAAAAAAAAAAAAAAAAAAAAAAAAAAAAAAAAAAAAAAAAAAAAAAAAAAAAAAAAAAAAAAAAAAAAAAAAAAAAAAAAAAAAAAAAAAAAAAAAAAAAAAAAAAAAAAAAAAAAAAAAAAAAAAAAAAAAAAAAAAAAAAAAAAAAAAAAAAAAAAAAAAAAAAAAAAAAAAAAAAAAAAAAAAAAAAAAAAAAAAAAAAAAAAAAAAAAAAAAAAAAAAAAAAAAAAAAAAAAAAAAAAAAAAAAAAAAAAAAAAAAAAAAAAAAAAAAAAAAAAAAAAAAAAAAAAAAAAAAAAAAAAAAAAAAAAAAAAAAAAAAAAAAAAAAAAAAAAAAAAAAAAAAAAAAAAAAAAAAAAAAAAAAAAAAAAAAAAAAAAAAAAAAAAAAAAAAAAAAAAAAAAAAAAAAAAAAAAAAAAAAAAAAAAAAAAAAAAAAAAAAAAAAAAAAAAAAAAAAAAAAAAAAAAAAAAAAAAAAAAAAAAAAAAAAAAAAAAAAAAAAAAAAAAAAAAAAAAAAAAAAAAAAAAAAAAAAAAAAAAAAAAAAAAAAAAAAAAAAAAAAAAAAAAAAAAAAAAAAAAAAAAAAAAAAAAAAAAAAAAAAAAAAAAAAAAAAAAAAAAAAAAAAAAAAAAAAAAAAAAAAAAAAAAAAAAAAAAAAAAAAAAAAAAAAAAAAAAAAAAAAAAAAAAAAAAAAAAAAAAAAAAAAAAAAAAAAAAAAAAAAAAAAAAAAAAAAAAAAAAAAAAAAAAAAAAAAAAAAAAAAAAAAAAAAAAAAAAAAAAAAAAAAAAAAAAAAAAAAAAAAAAAAAAAAAAAAAAAAAAAAAAAAAAAAAAAAAAAAAAAAAAAAAAAAAAAAAAAAAAAAAAAAAAAAAAAAAAAAAAAAAAAAAAAAAGGACAATGCTGCTGAGAAGTACGAGGAAGTTCTTGTTGCAGCTAAGTACCAATGGTGAGAGTCTTCTGTGTTGTCGAAATAGAGTAAGAACAAATAAGTTTGTGTGGTGATATCGAAGGCGATCGTGGAGATTTCCGTCATGTAAGATTAAATCATTTTTTTCAAAAATTTCTCAGAGAAAGTGTTCGTAGTTCATGAGAACATACAGAAAAACCATGGAAGTTTGGGAATGATGATTTGAAAGCCACAGCGTTCAGAATCTGAGAAGGAACTCTTTTTCATCTTCATCTTTCATGTCTGCTGATTATACGTTCTATGACTGAACAATCTTCCCTTATTTCTTGATCTTTCTATGCTTTTTTCGGCCCTAGAACTTCAAATCTGTGGACAGAACAGCCGCATCTGGCCTGAAATATGAGCAGCTCTCCGCCATTTGACGGTGCTCTCTTTTGAAGTTCGGCCTCCAATTGACGGTGGTGAAGGAGAGGCAATTCCCAAAGCTCATTATCTCCATCTCTTATCAATGGAGGTGAAACTCACGCACTGTGTCAAGGTCCGGGCTTGTCCAAGGCATGTTGCCCATGGCCGCCCGTGTTGCTAGCTAAGTTTATTTCCTTTTTTTAGTAATTCTGTTGTACTCTTTTCTTTCTAATTTTAGCAAGAGTGACTCCTCGCCCACATAGCATGTCTACTCCTACTATAGTGGAGATGGTCCGGATTGCTCTTTAGGGGGAGAGGCATGACTGCACGTAGACCCCCCTACCCACTGATGTAATCTGCTGCTATTCAATAAACAAGCTTTTTACATATACCCTCTTTATGCACACTATGCTCAATGACGCTGCTTTCGATTAATCTCGCTCGCTCGTTGCTTACTCGTTAGACACAAGCTCGCTCTAACGAAGTGGGCACTCGGTGCCGTTGGCACGCTCGTTGGCTGACCCAGTAAGGTGTGATATTGGGTGCCGCACGGTCTCGTAAGCCCTTTGAAAGTAGGACCGTGACAGTTGGTATCAGAGCCCAGGTTGGCTCAAAATCGTGAGAAAGTATGCCGAAGAAGAGTACGATGGAAAGGCCTAGTGCACCATCGGATCAACTCGAGCGCCTCGTCGAGTTGGAAGAAGAAATACGGTATCTGCAAGACATACCGGACAACATTCGATTCATAGAAGAACGAATGAGGGAAATGTCTGAATTTCCTACTGAGATGGCGGCTATTCACAACAGAATAGACGCCATACCGATTCCAGAGCTATTGAATCGGGTGGAGACCCTCGAATCCCGACAAGAGAAGGGAAATGGAGTTTGCACGGGAGAAAGTTCCACAGGTACTATAATCGGGGTCCTGGAGCGCGTCGATGAGATCGAGCTGGCTCATACCCGATTGTCAGAAACTGTGTCTCAAGTAACCATGGACTTCAGAACAATGTTTGATTCTCTCAGGGCGGAGATTGCTGAGATCAACATTAAACTGAACCTTACCATGAGAGCCATGGGGAGTCAAACCCAGGCCACTACTGCTGCTGAATTCAGTCGAGTGAAAATCCCTGAGCCAAAGCCCTTTGGGGGAGCTCGGGATGCAAAAGAAATAGAGAATTTCATATTCGACATGGAACAATATTTCAAGGCCACAAAAACGGATGAGGATTCGAAAGTGACCTTGGCCACAATGCATCTTACTGACGATGCAAAGCTTTGGTGGAGATCAAAGTACCATGATATCAGTATCGGTGAATGTGTGATTGATACTTGGGAAGAACTAAAAAGACAACTGAAGGATCAATTCTTCCCAGAGAACGTTGAGTTCAATGCCCGTCGATTACTTCGAGAACTAAAGCAGACTGCAAGCATCCGTGAATATGTCAAACAATTCTCGGGACTCATGCTGAATATTAGAGATATGTCAGAAAAAGATAAGATCTTTGCTTTCATTGAAGGTCTTAAACCGTGGGCCAGGACTAGATTATATGAACAAAGGGTGCAAAGTCTGTCAAGTGCACTTGCAGCCGCAGAGCGATTGTTCGATTATAACACTGAGAACCCTGAGCCAGAAAAGGATACTCCAAGTAGCCCAACCGGCCACAAGTTTCAGAAACCGAACACAGGAACTGATGAAAAGAAGCCGTTTGTCCCAAGAGAAGGTTACGAGGCAGCAAGAAATGCTAACAACCAACGACAAACAAATAGGCCTGTGTCATGTTTTCTGTGCAAGGGACCCCATCGAGTAGCCGAGTGTCCGCATAGATTGGCCTTAACTGCTTTACAAGCTTCGATTCAGGATGGCAACTCAGCTAAGGGAGTTGCTGAAGAAAAATCCACCGAGCTTGCTGAAGTTGGGGCTATGACTTTCTTGTCAGCTATACAACAGCAGATGGAAGAGCTTAAGAAGAACCCAGGTAAAGGCCTCATGTATGTCGAGTCATCCATCAACAATAGATCTGCTACAAGTACGATGATAGACTCGGGAGCCACTCATAACTTCATTACAGAGAAGGAAGCTCGTCGTCTTAATTTGAAGCTTGAAAAGAATGATGGTAGGATGAAAACAGTGAATGCAAAAGCGATGCCAGTACTTGGGATTGTAAGGAGAGCCCGGTTGAAACTCGGCTCATGGACGGGACTCATTGACTTCATCGTAGCACAGATGGACGACTTTGATACGATCTTGGGGATGGAGTTCCTGATAGAACATAGAGTCATCCCAATACCTTCCACAAAATGTTTAATAATCACAAGTAACAACCCAACTGTTGTTCCTGCGATTCTTAAACAACCAAGTGCTATCAACATGAAGATGATTGCTGCAATGCAATTCAAAGAAGGGCAGAAACAAAACGATCCAACCTGTATGATTGCTCCGTGGGAAACAAGAAAAAAGGAGAAAAGAATACGCCCTGAGCTCTCAAAAGTCTTGAAGGAGTCCAGGAATACCATGCCTAGTTGCTTACCCAAGACATTACCTCCACGAAGAGACATCGATCATCAGGTTGAATTGAGTCAAAGATCTAAACCTCCTGCAAAGGCCCCGTATATATCAGCTATGATAGAACTAGCAGAACTGGAGAGTTGGCAGAGTCTGCGTAATGTTGCACAATCTTGTTCTAATTGTCAAAGGAGCTCGTCAACAGGACTGAGCCCGTTTGAAGCAGTTTGCGGGAGACAACCAAGCTTGCCATACAGCTTAGAGCAACAATATTCTGGAAAGAGTCCGAAAGCTTACAACTTTCCTAAGGAATGGAAGCACAATACAGAGATAACTCGTGCTTACCTGAAGCAGACCTCTAAGCATATGAAGAAGTGGGTAGCTAAGGAACGGCAACCAATGGAGTTTAAGACTGGTGACTTAGTACTGGTTAAGTTGCGACCTGAACAGCTTTGCTTGAGGGGTAGGAAAGACAAGCGACTTACCAAAAAGTATGAAGGCCCTATGGAAGTCATCGAGAAGGTCGGGAGAACATCTTACAGAGTTAATCTTCCATCATGGCTCCAAATCCATTCTGTGATCCCTGTCAGCAACTTGAAGTCCTACCATCCAGCCGACGAGAACAAGAACAAGGAAAAGAACAACCATTCTAGACCAAGTATCTCCATCAACAACCAGAAGAAGAAAGAAGTTGAAGAAGTTTTCGCATATCTCCATCAGCAACCAGAAGAAGAAAGAAGTCGAAGAAATTCTGGCAGATTAAAGCCTCAAAACAAGCCGACGAAAGTACCAGGAATACCTCATCAGATAGAAAGGACCAAGAGACGATGAAGTATCATGGGAGAAAGCAAAAAGACTTGGAGAACTCATCACAGATGATAGAGGAATTCAAGAAGAAGCAGAGTTGACGAGGACGTCAACAGTTCAAATAGGGGAGAATGTCAAGGTCCGGGCTTGTCCAAGGCATGTTGCCCATGGCCGCCCGTGTTGCTAGCTAAGTTTATTTCCTTTTTTAGTAATTCTGTTGTACTCTTTTCTTTCTAATTTTAGCAAGAGTGACTCCTCGCCCACATAGCATGTCTACTCCTACTATAGTGGAGATGGTCCGGATTGCTCTTTAGGGGGAGAGGCATGACTGCACGTAGACCCCCCTACCCACTGATGTAATCTGCTGCTATTCAATAAACAAGCTTTTTACATATACCCTCTTTATGCACACTATGCTCAATGACGCTGCTTTCGATTAATCTCGCTCGCTCGTTGCTTACTCGTTAGACACAAGCTCGCTCTAACGAAGTGGGCACTCGGTGCCGTTGGCACGCTCGTTGGCTGACCCAGTAAGGTGTGATATTGGGTGCCGCACGGTCTCGTAAGCCCTTTGAAAGTAGGACCGTGACACATTGCATGTGAGACCCACCACCTTAAGTGGGGAGCATACCGACAAAAGAGCAGTGGAAGATGGAAAAAACGTATACGTTGAGAATTCGTGGAAAAATTTTCTCCCTTCATTTACTACTTACCGCCTTCTCTGTTTCCTTGTCTCCCTCTCCCTCTCCCTCCATAAACTCCCCTTTTCGAAGCTTCCTCTGCAGAAGCTTTTCAATTTTTTTTTCCTTCTCTTCTCTCTTGCGTTTGACTTCCTCTCTACCTTTTTGTCTCTGCTTTCCCTTTCCCCCCACAAATCCTCTTCATCAGTAAATTTTCCTCTGCAAACATCTTCAAAACCTTCACTCCTTCTGTGAATCTTCAGCGGAACATTGGGACAATTCACCTTTGCTTTTGAAAAACATACTAAGAGTTAATTTGGGTAAGCCAAATTCTTTTCCCTGTGTCAAGTTACTCCATTCCAAGTGGAAAAAATCTTCTCTCTTTTGATATCAGGTCTACGTCTTTCTTTCAAGGGCTTGACCTTCTTTGATAGCTTTGGGCAAGGGAGTACGGGTAATCAGTCAATATTGCTCTAGCAGGTTTCAGATTACAGAACAATTGATTTTTTCTGCGAGGTTTTGCTTCAGACCCTTTTTCCCTTTTTAGTCAATAAACTGATAGTGAAGTTGAGATTATTACCTTCTATGTAAACCAGTAAGTGGAGGAAGGAAGAGCTGTAAGTGTTGATTTGAGATTTGACCTGAAACCGAACCAGAGAAGGAACCGAAGAGAAATCGAAGGTACAAAGTTGAGTTCTTTTGGTTGAGATTTAGAAAGCTTCGTGAATAAATAACATGTTTTGGAGTGGATAATCTGTTGATATTCAAAAAGGTCCTTAACATGCAGTGGAATTATTGAATGATTTTTCCTGTAATCTCAATTTTTGAGATTCATAGGGAGTAAATTGGGGAAATAATTTAGAAGTTAATAGTATAAAAATTTAATCTAATTTTATTCTTGATAGGTACAAATTTATCGAATTAGTGTGGAATCATTTATCTTGGATTTTTGGACCGCTGATTGTTGCAACGTATCGGGTTTGATCTAGTGTAAGCGCACGCAAGGTAGGGGTTTATTTTATTTTCGGTTAAGTATATTCTATCTAATTTTATGGCATTTGTTTAATTCATAATTTTATAAATTGCATACTTTTATCAATTGATGCAAACTGTAGTTTTAACTATAAGTAATAGAACAGCTGTATGAGCCGTGTCCTTGGGCGAAAAACCCTAAACCTGATCAGGGTATTTTGGCGTGCGACCGCAGATAGTCGATGTTTTTAAATCATGGCTACGACCGCCGAGCGTTGATGTTTTTAATCTCTTTCATAACATATTATAAATTGTTGAGCATAATCATACATATTTTATTGCTGCTGGGAATAAACTCTACCCCTATTGAGTTTAGTCGATTTACCCCAAACGACTACTATTTTTCAGGATTCAGTAAAGGAGAATTTAATTATCGGCACGGGAACAATCAATTTGCAGAAATTCCCTATTTTAATAAAAATTTCTTGAGGACGTATCTTATATATTTTTTTTAAGGTGAGACACTATTTTGGATGTGTGAGCTTTATTGTATTTAATTCATCTGTGTTATATTATTTGGACATATCTAATCACATTATCTGGTGTCATTTGTTGGACCTGTTTATTTATCTCTCTGGGCCCTGACTTATATTAATTGATTAATATTCTGCTGCGATTGTTGAAATTTGGTGTTAAAGGTCGGACGATTCAGTCTTTTTCGGTTCGGGTCGTTCCCCGTTCTGTTGCGGGTCCTATTTGGGGCGTGACAGAAAATTTGGTATCAGAGCCAAGGTTTGCCCATCTTGAAAAGTAAAACTTATAAGATAGATGATGTGATGATATACAAGAATTATTATTATGGACGTAACACAAGAATCGATTGGGTCAATGTGCAATTTGAAAAACATCATGAGGATTGTTCGCTAGAGAATGAATATTCCCTATCCGTACATGGTATTTAGACTAGTTGGAAGTTAATGGATAAGTGCTAGGTGTACGCTGCGTAAATTGATAAGAGAAATGAAATATGAGTATGATAACTCTTATTGGTTCATGTGAAGTTCTCCGTATTTAAAAAAAAAATAAGAAATTCATCTTATGATGCAAGTATTTGTCTTTTTCAAAAAAAAAAATTCAAGACGTATGTTGTCTTGATTGGAATGAATTAAAACTTTTTGTTCCTAGATTTTGATTCAATGATGGATTATATTGTATGTTTGGTTCGAGAAAGTATTAGTGAGCATTCTGGATATGTCTAATTTAGTGTGATTCGGTTTGAGAGTCAGTTTCTGCATCAGTAGTTAAAGATAGTTGGATCAAAGACTGGAGTCGTTCAGGTGGAGGGGTGATTGCAGTAAATATCTCCTTGATCGAAGTTTATTTCTAAGACACTTAGTAAGAGATTGTGTGAAATTTAAAAGTTATTATTATGGTTGCCAACCACGAGATTGACTTTACCATAAATTATTTTGAAGTATAATAGAGAAATATTATGGATTAATTAATGGTTGAGGAGATTTGAAGGAAATTTGGGTGCCATGAGGGACAAGAATATACCAGAGAACTTATATTTTTGGAAAAATGGTGTTAAGTTTTGGAATTGATATATTATAGTCATTGACTACATTTGAGAAGCATTTAGGGAGCTTCAAAATCATATTTAGCTCTATGGTTTTAGCTGTATCTTTGGAAGTTTGGTGACTTCCTTTAATGTTTTGAAGTTCAGTTTTAAAGATTGTGGAATGTGTCCAGAAATCTTTTGGCAAAGAGGATCTATTCAATAATGATGAAAAAGAATCAATATAATGTCTGTTTAATATGATAAAGTGGTTAATATCTATGATTGGATTGAAATTTAATTAGACTCATTAATATGAAGTTTAGTTTACTTAGCATGATACAACTGTTTGTGGAGTGTTTTGATGAGGATAAAGATAGCAAGAATGATCAGAAGTTTAGTCACAAATGGTGCGACAATTATTTTTCAATTGATTGGATGAAAAAAAAAATGACATATTGATATTGTCACCCTCTTGTCTTTATTTGGGAAGCGATGATGGCAAGACTTGGATGTTCTTATATGAACAGGTGACAACAACGGTGAGTTAATTCATGTCTATGATCATTAGAACCGTATCGTCTGCAAAAATGAATAGTTTATATAGATTAAATTAATCCAATCATGTGAAGGAACCAGTTAAGAGTTTTAGTGTTTAATAACTTAAAAAAACCTCTTGAGATTAAATTATGGGTTGACTATCATCAAACTTGAGAGTCAAACTGTTAAGACAACCATTCTATTATTTTTGGGCATGTTTGGTCTTGGTCTGCCATATGTCACTTATATTGAAGGCTGAGTGTTAAAACTGATTATGTGTTAATAAGGTCAATTTGAGTAAATTTATTGTGGTGTGACAGTTAAGATTATCTCAGATATGATCCATTAATATTGGTGCTAAAGGATTTCTTCTACTAATTTGTAATGGTATTTGTACTTAGTGTTTTGGATTTAAAACAAACAATTTTGGCAAAGGATTATAAGTTGAAGTTTCATGTCTTATCGAGTGATGTTAAAGTGTATGGTAGATTGAAACTTCAATAATTGAACCGATTTTGACCTATGTGCGTTGCAACAATAATTGGACCCGATATTATTCGAGAGAAAACTAAGAAGGTTTGAATAGTTAAAGAAATATATTATTACTGTTTATTGCTAGGAAGCATGTAGTTAGATTGAGTGATAATCCAATTTAACATTTGGTTTGATCGATGTCTTGGTTTGGAACTCTATTGTGAATATTGTAAAACCTTCGGTTATATGCTCAATGAAAGAAATGTTGTTTTTGGATGACTAAAGTTAAATAATTAATAGACAATGTTACTAAAGATGACCTTTCATTGGATCTAGCTTAGTTTGTGGCAGTGTTGGATTGAGAGCAACCAAAGAATATTATTGAGAATTATATTTTTGAGAATTAACTAGTTACTATTGTGGTGGCGATGACATTTGTCTTATATGGTCAATCTTTTGACTCCTTTTATAATAAAGAATGTTGAGAATGTTGAAATGAAGGAATCTGTCAGCCTTAAAAGTTAGAATACTGATTGAGAGTGACATCTAAGTTGACAATGATCGATAGTTATTGATAAAAGAGATTTATATAGATGCAGGAGTTGTTCATTTTGAACGTGTGATAATACATCCTTGTAGAGTTAATGGATAAGTATTGTGAATATTGAGGTATTGAAAGTGAACCTACCCCCACTTATGGATTACTGTTGATCTTAATAATCTTTTGTCGCCATGTGACCAATTTTTCGTGAGGTGTGAAATTAAGTTGGTTCATATGCCATTTCATTATGAATATTACTATATTCAATGTGATTAGAATCTCGAATCTAAATTTGGTTGTAATTTTACCTTGAAAAATCATATTGGTAAGTCAATGATATGAGAGTCTTTTGGTTGACATCCTAATGACCTTATTTTATATTCAGTGTTAAAGGATTGAGAGTGTCTTTTGACAAAGAAAACAAAAGACCTAGAAGTGAGAGGTTGAGTCATTGATCAGGTGATTTCTGTATGTAATTTAATACAACTCCTACTCCTCTGCGACATATCAAGGAAAGAGATAATCATGAATTTAACGAAATGTTTGGTCAGTTGAGTAATGTAATATGGGAAAGTTTAGTTGGTGCATTATATTTTTCAAGGACAAAATTATAAGATCAAATGACATTGTTAAATTTGGGATGGATTGTCATGGAACTGAATATAGTGGTATGTATGTGGTTGGACTTAAATGTTAGAAACGTGCTAGACTATTCAAGATTGTATCTTTGAAGTGGACATTGGAAGACAGTACGATGGATTTTTTTTTCTATAATGGGGATTGTGCACGGGCATTTTAATGTTGAAATTTTTATAAATTGTTTGCCAACCAACATTTCATCTTAAGTGTGAAAGATTTCTCTGTTTAAATTAAGAAAGTTTTTGCGGAGGACATCATTTTGTTTGTGTTTCACTTAGTGTTATATTTTATAAAAACTCCAAGTATATGTTTAAGTTTTGAACTCATAAGGATTTTGGGCAATGAAATAGCTTGAATTTGACTTATCACCTTACGACAAATGGATAGTCTAAGAGACACTTCACTTTTAACGATATGTTGAGGACATGATGTAACGCCCGAGTATTTGAGGTCTCCACTCTAGGGATATTTTCGTAAATAATAAATTTAGGCCCGTTTTGTGAGCAGATGGTTTTATTAGAGTCCTAAGAATTTATGAAAATTTTTAGATGATTAAGGAAGTTTTTAGAAATCCAAACCGATAGCGTAACGCCGAGTTTCGGTTTTCCACTATATAGTGTTTTAACTTGTAAAATAGTAAATTAAGTCCGATTTACGAACGAGAAGTTTCGTTAGAACCCTAGGAATAAATCGGAATATTTCAAGGAACAGGAGAATTTTGGAGGAATCAAATCGAAAGACGAAATAACGAATTTAACTAAAGAATAGAGGGAAGGGCATTTATGTAATTTTGTTGAGTCAAATTTTAAATAAAATCAAACACCCCCTCACCCTTCACGCATTCTCTTCTGGAAAATCTCCAGAGAAGGTTTCTTCCCTCTTTCTCCTTGCGTTTTTGACCTTCCACGACAATTTCTCCTAGTGACCGGCGATTCGGCTTTTCTTCGGCAAATCTCTTCCACTTTTCTCCTAGCAATCAAACCCTAGTACGATCATAAGCATCCTAAGGGTTTAGTTGTCGTTTTGGGTTGAATTTACATTAGGGTTTCGATTGGGTTTTTCTTGGAATCGTCGTTTTTGGTTAGGAATGAGTTGGGTCGTTTGTTTGTTGATGTATTTAACGTTATTGTGGTTGATTGATGAATAATTAAGGATTTTGGGGTTGTTGGAGAATTGTGAAATGTCCATTTATAGAGTTGGGTATTTGTGAGCACCACATGCTCGATGAAATGCCTGAAAGAGTTTAATTAGAGTTTTAGGAAAATTTCATTTAGCCAGGAGTTTTGATAGACTTCGGAATTCGATCTCCTAGGACCGATTTTAATAATGATTATTGTGGATTGGCCTAGGTGAACAAAGCTCGTGGACAGAGCTCGACTTTCTACGGACGGCAGGTAAGTTCTCGTGACTTACTGTGGCCGATTTGCCTATACCATATGTCGAGTTTTGATGTTGAGGATTATTTGGTGATATTTATGTTTATATGCTTTGGTTTGGTAGTTTAGGGTTAGTTGCTTTATAGATTATGCTTGTATTGTTTGATGGTATGCACGATGTATGTCTATGTTATGCTTTTATTGTCATGCATCAATGTTTTATAAAAGTCATGAAAAATGGATTTATGTATGGATTTCATAAAAGAAAAGGAAATGTGATGACTTGAAATGAGTCGATTAGACTGAGATGACTATGACGACTAAAATGAGATGACTATGACGACAGAAATGAGACGACTGAAATGAGACGACTATCTGATAAATTAAACGAATGCATGATCTGATAAATGAATGCACGATCTGATAAATGAAATGAATGCAAGGAAATTTATAAAAATTGCATATACATGTTCATGCATTGTTATTTACGTAGAATTTACTGACATTTATTCTCATATGTGTCTCTATGGTGTAGGTGAACCCGAAACAGGTGAGTAAGACGTTCCTCCGTTAGATGATCACGCTGGTTAAAGAAGGATGCCCGTGGGAGTGCGCTGGCGCAGTTGATGCGATTTTGACCCGTGGGAATGTAAGTAAATGTTTTGAGGGTTGGATAGACAGAAACGTAGGAAGATTGTAAAGATAGAACATTTTATGATATTTGGTTCTGGCTAGTCGATTGATAAATGTTTTGATGATTTTGAAGTCTTAAGGGAACTGTTGGGTTTTTGAACTTCGTAGGGATATTGTATAGTTTTCGAACGTATCCACGCAGTTTGTTTTCGCGAAAACTTATTTTGTTTTAAACACATTTCGAGTCCGTATGAGTGATATTATGAAGGATGTGCGAGTATTGAGTGAAATTATGTTGAAACGCATTGTGGTGATGTATGTAGTATTTAGAGGTAATTTGATGAAGAAAATGGAAGTATAAGTGTGCAGGGAATAAAAGAGAGAGAAGCAGACTCTCTGGAATTTCGGGTTCCCGAGAGGTTGCCGATCAATCGTCTAAGGAGACGATTGATCGGCATGAATGGTTGGCACTCTCTGGAAAAAAGCAGAAAAGTCATCGTCCATAGTCACGTGGACAAATAATTCCCGTGGACAAACAAGTCACGTGGACGAATAGGTCTCGTGGACGATAACGTCGTCCACGGTCTCTGTTGACCACAGTCGCTGACTTCGTCGTCCACGAAGCCTTCAGTCTTTATTGTCCACGATGCTTTCTGATTTCGTCATCCACGAAGCCTTCAATCTTTATTGTCCACGATGTCTTCAGACTTCGTCGTCCACGAAGCTTTTAGTCTTTATTGTCCATGATGCCTTCTGACTTTTTCGTGACCACGAAGCCTTCAGTCTTTATTGTCCACGATGCCTTCTGACTTCATTGTCCACGAAGCTTTCTGTTTTAAACGTCCACGAAGCCATCAGCTTCTGTCGTTCATGTAATACCCGGCTTTACGGGATATTAATATTATATTATATGATGGCATTTTTGTAAATATGTCAAATCAAGTCCGTTTTGCAAAAAGAAAGCGTCATTAGAATCCTAACGATTAATAGAAATTTTAGGAAATTTACGGGATTTTCCGGAGTAATAACGCTATACTTCGTGTAATTAAGTTTCTCGTAATATAAAGGACGTTTTAGTAAAAATAGTAAACGAGGTCCGATTTGCGAACAGATAGTTTTAATAAATCTCAAATAATAAGTTGGACTTATTGGTGAAATAAGGATATTTGGAGAAACTGAATCGCTAGCCAATTAACGAAACGAAGGACGAAACAAATAGAAAATCAAAGGAAGGGCAAAACGGTCATTTTCCAAGTAAATTTTAATTAAAAACATCACAGCCCTCTCTCCAGAATCACTTCTACGATTTTTTAGGTTTTCTCTCCCTCACCCTCTCGGCATTTCCTCTCTGCCCGCGGCGTTCCTCCTTTCCGAACTCCGATTCGTACTCCGATCCTCTCGTTTTCTTCGTGCTTTCTCCTCCTCTCGCAACCCTAGCTATGAATCTATGATTCTAGAGCGTTAGTTTTCAATTTTCGGGCCGATTTAACGTTAGGGTTTCGTTAGGGTTTAGGTTAAAAATTCGATTTCGGGTTTAAAAATCAATAGGTTATCGTAGTTTATGAACGTATAGAACGTATTGGACGTTATTGGACGAAACTACATTAATTTGTGGAAAATGTTAAAGTTCGAGAAATTTCGAGATTTAGGAAAAACTTGTAAATTGGATTTGAGTTGCCGAGCGGGTATTGGCTCGATAATATAGCTCAATGTATTTGATTAAAGCTTTAGGAAATCTCCTTAGTTAAGGTTTTATCAATTTTGGACGTTTAGAAGCTTAAACTCGTTTTAATGTCGATGTTGTGTTTTGCCTCAGACAAACGACTCTCGTGGACTAGAGATGTTAAACGAGCGAGTCGAGCCGAGCCGAGCCGAGACGGACCCAGCTCATCGAGCCTGCAGAGCCAAACGAGCCGAGCCTAACGAGCCTGCCGAGTTTAACGAGCCACGCCTAACGAGCTGACCCTAAAAATTTTCAACTCGAGCCGGCTCGCGAGCCACGAGCCTAACGAGCCGAGCCGAGCCGGCCCAACGAGCGTAACGAGCCGAGCTTAACGAGCCAAACTTACATAAATAAAATTATTTTATATAAATATATTATATATTTCATTAATATTTTATTTATTAAAATTATAATAAATATTTATTATATTAATGATGAAATATAATAAATACTTAGTCGTGTAAAATGTAAATAATGAAAATCTTTAATTAATACAAAAATGACATTTAATTATAAAAAATAGAAGAAAACAAATATATACAAAATAGGGTAAAGTGAAATTTGTAATTTATGGTGAATATAATTTTTTTAAGAAACTTACAACGGTACAAGACTTGGTTGGCTCCATTCTTCTTACCTCTTTAAGGTCTTAGAAAATGTGAGGAATAAGAGTCACCGAGCAACCACGGACTTGGCAACAATTGGAGTCTCAATCTCCACCCAAATTGAAAATCAATTTGAGAACTAACATTTGATTAAAGAAGAATTGTAAAAAATCGATCAAGCATTCAAAGTTTGAGATGAAAAGAGTCACTTATTCTCATTCAAAATCTGATGTTTCATAAATAACAAATTGTGAATATACAATATTTCTATCACTACTACTTGAGCTAACATGTGAAGAAACGCGTGAATGACTAACATTAAAATATTTAGATTTATAAGAAAAATATAAACTAGTAATTTTATGTATTATTTGATCCATAGAAAATAAAGAAGAAGTTTGTAAATGATTAAAATTTTTATTAACAATGAGATATACTCCTGCATAACAAAAAATTAGAAGAATATCAAGTCAATATTTTTTAAATTTTGTTTTTATTTTATTAAATATATCTCTAAATTTATCTATATGTTGATATTGTAATACCCGGCATTTTTGCCTATGTAATTATTCCCCGAATATGTAAGCAGAATTTCTCCGATATGAATGCAATGATTGTTTTTAATAAAATTGTCGATGTGTTTAATCGAGCGAGGGTGATTCGTGAGACCGAATCGATTAAACTAAATAATGTTTTAGTTAAAAACCAATGAAAGGGCAAATTAGGAAGAAATTAAGGTTGGTGGGAGAAATCAAATGGATGATTGACACTTGGCAAACTTGTGGAAGAAGACAAGCCATGTATTCAATTTTCTTCTCTTCCTCCTACGTGAGACATTGCCCTCTCTGCTCTCTCTCTCTCTCATTTCCCTCTCTGCTTCTCTCTTTTGGTTGAAGAAAACCAACGCAAGGAGTTTCTTCCTTCTCTGATTTTCCTCCTGCTTTTCGGTCTAAGGTAATCATCTTAGATAGAAAACGATTTTAGTTTATTTATTTGCTAGTTTCGTGATGTTTTAGGGTTAATGTCCGTTTATGCATGCTATAGGTTCGTGAACCACGGTGCTCGTGCGTTCAAGCTTACTGCATTTCGGACCACAGGTAAGTTCATGCATCTACGTTGGCCCTTAAGGCCCTACAACTCGGAGGTACTAGGTCTGGTTCGGGTAGATAGGTTTTAGGTTATGTTTTAAGTTAAACGTGTTTCCGTTATATTCTGTTTCCCGTTGTATTCATTCTGTCATCTGTGAATGTTAAGTTTAAGCATTTCACTTATTCATGCATACACGTTTCCTGTAAAATCATGCAAATGTTTTCAGCACCGGTTTTGAAGTAAGTAAGATAAAATCCTGTAAAGAAAATGTATGGTTAAGTGTGGACGAGGACTGGCATCCTGTCAAGTACTCCTGTTATGTCCTGAAAGTGGCATGTACATCCTGTTGCGCCAGCTCCTTCTCCCATTTATACCTTTACTGTCCAGTGAAACGCAATGTTAAGTAATGTAATGTTCACGTATTTCAAAAGTCCATGCATCACTGCATTGCATTTCATGTTCTTATTGAGCTCTAGGCTCATAGTTGAACTCCTGTTGTAGGTATGGATTTTCCAGATGAGGAGCTTGATCCTCAAACTGACGAGTTGATGTAGTTGGGGGAGGAGCTCACGGGATGGTTGCTACAGCCAGACAAATCCTGTCCCGAGGTTTAAGTATTCAAAGTAAAGTCTATGTCTGTAAACCCTACTGGAATTCTGTGTTTGGTTTTTAAACTATGTTAGGATTCTGTATTTTTGGTTGTTGAAAACTCTGTAGGAAATTCTGTTGGATATAGATAATGTAAGGTATTCTGCTGGTTAAGCTTTCTCTTGTTAAAACCTCTGTATTCGACAGTTGAACTATGTTTTGAAGTATTCTGGAATTCGTTTGGAATATTTTCTATTAGTCTGTGCATGGACAACTTCTGGTTTTAGAGCTATCCATGTAGTGTGATTTTTCTTAAGTTTCTGTCATGTTAGAGCCATCCATGTAATTTGTTTTTCCTTAAAATTCCGTCGTGTTTTTCTTGATATGTTCAAAAATCATGTTTTGAATCGTTTTCTGAAGTTTGAAGTTTTCATACATTCTGTTTCCACAACTTTTGTTTTTATGTAATCATGTTAAAAGTTGCCAGTTTTGTCTTTTACATTTATAGTCATCCGGTCACTGTTCACATTTTTAACCAATCCGGTCACTGTGTCACTGTTCACATTTTTAACCAATCCGGTCACTGTTCACATTTTTAACCAATCCGGTCACTGTTCACATTTTTAACCAATCCGGTCACTGTTCACATTTTTAACCAATCCGGTCACTGTTCACATTTTAGTCATCCGGTCACTGTTCACATTTTAGTCATCCGGTCACTGTTCACATTTTTAACCAATCCGGTCACTGTTCACATTTTTAGTCATCCGGTCACTGTTCACATTTTTAACAAATCCGGTCACTGTTCACATTTTTAGTCATCCGGTCACTGTTCACATTTTTAACCAATCCGGTCACTGTTCACATTTTTAGTCATCCGGTCACTGTTCACATTTTTAACCAATCCGGTCACTGTTCACATTTTTAACAAATCCGGTCACTGTTCACATTTTTAGTCATCCGGTCACTGTTCACATTTTAGTCATCCGGTCACTGTTCACATTTTAGTCATCCGGTCACTGTTCACATTTTTAACCAATCCGGTCACTGTTCACATTTTAGTCATCCGGTCACTGTTCACATTTTAGTCATCCGGTCACTGTTCACATTTTTAACCAATCCGGTCACTGTTCACATTTTTAACAAATCCGGTCACTGTTCACATTTTAGTCATCCGGTCACTGTTCACATTTTTAACAAATCCGGTCACTGTTCACATTTTTAGTCATCCGGTCACTGTTCACATTTTTAACCAATCCGGTCACTGTTCACATTTTAGTCATCCGGTCACTGTTCACATTTTTAACCAATCCGGTCACTGTTCACATTTTTAGTCATCCGGTCACTGTTCACATTTTTAACAAATCCGGTCACTGTTCACATTTTTAACAAATCCGGTCACTGTTCACATTTTTAACCAATCCGGTCACTGTTCACATTTTTAACCAATCCGGTCACTGTTCACATTTTAGTCATCCGGTCACTGTTCACATTTTAGTCATCCGGTCACTGTTCACATTTTAGTCATCCGGTCACTGTTCACATTTTTAACAAATCCGGTCACTGTTCACATTTTTAACCAATCCGGTCACTGTTCACATTTTTAACCAATCCGGTCACTGTTCACATTTTTAACAAATCCGGTCACTGTTCACATTTTTAACCAATCCGGTCACTGTTCACATTTTTAACAAATCCGGTCACTGTTCACATTTTTAACAAATCCGGTCACTGTTCACATTTTAGTCATCCGGTCACTGTTCACATTTTTAACCAATCCGGTCACTGTTCACATTTTAGTCATCCGGTCACTGTTCACATTTTTAACCAATCCGGTCACTGTTCACATTTTAGTCATCCGGTCACTGTTCACATTTTAGTCATCCGGTCACTGTTCACATTTTTAACAAATCCGGTCACTGTTCACATTTTTAACCAATCCGGTCACTGTTCACATTTTTAACCAATCCGGTCACTGTTCACATTTTAGTCATCCGGTCACTGTTCACATTTTAGTCATCCGGTCACTGTTCACATTTTAGTCATCCGGTCTTTAAAAAAAAATATATATGTGCCCATTTTCTGCAAATGTCCCGGAGTGACGGCTCGGTTCTCGGATCCCGATCGGGTTCGGTTTCGGGTCGTCACAGATATTGTGCAAAATTAATCGTTAAATTTGTAAAAATTAGAACAACAAGATGATAAGTGAGATAATAAATTTCTGAACATTCATTTATAGTATCATAAAATAGTTTTTAAAAAATCAAGAAATATATTATCTACATTGCAACTAGATTTATCAATATTAATACTTTGTGTTTTGAGTTTTCTCACTAATAAAAACACAAATAATTTACCAATATAGCCTAGCATTTTTCAACATCAAATAAGTAGAATTTCACCTATTATCTACATCGATAATTTAGACGTCACTAACTTGACTGTTCGTAAAAATACTTTGAAAATACTATAAATTTTTAAAAGAACTCAAAATGTGTAAACTTTTCTTTTTAAAAATTAATAGAAAACTTATTAAAATTTAATTAAAACTCTTAATAAAATTTAATTAAAACTTTTAACAAAAAATTTTAATAAAATTTTACTGTTCACGTGAACAGTACTACTGTTCATGTGAACAGTACTGCACTGTTCACATGAACAGTGCGGGGCGATTGTTAGCCCCTGTGGGGCGAGTAATCGCCCCAAGCACTACATACTTGAATAAAATGATTTTTTTAAGTGTCGACCTAACATTAGAGGTGTCGACACTAACTTTGAACTATCTTTGACCGAGTAAGAGCCGATCAATCGCTCATAAATAGCCAATCAATAGGCCATGTCTCTGTGTTATTGTATTTGTTAATTGATATTGTAATATATTAATATTGTATAACAATGTTACAATTGCAATTTGCAATTTTGCAGGATAGCCGATGGCTGTGAATTGTGATTCACATTTCTTTTCAGTTTTCTTCCCCGAAATTTTAACATACGTCATACGGCCAGAGGCAGAGCCGATCAATGATCAATCAGCATTTAGTTTCGATTTATCGCATTCGTGTCTTCTGTCGAGCGTCGGAGAGTCGCCGAAGAGTGCCCCGACCTGGGGCATCAGATTGGGATTGAGTGATTGACCGAGATATCGAAGACTAAGAGTGATAGATTATCGATGGTCAGGCGTCGCCGCGTCGGAGAGGGTTCAGCGCTCGCCGCAGGACCCGAGCTTGGCTTCTGTTGACGAGCCAGCTCGCGAGCTGGCTCGCGAACTCGCGAGCAGGCTCGCGAGCAGGCTCGTCGAGCCCGGTCATTCACGGGCTCGCGAGCTGGGATGTCCAAGCTCGGCTCGACTCGCCTGTGTGACTCGAGCCAAACTCGCTCGTTACTGTAGCGAGCCGAGCCAAGCTCGGCCCGCTACAGTAACGAGTCGAGCGAGCGAGCTGGCGAGCAGCTCGCTCGTTTAACATCTCTATCGTGGACAGAGCTCGAGGTTCAGCGCGCTCAAGGTAAGTTCTCGTGACTTACTCTGGCCGATTGGCCTACACCGTACTTCGATGTCGCGTCGAGGATCTTAGAGTATTGTGTGTTTAAATTGTTTTGTTTGGGTAGCTAGGTTTAAACGTTTTTGTAGGTTATTTCCTTTACAGTCTTGATGGTACGCAAGCTTGATTGTTTACATTTATATTGAACTGTTCATGCATCACGTATTTTAACTTGGCATGAAAATAAATTTCCGCACGATGTTTTCGGAAAACCAATGTAGCCCAGATATTGGGGGCTATCGATCTATTGTGCGGGCTGATTAAGGGTCTGGCCGATACCACATCTCATGTAATGTAATTAATGAACGTAATCTGTTATCTGGTCACGCGAGGTGGGGCTCAGGCACGGCTGTACGTGTTGTAAGTGTGTATCCCCCTCCTCTAACCGCACGGGAATGTCCGACCGCTGGATGGGCCCCCTTTGGTTAGGGGGATGAGATCTCGGTGATATTCTGTCTGCGACGCTCTGTATATTATGCATGATTTCTGAACTCCATATGCACTGCACGCATCTGCATTTACGTAGAATTTACTGAGCCTTTAGCTCATAGTGTGTCTGTATGGTGTAGGTGACGTGATAGGTGACATTGACCAGGTGAGGACGACGTTCCTCTTCCTGATGTATGATGTAGTTGTAACGCCCCGAGTTTTCTGAACCCGGTTTGTTACTCATAAGCCATACATAACTAAGAAACCTTGGACTAAATTTAAAACTCTCTCGAAAGTCTAAATTTAACATTTTTTTTTTTTGAAAAAGAAACTTCAAAACATTTAAATGCTTGCAGCGGAAATCATTTGAACCACAATGAAGTTATACAAAACTACGAAATGCTGTTGAATTGTTAAGAAACAATCGGCAATTTGAAAATTTAGTTTAAACAGCGAAATACTAGAGAAGTCGCAGAAGTCAAACAAATCTGCCGATTGATAAAGTCAACGGAAGAAGCAGAAACAGAAGATAGAAGGTTTCTACCGATGACGTCAGCCAAAAGACATCAACTGATCGCAAACAATAAAATACACTCTACATCCTCCGATGACTATACGACAAAAATCCTCCTACATCTACCGATGACGTCAGCCAAAAGACATCAACCGATCGCAAACGACAAAATACACTCTACATCCTCCGATGACTATACGACAAAAATCCTCCTACATCTACCGATGACGTCAACACGCATCTGCCGATGAGTTTACCGAGACATCATCCGATTGACTTTGACCTACACCTTCCGATAGGACAAACCTCATGTACCGGTGACTTTACTGAGACATCATCCGATGACTATTCTTAAGGCATCTTCCCATAGAATTAACCTACATCATCCGATGACTTTTCTTGAGGCATCTTCCGATAGAATTAACCTACATCATCCGATGACTTTTCTTAAGGCATCTTCCGATAGACAACAACACAACTTCCTCCGATAGAAAACAATAAACTTCTACACACATCCACCGATAGCTTTTACCAAAACATCATCCGATAGATAAATTACTCGACTCCTACCGATGGACAAAACAACATGGCAGTAGACTTTACTATAAATCCAGAAAGTCCCGACTATCAAAAGGACTTAAGTATTTTACGAAAAACCATTCAGAGGCAGTTTAAATCATTGTATTGCTCAAATTCAGTAAAAACAACATTATAAAATCCAACAGAACACTAATGTCAGGAAATCTCCAAAACTAATTCAAAAGGTTGCTACCACTACTGTCATGAAAACTCAATGTACTCAGATTGAATCATTATCAACTAGACCTTCACAACCGCTGACACCAGTTAACTCGCCTCATCAGTTTATCAGTCCGGAGCATGAATGTACCCCTCCAACCACATCTACTCATCTGTGCACACGGGAAATTCACCTGCAGTAATCCCTTCACCTACATCACAAAACTCATCTATTAGCCTAATGCTAAGCAAGTAAAGCAAGAAATGAAATGTGTACTGGAATGTAAATCCTAAATATGCAGTTTCTACTTTCATTCCTCAGTTATGTTGCATTCGTTCATTGGTCTTATGATCCCTGATACAATGGGAGGTGGATCAGTTTTCCCAGGGTATGAATTCATATATTCAATTAAGGGGCGGATTAATTCCCTTAACAGCTGATTTGATCCCTGATACAATAGGAGGTGGATCAATTTTCCCAGGGTATGAATCCGTATGTTCGATTAAGGGGCAGATTAATTCCCTTAAAAGTATACTGTTACAATCTGTTCACATCTCACCATGCTACTTCATGTAAATTCATTTTCATTTTTTTCAAAATATGATGCATGGCAACTGAAAAGAAACATTCATTCATGCACACACAAATCCTACTGTTTTGTGATGTAGGCCCGAAGGCACATGCAAACTCTACTTACCTGGTCTCCTGGAAAAACTTGGTTGCAAGCTACTTCGGGTATTACTCAAACCTAAAACCATAGACAGAGCATACATTAAATTTCCTCTAATCTTCATTCTAAACCACTAGAAATCTAAGGGAAACTGTTTTGGGAACTCTAGTCATTGTGCATTCCCGATTTCAACTTAAACCGAAACCACCACTCGCTTACCGCCTTCTCAAAACCTCATTTATCATCCCTCCTACCAACGATAGATACAATGTAACAAGAAATAGAAGCAAAACTCACCAAGTTCGGAGGAAATCGCTGGAGGAAGTCGAAGGGGGTCTCCTATCGCGCTCTGCTAAGCTGAGGAGCTGAGAATGGAGAGGAAATGAAATAAACAGTGGCGGCTACTTCATTAATAGTTTTCTTAAATACGTTATCCACCTTTGAATTTCTAATTACCCTTATGCCCTTGCCTAGTCATCCACTAACCCTACATTCAATATTACCATAAAAATTGTGCCATTAGTTTAAAAGGAATAGAGAAACGGTTTGATAGAACCGGGTATTACAATCTACCCTCCTTAAAAGAATTTTGTCCTCAAAATTCAGTACCTGAATAATTCTGGATGTTGGTCCATCATGTCTTGCTGGCGCTCCCAAGTTGTCTCCTCTATGTTCTGATTGTGCCATAAGACTTTCACTAGTGGAACTTCCTTGTTGCGCAATACCTTCACTGCATAGTCCAAGATCCTTACAGGTTTATCCTCATATGCAAGAGTAGGAAGAACCTCAATGTCCTGCTGTTCCACAACCTGATATGGATCTCTTACACATTTCTTTAACATAGAAACATGGAACACATTGTGGATTCCTTCCATAGAAGCCGGTAACTGCAACATGTAGGCTGCACTCCCTACCCTTTTCAAAATTAAGAATGGTCCAATAAACCTGGGGTTCAACTTTCCTCTCTTCCCGAATCTCATAACTCCTTTGAATGGTGACACCTTAAGAAAAACTTCATCACCTACTTCAAACTCTAATTCTCTTCGTCTTTTATCAGCATAACTCTTCTGGCGGCTTTGAGCTGTCAGAATTCTCTGTCGGATGAGGGCAACCTTCTCCACAGTCTGCTGCACAATGTCAGGACCAAGCAACTGTGCTTCACCAACTTCGTCCCAGTACAAAGGAGATCTGCATTTTCGTCCATATAATGCTTCGTATGGAGCCATGCCTATTGTTGCTTGAAAACTGTTATTGTATGAGAACTCAACCAATGGTAAATATTTACTCCAAGATCCTTGAAAATCCAATATGCATGCTCGGAGCATATCTTCTAAGGTCTGAATGGTTCTCTCGAATTGTCCATCTGTTTGAGGGTGGAAAGCTGTGCTAAAATTAAGCTGTGTTCCCATAGCCTTGTGCAAACTTTTCCAAAACTTAGATGTAAATCTGGAGTTTCGATCTGAAACTATGGTGGTTGGAACTCCATGCAGTCTAACAACTTCGTGCACATACAACTCGGCCAGTTGATCCATCGAATATGTTATCTTCATTGGCGGAAGTGAGCAGATTTGGTTAAACGATCAACTATTACCCAGATTGCATCATGTCCCTTTGCTGTTCTAGGTAATCCTATAACAAAATCCATAGTTATTTGTTCCCATTTCCATTCAGGAACTGGTAAGGGTTGCAATGTTCCTGAGGGTCTCTGATGCTCGGCTTTAATCTGTTGACAACACAAACATGATCCTACATATTCTGCCACGCTTCGTTTCATACTAGGCCACCAGTAGTGTTGCTTAAGGTCTCTGTACATCTTTGTACTTCCAGGGTGAACAGAGAACCTAGAAGAGTGTGCTTCAGAAAGAATCTCATCATAGAGTTCCTTAATGGCTGGAACAAACCACCTATTTCTAAACTTGAGGATCTCATTAGCAGAATAGTTAAAATCTGATTGGTCCGTAGAATTCATGCTTGACTTGTACTTGTTACACTCATCATCATTCGTCGGAGCTTCCTTTATTTTCTCTAGAATGGTAGGCTTTAAGGTTATGGCTGATAGTATAGCTGATACACTGGTTACTGCTTCTAGGTTAAATTTTTGGAATTCTAACTCTAAAGCTAATGGCATACTGAAAATCATAAATGGGGTTGATGTTGTTACTCTACTCAAAGCATCAGCCACGACATTTGCTTTGCCGGGATGGTATTTAATCTCAAAATCATAGTCTTTTACAAATTCCAACCATCGACGTTGCCTCATGTTTAGTTCCTTCTGTGTGAAGATATACTTCAGGCTCTTATGATCTGAAAATATCTCACAAGATTGTCCATACAAGTAATGCCTCCAAATCTTAAGTGCAAATACAACTGCAGCTAATTCTAAGTCATGGATAGGGTAGTTCTTCTCATGTGTTTTCAACTGTCTAGAGGCATAAGCTATTACTTTACCATTCTGCATTAACACACAACCAAGACTAATTTTGGAAGCATCACAATAAATACTAAATTTACCATCTTCAGCTGGAAGGGTTAAAATTGGAGCATTGGTTAGTTTCTGTTTCAAGGTCATGAAACTATGTTCACATTCATCAGTCCATATATACTTCACATTTTTCCTGGTTAACTTAGTAAGGGGTGTAGCGATCTTTGAAAATCCTTCGATGAACTTTCTATAATATCCTACTAGACCAAGAAAACTCCTGATATCTGTAGTATTCTTCGGTTGAGGCCATTCCTTAACCGCTCGAACTTTGACTGAATCGACAGATATTCCATCTCCAGAGATCACGTGACCAAGAAAGTGAACTCTGTCCAACCAAAACTCACCCTTGGAAAACTTAGCATAAAGCTGGTGCTGTCTAAGTACTTCTAACACCAAACTCAAATGCCTTGCATACTCATCCTTAGTTCTAGAATAGATCAGAATGTCGTCTATGAACACTATGACAAACTTGTCCAAATACTCGTGAAACACCCTATTCATGAGATCCATGAAGGCTGCTGGTGCATTTGTCAAACCAAAAGACATAACCAAAAACTCATAATGCCCATACCTTGTGCGAAAGGCAGTTTTTGGGATATCCTCAAATTTTACCTTCAGCTGGTAATAACCGGACCTAAGGTCAATCTTAGAGAAAACTCTTGCACCCCTAAGCTGGTCAAATAAGTCATCAATTCTCGGCAAAGGGTATTTGTTTTTGACAGTTAACTTATTCAATTCTCTATAATCAATGCACATACGCATTGATCCATCTTTCTTCTTGACAAAAAGGACAGGTGCACCCCACGGTGAAAAGCTTTGGCGTATGAACCCTTTCTCCAATAGATCCTCCAATTGTTTCTTTAATTTCTTAAGTTCAGTTGGAGCTAATCTATATGGATTTTTAGACACAGGCTCGGCTCCGGGGTAAATATCTACAACAAATTCAATTTCCCTATCTGGCGGTAAACCGGGAAGGTCATCTAAAAACACTTCGGGGAAGTCTTGGACGATTAAGACATTCTGAGGATTTGCTTTTTCCACAAGCTGTGTGTCTAGAACGCTAGCTAAGAAGCACAAATACTCTCCACACAGGGAAGGTCTAGTGTTAATAGAAGTCATCACAGACATTTCCTTACTCTTCTTTGAAGCTTGAAAGGTATGTTTCAACTTACCAGGGGGGGGTGAAAGCTAACTACTCCAGTTCTACAATCAATTGTGGCGTGATGTTTAAACAACCAGTCCATTCCTAGGATTACATCAAATCCTATTATATCCATGATTATAAGATCAGCAGATAGACTTACGTTCCCTACTAACACCTTACTATCAAGCATCACCTGGTTAGAGTGCATGCGCTCACCAGAAGGTAATGCTACGCTAAACATATGTTCAGAAGGAGCAAACCGTACATCTAGCTTATCAGCAAAAGCAGAGGCTATAAAAGAATGTGTTGCACCCGAATCTATCAAAGTAAAAGCAGGTACAGAGTTGATCAATATAGTACCTGACACCACAACAGGCTGGTCCTCTTCTCCTGACTCTACCATGGAAAATATTCTCGGCTTTATCCTAGCAGGGCCACTCTTCGACGTTGGGCAATCTCTAACAATGTGTCCCGGCTTGTTACAGTTGAAGCATCGAAGGACTCTGGGCTTAGTGCAGTCTTTGAATGAGTGTCCAACCTCCTCACAGTTGAAACACCTTCTAGAAGTCCACCTACATTTCCCCGGGTGATTCTTCAAACATGTTGGACATTGGGGAAATTTCTTGACATTCTGCACTTTCCTTTCTGCTCCCTGGCTATTTTGGCCTTCACTTGGCCTCTTCGTTCCCCTTTGTTGGTGTGGCTAGTTAAACCTTTGCGGGGCCTCCTTTGGTCCAGCACACTTCCTTTCAGCCTCTTCCACTTCCAGAGCAGTGGACACCACCTCACTTAATGTCAAACCTTTAATACCACAAAATTTAACTCCTCGGTAAATTTCTGGCTTCAGCCCATGCACAAATTTGAACACCTTATCCTCATCCTTATGAGCAAAGTGTCCAGCAAATCTGGACAGGGACTCAAACTGCCTACTATACTCAGCCACGGACCCTGTCTGCTTCAAGTTCAGGAACTCCAACTTCTTCGCGGTCTGGACAGTACTGTTAAAATACTTCCCATAGAAAATATCCTTGAATTGTGACCAAGGCATCGTCAAAACATCTGTGGTGGTCTCTATTGTTTCCCACCAGAGTTGAGCTTCACCAGCTAAATGAAAGGTTGCCAACGTGAATTTTTCTCCTTCTCCAATGTTGGCACACCTAAACATACTTTCAATCTTTCTAAGCCATCCTTCAGCAATAACTGGATCAGTTGACTGTCCATCAAACGTGGGTGGTCTTAGCCTCCTGAACCTATCTCCAGAATGATCACCACTAGAACCCGAGTTGGCACTTCCTTGTGCTTCTCGGTTCAACAACACACCTAACTGATCAGACTGTTGATGCACTATATCAGTCTGTTGGCGCATCAATTCTGTCAGCTGTCTGATTACACTAGAGTTCTCCTCACGTCTCGGACTTGGTATCTCTCTTGGTATCCTCGATCTTCCTGGTCGTCTAGCCATTTTGCTAACTTTCTGAATAAAGTTAAATATGTTCATAAATACCTAATAGCTAAGGTTAACGTAAACACTTACAGTTGTTGGAGCACTTCCATGCAACGATTGGCACTGATGAGTAATCTTTTGAACGGTTTAACTGAATGTCTCTGATACCACACTGTAACGCCCCGAGTTTTCTGAACCCGGTTTGTTACTCATAAGCCGCACATAACTAAGAAACATTGGACTAAATTTAAAACTCTCTCGAAAGTCTAAATTTAACATTTTTTTTTTTTTGAAAAAGAAACTTCAAAACATTTAAATGCTTGCAGCGGAAATCATTTGAACCACAATGAAGTTATACAAAACTATGAAATGCTGTTGAATTGTTAAGAAACAATCGGCAATTTGAAAATCTAGTTTAAACAGCGAAATACTAGAGAAGTCGCAGAAGTCAAACACATCTGCCGATTGATAAAGTCAACGGAAGAAGCAGAAACAGAAGATAGAAGGTTTCTACCGATGACGTCAGCTAAAAGACATCAACCGATCGCAAACAACAAAATACACTCTACATCCTCCGATGACTATACGACAAAAATCCTCCTACATCTACCGATGACGTCAGCCAAAAGACATCAACCGATCGCAAACGACAAAATACACTCTACATCCTCCGATGACTATACGACAAAAATCCTCCTACATCTACCGATGACGTCAACACGCATCTGCCGATGAGTTTACCGAGACATCATCCGATGGACTTTGACCTACACCTTTCGATAGGACAAACCTCATGTACCGGTGACTTTATTGAGACATCATCCGATGACTATTTTTAAGGCATCTTCCGATAGAATTAACCTACATTATCCGATGACTTTTCTTAAGGCATCTTCCGATAGAATTAACCTACATCATCCGATGACTTTTCTTAAGGCATCTTCCGATAGACAACAACACAACTTCCTCCGATAGAAAACAATAAACTTCTACACACATCCACCGATAGCTTTTACCAAAACATCATTCGATAGATAAATTACTCGACTCCTACCGATGGACAAAACAACATGGCAGTAGACTTTACTATAAATCCAGAAAGTCCCGACTATCAAAAGGACTTAAGCATTTTACCAAAAACCATTCAGAGGCAGTTTAAATCATTGTATTGCTCAAATTCAGTAAAAACAACATTATAAAATCCAACAGAACACTAATGTCAGGAAATCTCCAAAACTAATTCAAAAGGTTGCTACCACTACTGTCATGAAAACTCAATGTACTCAGATTGAATCATTATCAACTAGACCTTCACAACCGCTGACACCAGTTAACCCGCCTCATCAGTTTACCAATCCGGAGCATGAATGTACCCCTCCAACCACATCTACTCATCTGTGCACACGGGAAATTCACCTGCAGTAATCTCTTCACCTACATCACAAAACTCATCTATTAGCATAATGCTAAGCAAGTAAAGCAAGAAATGAAATGTGTACTGGAATGTAAATCCTAAATATGCAGTTTCTACTTTCATTCCTCAGTTATGTTGCATTCGTTCACTGGTCTGATGATCCCTGATACAATGGGAGGTGGATCAGTTTTCCCAGGGTATGAATCCATATATTCAATTAAGGGGCAGATTAATTCCCTTAACAGCTGATTTGATCCCTGATACAATGGGAGGTGGATCAATTTTCCCAGGGTATGAATTCGTATGTTCGATTAAGGGGCGGATTAATTCCCTTAAAAGTATACTGTTACAATCTGTTCACATCTCACCATGCTACTTCATGTAAATTCATTTTCGTTTTCTTTCAAAATATGATGCATGGCAACTGAAAAGAAACATTCATTCATGCACACACAAATCCTACTGTTTTGTGATGTAGGCCCGAAGGCACATGCAAACTCTACTTACCTGGTCTCCTGGAAAAACTTGGTTGCAAGCTACTTCGGGTATTACTCAAACCTAAAACCATAGACAGAGTATACATTAAATTTCCTCTAATCTTCATTCTAAACCACTAGAAATCTAAGGGAAACTGTTTTGGGAACTCTAGTCATTGTGCATTCCCGATTTCAACTTAAACCGAAACCACCACTCGCTTATCGCCTTCTCAAAACCTCATTTATCATCCCTCCTACCAACGATAGATACAATGTAATAAGAAATAGAAGCAAAACTCACCAAGTTCGGAGGAAATCGCTGGAGGAAGTCGAAGGGGGTCTCCTATCGCGCTCTGCTAAGCTGAGGAGCTGAGAATGGAGAGGAAATGAAATAAATAGTGGCGGCTACTTCATTAATAGTTTCCTTAAATACGTTATCCACCTTTGAATTTCTAATTACCCTTATGCCCTTGCCTAGTCATCCACTAACCCTACATTCAATATTGCCATAAAAATTGTGCCATTAGTTTAAAAGGAATAGAGAAATGGTTTGATAGAACCGGGTATTACAGTAGTTGATGGAGAATGACCCGTGGGGGTGTGCTGAGCAGTCGGCGCGTTTTGACCCGTGGGAGATGTCTGTACGTATTTTGAGAGTACTGGGTTATTTTGGGACAACATATGTATAAAGTTAGAACATATTATGATGTTTGGATCTGGCTAGATGTTAGGTTCATATTTTGCTGTTTTTAAACGATTTGAAAACCTGCTTTATAAACCGTGTTTTTATAATGTTTCATTGGAATTGCTTGGAATTTAAAACAGGAGGATTTGTCGATTTTTAAACGTATCCATGCAGTTCGTTTTTATGAAAGTTTGACGTAGGTTTAGATCGTTAATTAGGGTGCATAAGATGATAAATGTAAAGGATGAAAATGTATGAAAAGGTGAAGTTTGCTCTCTAGAATTTCGGATTCCAGAGAGATAGGCCAGAACATGCTGCAGCGATCGATCGCTGGAATCGATCGCTGGCAGCGATCGAGCGCTGCATTGTGCGGCGATCGAGCGCTGCATTGTGCGGCGATCGATCGCTGTGATCGATCGCTGGTGCAGCGATCGATCGCCCTCAAGTCTTCAGAGACAAATGTCCCTTCTGCCTTCCCTCTTTTAAATCGATTGTTTTATAGTTTTTATTAAATGTTTTAAGTTTTATTTAAATTAGTTTTAAGTTTAATTTAAATGGTTTAAAGAAATAGGTTTTCGCGATTTCAATTTCGATTTGATTTCCGCTTAGAGTTTATTTAAAGTATAAGGATAAAAATATATATATATGTACAGGAAATTGGGTACAGTATTAGGGATGTTACAGTTCACGTCTGCCTTCTGTTCTGTTGTCCAAACCCTATAGAATGAAAAGTTGTCTTCCACTGTTAAAACTGAAGAAACCCGAGAGGAATTATTGACTTCACACCTTTATGCATTATGCTGCTTTAAAGTTTAAATTTTATAAACTGATTTCCTATGTTTCTCTAAATGATTTTAAATGAGTTTCAATTCCGAATTAACGTCAATAAGTTTACTTAAAAAATAAAAAATAAAATAATAATTACGGGAAAATAGGAACAGTGTGAGGGTCGTTACACATGAGATTTGGGTCTTAGTTATAGTTTGTGAATCATTATTCCTTTTGCTTGGGATTTCGCTATGAGATGTTTCTAAGGTGTAATTTAGATATCTCATAGGCAATCATTTGGACTGACATATCTGTTAAGTAGAATTCTTCTTATGAATAATAACCTCAAACACTATTAGGGCGTGAGATTAGAACTTTGCGTTCCCGTGAATAATCTTGGTTTGGATTTAGTGGAAGGATCGCTGTGGAAATGAAATATATGTAAAGAGACTCTCTCAAGATAGCAAGACGCGTTTTGGAGCACAATTGACAACGATCCCTTTTGTGCTTGAGTGTCGTTTCGGTTAGTGCGGAATCGGGAATGAACGAAGATCTGAGCTTACAAACTAATTCCGTAGGACTCTTGGTAGTTAGAATGAAGTTTAGAAATAAAATACACTATCTACGGTTTAGGGTGAGCAAACCACGAAGGGGTTAGAAACCAAACAATCTCCAGGAATCCAGTGGAAGTGAATATTGTGTGTGCCTTCGGGCCTACATCACAAAACAGTCGGTTAGGCATTGTTTTGGAGTATTTCTTGTATGGTTGCATTCTGTTTTGAAAAAGACACGCGGGAAAATGAACTTTCCATGTATCATTATTGGAAAGGCAAGTACAGATTGAAATGCATTGGCAGGTTTAAGGGAACTAATCCACCCCTTAACTTGATGAAAGAGGATGTATAACATGTGGGAGAATGATTATCACTCCAGGGAACATTGAGGGATCAGAACAGCTATTAAGCGAATTCATTCCACCTTAATAATGAAGGGAGTATAAACATTGGAGAATTGATCCACTCCCAAGGAAAGAGGATCAGCTCGTGATGACGAATGTGCAACTTGAGATGTTGAAAGTAGAAAATGCATAAATGGATTTAAGTTTCAGCAAGACATTCATATTGCTTATTACTTAGCATTAGCTAATAGAAGAGTTTGGATGTAGGGTTTGTTGAAAGATACGCAGGTGAATTCCATGAGTTAATGTGGATAGATGCGGTTGGAGGAGCACTTTCTCTGTCTCGAACTGGATACTGATGAGGCGGATTAATGATGTTGTTGGTGTGAAATTTAGTTGACCGTGTTCAATTTCAATAGTTGAGTTTCATGACGTAGTGATTTTCAATGTTTTGAATAGTTTCGGGAGTTGCCTTTTCTGAGAACCAGTATTAT